>LD345058.1:58911-86729 GCA_001465055.1 Ptychodera flava
TCTTTATTCTTGACATAGAACGACATCGTTACATCAATTATCAAGGTGTACGATGTGAAAACCTACCTGTCAGTAATATTACCAAGACAGATCGAGTAGCCATTGTCGAGGAGATCGTTTATCAAAAAAATTAAACCTGTAACAGGAGTGTGAAATCTTTATTAGTTTCAGGGCAACTTTCCTCTTTGTATGAACTGCTACAGTAGTAATTAATGTATGTGTCTAAATGCGGAGCGTCTACCTGTGTGTGTGTCAATCATTTTGTGACCAAATATTCCATACCTTCTTTGCAACTATAATATAATATGGGGCTAAGCCCTTGGTGTCACGCCAGAGGTTTTAAGATTAGAAGGTTTATTTCCGTCTGAAGATGCACACTCCACGTTTACATGGTGAATAATACTATTAATTTATGATCGGTATACGAAAGAACAAAACAGAAATAATTATTACTTGCTTTATACATTAGTAAGACCACCACGCATTGCGTAAAGAATAAAGGCAAGCAGAAAATTTGCTCGGTCACTCACTGATATGGGACAGCTGATATGTAGTGCAAAGTTCGCCTTGTCAGACCAGGGCAAATATGGATTTGTGTCTCATTCGTCAAAAAAAGTTAGACATAAATGGCAATTTTTGTACATAAAATTTAGCATTTGTCATGATAACAATCCACTGTGGTCAATAAGGGACGTATTTTGCCGTCAATATCTTTGCCATTCAACTGTACTGCCCAACGTCCACTTTTGCAACTGAAAACCTTTCTGTCTGAAAACCGGAAATTTGAGTTGGGTTATTGATACAGATGGCGCTTTCTAAATGTGAGTTCAGTCCCAGCATTCTTAGCGTGAGTCCTCGTTCATTTGTAGGACAGATTTACCTTCTTTTGTATCTTTTAACCGTGATGGGAACGACATTTTGTGTCAATTACAAAGTTATAAATAATATGTACTGTGTAATGACAGCGATATATTTTAATGATGACGAGTGATAAAAATCATACTTTTCACGTTTTTTATTTGTTTCTTTACAATATCTCAAAAAAACATGTCGGTGCCCGTTAATTGATTGAGCTTGGTACACTTGGTACACTTCCGGTTACTCGCATAGTATATATTGGACCCGCGCAGGCGTAGTCAGCCGCCGGCGTGTCTATTAACTTATTTTAGATCAACAATATCATAGCTTAACAGTGTAATGTATCAAAACATTTGTTACATGAGTTAAGCTGTTTTACCTTGAGTGATTCGAAAAAAAAGTTTACACCGAAGTGTGCAGTTTTCTCTTATAATATTAAAGCGATAAAGCACCCCGCAGGCGACTGTATGCATTCGATTTAGGTCATATTGTTTCCTCATAGCCGGATCATGCAAAGTGGAGTAAATTTTACCCACATAACCCAAATCGAGTGTATACCACCCTTTTGAGGGCGTTAGCCATTATATTACCGCGGGTGGCAGTGCCACAGTGAGAGTATGCACAAATGTATCTCGGTTTTGACCCCTTAAAAATTCACAAATACAAACTGAGGAAAGAATTTACTCTGCAACTGATGAGAAAAACCGCTCTCGAGTTTCGAAACCCAAGCGACAAAGGCCACTATATCAACTGTTGTAACACACTAGGTCCGGCTGCGTCTGGCTGTAAGCTTATTCCACACAAACAAAACACCATTTTACACATTGAGATAAACTTTGCTGTATCAATCCCAACGGAGAAGAACACTATTGTAACACGAACAGTTGGAGAGTAACGTTGGGATCCTATGCAACACATATCCGAAACGAAACAAACACCAATGCAACTCAAACTTTTGGATACTAAAGTGGGGACCCTCTTTCACATTTTTATACATAGTACCATGAATCTAAGTAAACAAATCGCACTAAGAGGAACTTTAATAAAAAAATCCTTTTATTGAGCGTGTTATGTGCTGATTATTAAGCGGAATTGTATTTCCATGGTGTGTGCCCTATTGAGCTAAGTAAACTTTGAAGGGTTTATCCTTGGCCAGTAAGCCTTCAGTCTGAGGGCCTTTCCTAGGCGCTTTAGAAATTAGTGTTTATTTAGCATTAGATGACTTTTCGTAGACAAGGCAATTTACAAGGTTGAATCCGAGCTATTTATTTTCTCCTGTTTTGATGGGTTTTCTGTCCATTTACGAATTATGTACTTTTCCTCTGGAAGTGTTTATGCTGGCAAATATGCTCATAGGACATTGTTGGTAATTGGTGCACATAAATAAAATCAGGACAGCTAATATCAATGTTTTTAAAAAGATGGTTTATGAATATCGTGTAACTCTATCTCTTTTTTTAAACTGTCTGGCTGCTTACAAGTAAAAACATTACTATTTTATTTGACTAGGACCAATTAAGTCCACACTGTAAAAATAGCGGACGCTAGACGCGTCTTTACGCGTTCAAAATGCACGTGTCGGTGTTCAAATTTGAACGGCTAGTGTTCATATTGTTAACACTAGTGTTCATATTATTAAAAATGATGTTCTAAACCTGAACACGTAGTGTTAACAACCATCTCCTTCAAGTGTTCAAAAACTCAGCATCACAGAAATTTACAATACTGTGAAACAGTTAACAATCTTTTGTTTATTTTACTTTACAATGGCTATATTAAATTTACTAATGCTTCGCTGTCCGGCAAACGTACACGGACTTTTGTGTAACGAATTTCCCACTAAGTGAAAAATATTTCCGGTCTACAATTCCTGAAAGCATTTTTTTTCTAAAAAAAGAAAGTATACATAATAATTTTACACGTTTATTACGTGTTGAAATTTTGTTAATTTGAAAAGAAAATCAGAAAACCACCTAGAACGTTTTAATTTTAACATCTGCGTGCAAGAGGCGTTCTATTTCTAAACACTTGGTGTTCAAGTGTGGTGCTTTTTCCTATCTCATGATGCATCAAAACGGAAGTTGCGACATTTTTCTTCTAAGCGCACCCTGAAGTCGTGATCGTGCGGAAGCATGACCAGAAAGGGTAAGTTTTCTCTCCAAAATAGTAAAAGGTATTAGATTTTGAAGCATCTGTATTAATATCCTTCGAAGTTAATCGTATTGTACTTTGAAATAGCTTAACTACGTGAAGAAACCTTTTTTCTTGCAGTGGCTGGTATACCAACAACAAGCTGTGAATACGCAGTGGTACTTTTGGCCATGGCCTATCGATCGATCTCACTCGGGTCAAGGGTCATCGCAACACAACTGTAGCGATAACCCTTGACCTGAGCGCGATCGATACGCCTTGGATAGTACCGCTGCGTAATCACAGCTGACACATGTCTTTTAGTAGAGCCAATCGCATGTAAAAAATCAATTAAACATTGTATAGTATACAATGTATTGTTTCAGCATATGAGAGTTTGGCTTCTTTATTTTAATCAGTTGATGACAAGAAGAAGCCAATATTTTGTAAAAGTATTGAAAAGAGGCACTGTATATGAAAGTCTCCCCTTTTCCTTAACCTAATCAGCTCCTTGTCTTTCATTTAGAGTCTCATCCCTCCATATTACCTATTGTTGCATTATTTTCAGGATGTAAAAAGTTGGATTTAACTGAAAAATCGAAGAGTTGTTACAGAAGCTGGCGGTACAGATAATGAAGAAGATGAGTGTACAGGTAGCTGTCTTAAAACAAGCTTGATAACCTCAGTTCATCTCTAATGTAGATTTAAACTTCCAAGGGTCAGTAACTGAATTTTGATAAGTTTCTGTATTTTTTTCTGAATTAATCTAAGCTTTGGTAGCATGCTATGATCAACTAAATGTTGCCAGAGAATAAGCTTTCACAGACGTCCTTTATCAGATGCAAGGGTGGAATGAAAAATTAAAGCTGAAAGCGATGGAAAATTCGCAGTAAAAATGTCCACTCTGAATTACTGAATTTTCTGAAATTTTCACTCTGAATTTTCTGTCACTTTCTGCTTCAATTTTTCATTCCCCCTTGCATCTGATAAAGGAGACTTCACGTCTTTGGAAGCTCATGCCCTTATAAAATTTAGTTGATCATAGCATGCTACCAAACCGTAGAGAATTTTGTATTGTAGCTCAACACGTCTCTTGTTCTCAGCAACTGGTTTTTAGCTTTGCCGTCAGCTAAATAGGTCGATGTGTAATATTGTCCTCAAATTTGTACATCCCAAGGTTTTTCTTCAAAACAGCCTGTACGAATCCTTTAATATTTGGATTACAGGTCCCCAGGGATTAACCTAATCACATATGTTCAAATTATGATGAACTATGCAAATTTATATTTTTGAGGCTAAGTTTGCTATTTTTGGCAAGAATCTTCTTCTCTTTTACTGATTTCTTCAATATTTGGTATACATGTCTCTAAGAATGACCCCAGTCAAATTTGTGCTAGTTGTGATGAAATATTCAAATTTGTATATTTAATAGCAATTTTCGGCATATTTGGTCACAAAACCTTTAAAAATCTTCTTCAAAACTGCTAGTTGAACAGCTTTGATATTTAGGACATAGATCTCTACTGATAGCCTTTTTCAGATTGTTCAAATTATGCAGAAATTTGGAACTTTGTATTTTTAAGACATTAAAGACATTTCAGACATTTTTAAGATATGAGGGATTACCAGAATGTGATATATTCACATTATGATGCTATCTACATTTTTTTATTTTAAGGGTGATTTTTACACCTTTTGGTAAGAACATTTGTATAAAAATTAATAGCAAGGTATACCGGAATTTGAAAGATCTTTACGAGTATGTATTTAATTTCTGAGAAGTAGATGTTTGAAATGTCACCGATTTATTTCATTGTGTATTTAAAGATATTACAAACAAACAAACCTTTTTGTTCATGAAGGACTTTGTTGGACAAGGAAATAGGTTTTATTCTACCAAGGACCAACTTTCCCCACTTTCTGCATGTTTTGCCTTACTCAAGTTACTGTGACACTTTGACAACTTGACATGTTGTGTTTACTTAAATGTGGACAACTATACACCATGTGCACTAGAGAAGCCTTGACTAACTTTTTTTTTCTTCAAAATTTACAATTGTCTATACAAGAGGAAATGTCTTTAAGAAACCATCTTATAACAATGAAGTGTGCATTCCATACATATACGTGTTTTCAACACAATAAGTAAGCCAAATTTTGAGCTTTTCCAGGTGATTTTTTGTACATTTTGAACAAGTATGAACCTTAAAACGTAATCCATAATATTTAAGTAAAATATGTTTGGTCATTACTTTGTTCATATTCTTTAAAACGATCTACAGTGTTCATGGTGATTTTTATTGCTTATGTTGTTGATAGAAGGGTGTTAACACCGGTGATATTTTCTTCTGACAAACTTTACATACAAATTGGCAATATTTATTTGCCCACTTTACAGTAAATTATTGTATTTTACTCACTCTAGAAATGCTTTGTGTACTTTTACAATAAAATAATTTAACTGAATATCAGTGGTCTGTAATGCTATTTCAAGGCTTGAACACCCCCTGAACGCCCAAAATTAAAGGTGTTCAACAAGCTCGCATCATGTGTTCTAGCCTTTAACACACTTATCGTTGAACGGCGTCCATGCGTTCAAAAAGTGTTACAGCCCTTTGAACGCGTAAATGCGTTCAATTTTTTGAACACATTTCATGTGCAACGTGTGTTCAGATATGGAACACCATGGTGTTCAATATAGTGTCTGATGAACACGCAGCGTTCAAAATCTGCACACGTGTGTTCAAAAATTGAACGTTGGTTGAACACGTTGTGTTAAATTTCTGAACGTCTGGACGCGTTCAAAAAGTGTTACAAAAAGGCGTTTAATTGGTGTTCTATCCTTGAACACTTAACTTTACAGTGCACCGTCTTTACGACCGTTGCAGTTTATAAATTGCCAATAATTTCTTCGTATTAGCTCATAAAACGAGCTCACAAGACTTGCTTCAAGTCTTAGGGCATATACAAACCAAAACATAGTAAATTGGAAGAACAAACTTCAGCATACTATCGCGTTAGTGGTGGGCTGTTGCATAGATTGTGGAGTGAATGCAATGGTGTACAGGCGCAGCCAGTAGCAGTTGCCAGCGTAAGGTTTTTACAGAAAAATAATCAATACTTAAGGAATAGCAAAATGTTAATATATAATAAATTTATTAAATGAACTCAGAGTGGGATGTGTGATAGTATTCCTTGGCTCTGATTTATAAATTGATTTGAGATTGACTTAATCACCTATTGATTGAAGTATTCATTTTTTCCACAACCGCCATACAAGAGGAAATCAAAGAGATATTGGTACAATACGTGACTATACGACTAACCACAAGACTGGCAGCTATGTGGAGATATTTGTAAAGAGATTGAGTGTGCATCCGTTGTAATATTATATAAATATTGTTCTTTCAGGCGTTCAAAAGTTGTTTTCCCTGTAGTTAAAGCAAGCTAAACGGGGAAAGCGGTGTTGAACTAACAATTCGTCATCGACGTTGTCATTTTTGTCGACTGCATCACTTCATTTGCCACATCCGAGTACGAGTGCCACTCAGCTCTTTTGTTAACAGGTTTTGTGAATAGTACTGATTTTCAGTTCGACGACGGTTGTTAATTTCAAATCTCCTCTTTTGGGTAACAAAACTAAGAATAAAATATCTTCTGAAAACAAAAACACCCATGTGAATATGCTATATTCAAGGTGGGGTTAGGGTCTCAGACCCCGATATTGCAATGTATACCCTGGACAGTTCGAACTACAAAACACAAAATATAAGATTTCCGTGAGTCTGGTCGATGTTAATATTTAGGCCCAAAATATGGCGCCAAAATTCTCCGCGTGTTCGGTACAGGGACATATAAGCGGAAAGTCTAGCAAATAAATTACAGTCTCCAAGTTACGGCAGCAGATTGTGGTGTATTAAAGCAATCGCAACTTAGAACAATGAGCTGGTCCCCTTAGAGGCCAATGCTTAGAACCTTTTATTGTATAAAGTTTGTTGGCAGTGATGTATATAATAGTCGGTTATTGGTAAAATCGCCGGGATGAGCTCAGCGTGCGACCGCCTATAAAACACATGGAAACAAGTAACAAAAAGATATGCATAAAAAACAAGCTTAGTTGTCAATTTGAAAAATCTTCACCCATTCATATTTCCAGTATAAGTTTAGGTATTTTGAAACAAATTACAGAAAAGAGTGAACAAATTTCGGGTAAAATGATCTGCAACGTTACCTTCCCGATTGAGAGCTTGGCATGCAACGGTATGACCCGAGGTAAGTGCAGGTTGCATATCCGGTTACCTCGGATAGATTACCTCGGAAACCATCGACAGCCGGTCGTAATATGCAAATGAGTTGTGACTGTGACCTTTGGAAAAAAATTTTCGCAGTTCCATTGATGAGCATGCATATTTGAATAACATATACGCTGCTATTCATTATGTCTTTAGCCGGAAAACTTCGAAAAAGGAAACTAAATGACCAGCAAAATATTTGGAGATACACGGTAAAAAGGTTAATGAGGCTGATGAGTCCCCTGGGGACAGCTGTGCAGGGCCGCGGCCATCGTCGATAAGTGTTGATGACAAACAACGCAATGTTGAGTGGTAACAATAAAATCGACACTGGAATTTCAAGTCCATTCGGTTCAACCATGGTTTTAGGTACGTAACGTTGATTTTAGTAATAAGACAGTAAGCTTTATTAGCTGTGCCCAACAGGGATCAATTTGAATTTGAGCAATCATGATTGACAGCATGCATTGACATTTAAGAACCGAGGTCAAATGGACATGCTGGGACCGCGCTCCGTGAAAATATGCATTCTCTGAATTAAATACCAGTGATTTTCAACGTTTTTTTCGACATAACGGCAGGCTTGTATTTCGCGAACTATCAATTGCCGGAGATAAATACTGGTTGCCTTTCCACGGACGTACCCTCTTCCCTGTGTATTGTTCATTATTTCGATGCATTATTCCAAGGCAATAAATATGAGAAGATATGATGATGAACCGTTGGTCAAAAAGTCAAGCGGATGTGTTTTCATTTTCTCTAAGACTTGCTCAATGACAAGCAGATAAAAAATATTCAATGGCTGAACGAGACTGCGAAGTTTTGAGACGATCATACACATGAATCGAGAAAAATTACTTTTTCGAGAGTTAAAAATTCTGCAACAGTGTATTTATTTTCCTTTGATGTTATGTGTTAGAGTAAAATAACTTGTACGTTACAGTCGAGAAATCCGTGTCAAAAAAGTGTGTGTGCCAAACACAGAAACTCCAAAATCAAATGACACTTTGAGAAACCATACACCTCGACAAAGAGACACATTGTCACGAATATTCAAATTTCCATTTGAAAGTGGAAAGTTTCGCCTCTGTCAGAAAAGTACAAGCAAAACAACAAAACACCAAAAAATCCACAAATTTAAACCATTTTCCATGCAAAGTTTATACAGTGCATTAACTATCACGTTTCGAAATTGGAGTTCAATAACGAAAGCTGAGATCATTGTTAAAATTTCGTATTAGGCCTGATGTGGTGACACAGCGGGCAACTTTACTTGTCGTCGAGTTGTTGTCCTAGGCTATATCGTTTTTCAAAATGACGTCCCTGGATACCAAAACTGGATTCATATCGCCCTTGACGAGTACATATTTAGTTTGTCATAAAGTCATTTAGCGGCATGGTTACAGTGTAGGGCCAGAAGGTCACCAATCCATATCATATTATATCAGATAAGTTATCTGTAGAGCTCTACAGGGGAGAAAAATTTAAAATATCTAGCTTGTCAACTCCGAGATGCACACTTCATAAGCATAACTAAACCCGTTCATACATGTCGAACGCTGCATTTATTTTAAAATCGTATACGTAATGAGATTATTTGGTAACGCAATACCTCAGCCGCGGGAAGATATACACTAAATTTGGGTACAATGCACGACATATAGCACGAACCGCCATGTGAGTGCTTTATGGAACGCCTACTCGCCGATGGCAGTGAAACCAACGCAGACAATAAAATTAGAAGGCTTATTTGGTCAAATACAAGCAAAATCCTCTATTAGCGCAAATATAAAGAAATGTTTTAAACCTCAACACAACTCTTGCAATTGTCTGAACGTATTTAATCATTTAACATGTTCTCGTGCCGATTTTTCCGGCTATGTAAATGCTCTCTGTCTCCGTACTAAACTTCTGTGCTAGTTAAGATTAAGTGGTGTTCACTTGGAGTTGAATTCGTATATACAGCGTCAGCACTTGCCACAGAAAAAATTGATAAGACCTTTAGGCCGCCTCATCATCCACTGTAAAGAATGGTTCGGTAACCCAATATGACCTTGATAAATTGCCCATGACTAATGTGCACGGCATAGATTCAACAACACACAAATACACACAAACTTAGAAAGAATCATGGACAGTGGTCTGTTTTAGCGCTGATAAAAGCTGGATTGACTTTTTACTGGTTTACACTGGTGGATTAAATGCAGCTCTGTAATTATAGAGTAAGGTTTTACGATTCAGTACCAATTACTGGCGTCCATATTGATTGATCTAGCGAAGCTGCTGGTGCCCAATTTCAGTAAAATGACTAATATTATTTCGCTTTGTCAGAGTGGCCAGAATAATCAAATTTGTAAAAAATGTTAAAGCCAAGGAGGCATTGATCCTAATTTTAACAGCTCACAAGTGGGTCTCGTACTGGACCAATCATAAGGTTGTATTTCACACATCATTTGACAGTTATTAATATGATTGACAGAGAAATGTGTACATCATATAATCATTTCATGATACGTGCAATATTTCGGCTTTCTGCTATTTTCAACTTCTAAGTGTATAAATAAGCTGTGTATGTACCAAGTAAATTGAACATTATTGCTCATGCCATTTCTAGGTTTCATGAGCCTGGTAAGCTACTTTGCTCGCATTCCCTCCTTGATCCAGGAAGGTTTTACAATCCTATTTGTTCATACAACACTTTGTCAGCTCATATGTCGAAATTTGCTTTGCTGGCCCACATTCCATAGATTCTGAGATAGGACTGTTGGAAATGCAGCTAGACATAGCAGTTGACGGGTAGGTGTCCAAATCGTAGCGACAAGTGCTAACAAATATAGCGGCATAATGCCCTTTCCTAGCCTCTATCACCTGGTGCCAGTTATAGTCGAGACTTCATTTTGTGTTAAAAAATATTTTTCTTCCTCGTCCTCTTCGTTGGAAACGACATATGATACAACTTGTCACTGGTATATTGTCTGTGCTAGAATATTCTCATAGATGATGTAATCGTCCGTACGCTTACATCCCTTGGAGTCTTCCCTGTTCGTGTATACTAAAAGCGTAGAAATTAAGCGTACAGTATAAGGCAAGCCAAGATGGAAATTTAAGGTTTGCCTAAAAAAATCAGTTTTTAAGATAGTGCCATCAAAATTACAGGAAATTCTGGTGTAAAATATTCAATGAATTTGACAAGCTAATGCTGCAAGTCTGATAAACAGGTAAAGAATAATACTATGCAAAAATATACTGTCCCCTCGACCTTCGTGGCTCTGCTTAGCCTAATATCGCAAACTGCTGGATAACTGATACAAGCAGTATTATTTACCGCGCCCCCTGCAATGATACTGTGCAATTCAGTACAAGGTTAAAGGTCTATTTATCTTCCTATCATATAACTTTCAATAAAGCTAGAACTGTAACTGTATAGGGCGAACCGTATGGCCAAGAAAACACGTATTCATCGCTTTCCAACATCATGCAAAACATCAATTACACGAGGATTTAAAATGACCATCTATGTTTTATCATTCACTAAGGGGGGGGGGGGCGGTGAGATTCGAACTTATATATTTTCATTGCACGTGGTTCAGGGGTTCGATAATTTTGACAGAGGCCGGGATGAGTATTTCTGGCCAAACCAAAGCTGTATTAACTAAACCCTCCCTACACTTAGTAAATAAAAACCATCGCATGTATTGACATAGTTAAGTCAGTTTGGAGGAAGTGCAGAAATGAAACACAGGCATCGCCTCTTATCTTGCTTGACACCAAAAGTGGCCAATAAATAGCCATGTTTCATACAAGTATTTGTTGATAGTTTACACGCATATTGGCTTCCTTGTCATAATTTATGACTGAATAGTGGCATTCACGTGTCCAAGAGATGCAAAAGCTTACTGTACATTGTCACAATTCTTCCTAATGCATACTATGTGTCGGTTTTCCTCATCACAACGTTTTTTGTGGAAAACGATAATAACTCAAACAATATAATCGGTAGGTGGGCCTCCCCACTCTTTATCATTACATTGTGTGTACAAAATCTTCAGGACTGCCTGATACTGAATAGAAATATTCCTACCATTCACAGGAACTTCCCTTCATCGCAATTCGTCCGACAGTCATACCCTTTCCAAATGTGACTAGGGAAAAAAACTTGAAGAATTCTTTGATGTTAGATAAGTGTTACTATCATGCATGATTCTCCTGTATTCGAAGCCCAGTGGCTTCTTTTCGGCTTACCTTCTTGTGAGTCAGTGTACGTCGATGGTGGTAACTTCACACTTGCAGCGTAAATGAGATATGTTGGAGCGTGAACACAGTATATCTTATCTGTGCAGACGGTAAATGTGATGTGTAAGTCAAGTGACCTGATTGGCCACAAGAGCGACGAATCAACACGCCTAAGGGAGCATTCGTTTTTTACAGGGAGGAGGATCGGTGGAAATTAAGGGGGTTGCCTTTTACGAAATCGTTTTTAAGGGGAGGGGTCAATTTTCACAATCTATGATTGGAGGGAGGTCAAATTTTACGAAGGTCTGTATGGAGTTAAAGAAAAAAAACGTGACTTTGGAATTTCACATAAATATCGCTTGATCCACCATACCTAGTAGTCTATGAGGAAACTATGAATAATTGCTTTTAAATATAAAACTAGCTAAATCTGTGTATTTATAGGCTCTTGGTTATTTTTATTAATGTACTTGATTAGAGTACGGTGGTTCTAAGTGGATGTTTGTGTAAGAAATTGGATTTTGAATTTCACCGAAATATATACACTATACATAGTGGTCTATGACGAAACAAAAAATAATGTTTCCCTATAAAAAACTAGGTAAATCTGTGTATTTATGTACTCTTGATTACTGATAGCAGTGTACCTGATTAGACTAGGGACATTGCAAATTCATATGTGTGCAACAAATTTGATTGTGGAATTTCACCAAAAATGTTGAGTGAAAATTGTGGTCTGTGAGAAAACTTTGAATATTTTTTTACAATACAAAACTAGCAAAATCTGTGCTAAAAAAATGACCATTGATATTAATGTACATAATGAGAATATTATATTTGATAGAGCAAGTCTGAAAAACAAATATGATATTGGAATTTCACCAATGTAATTATTCGTAAAGTTCAAAAGGATTCTTTGAAAGTTCAAATGGGAAATTATAAGTCAATTAAGATATTATTGATACGGACTATGACACCCGGGCGAGGGTCGCTGTTTTTTGTACATGAAAATTATGGATGATCACTCAATTTCTTAAAAACTTTTTGAAGAGCCCAATTTTTCACTCTAGGGCCACAGGATGCGAAGGGTTAATGAATCAAATTCGATTATTTTTTCTTTGGGGGGGGGGGGTCACATCTTACAATGGATGAATTGGGGGTAAATTTTAGAAATTTAGTTTGGAAGGGGGTTGCTTTTTACATTTCATTTGTCGCTCAAGTTCCATCGAACCCCTCCCCCTGCAAAAAACGAATGCTCCCTTACTAATAACCGTGTTGCAATGCGGCAAGACACTTGCACATCATTGACATCATGGAAGATTTTCGCCTTGTTTGTCTCTCATACCTTGCTAACAAAGAATCTAAGAATCAAATTCTGGTTTGTTTATAAAGATGTCTTCAAATCACTTCCTCTTAAGGTAGTATGTGCCTCAAAAATGAAAGATTTAAAATTTTTGTTCCAACTTCTGTGGATGAAACTTAAACCATTGTCTTTCAAAATCAAGAATAAAAATCCGGGATCACCGTAAACTTTCTTGGTACAAGAGGAACAAATTACCTAAAATTTACCGATATTGAAATCAAAATAGCAGTTATTCCTGTTTCTGCAGTATATCGATTTTTTTAGAAAAATAAAATTTCCGATTTCATTAAAAGCTAACGCTGTGAAAACTTTTTTCTCTCTAAGAGCTTTAAAATAACCCCTATAGTGATAGAAAAGAACAATCTTCGAAAAATCTGAACGTTCGAATAACTACCCCGAGGCGCATTTTATAGACAACATACAGAAATACTGTATGCTACGGACCATACACCAATAGCCGTGACTTTGAGCGCATGATTAAAAAGGGCACTTTTTTAATTTAATTTTGTATGTGGCATACTGTATACACTCTGTGTGAAATCCAGTTTAAAATTCTAAGTGATAGACCTTCGTCGATGAAGAATCTTATACTTGCTGTGGATACTTTATGGGAATGATAGGACCAGCCTCTTAAAACATCTTGATGCACAGACATTTTGGGAAGTGTCCATATTATCACTCAAACCTGGTGTTGTATCGAACTCAGGAAAAGGAACATGAAAGTCAACTCATAGCGGAATACATGCACTCGGCAACCAGATGCCCTTCTCAGGAAAATACGCCCTCTAACCTCTTACGTATGTATTCTTTCTGAAATGCTTACCAGGACGGGCACTGGCGTTAATTGCAATTTCGGAAACTGTCCTTGATACAAGTATTTACAAAGGGTCGCTGTACTCTGTGTGTCAAGTACATTTCGACATTAGACGCTTTAAATGTTTTATGACCCTCGCGTGTTCTTCGAATTTAACCATTTATAACAGTCTCTGACATGTTTAAATCAACGATTTACGCGTTAAATTAGATATAGATCAACAAAGGCAATTTTTTCCTCTGAAATATCAATCAAAGTCAATCCAGTACCAAAGTAAAAGACATCGTATAATAGATGGAGGCGAAGGAAGACCAAATATTGGGCAATGCAAACCAATGTTTTCCACTCTTGCAAGCAATTGTTTACGACATATTCGTAAAGTACAGAAATATGCAATACATCTATTTCTCTGTGCACAAGATCAAAGGTATACTGTCACCTGTTCTAATTTTGCCACAGTTACCATGGAAAGAGAAAATCACAGATTTTAAGCGGGTGGCCGCCTTTTAAAAACAGCGCCCTCACATGGGCATTTTGAATACCAAGGAACGCCCCTTTGACTAGACATGGGCATATTTAGATTACAAGTGACTGTATACCTTTAAACGGCATAAGTAATTTTGATACGTTAGGGAGACTCTTGAATCGACCCTGTCTTTTCTCATACTACCGCTAGCGGCGCTCTGCAATCTCAATCCAAGCAGCATTTTCAAGTTACCAGTCACTGTACCACGTTCTTGTATTGGTCCACTTGAAAGAACGTAAAGCATCACAGAATCACGGCTTTGTCCTTTGAAATTGGATTATCAATATGCAATCTCAGGCATCCTGTCATTTAGAGTGAGCATATTTCCTAGCGTCAATCCTCAGATATTCTCCATACATCCTTTACATGAATGGAACCAGATCGCCCTCACGAGTGAAATAAGATTGGATGTCATCAGCGTACATCATATTATCAAGCTATACCTCAAGCCATAATGTCTTCTAATCGTTTCATGTATAACCTGAAAGGAATAGGCCCAACGACCGAAATCTGTGGGACACTACAATTCAGAAAGTGTGCCTGCAACACAATTGACTCAACAAAGACCGACTGTTTACGACCCGAATCAGAGTTTCTGCTTGGTGTAAAATTTGGTCATTTGCACAATTTGGCACCATAATATAAAATTTCCTCACTCAAAATACAACAAACCTTGTGTGAAAAAATAAGACTGCACAACACAAGAGGATCAAGCAGTTTTTTGTTCCATTTTAATTGCCGTATTATTGATATTTAACGTTGACAAATATTCAAAACATGCATATCAAACATTTTGCAGAGAAAAAGCTAGCTAAATATTATAGCTCGAAAATCCGTACCATCCTTCAGAATTACAAGTCTAATCGTCGTATTAAAAGTATCTTTTTGCCTTATTTGCTGAGATTTATCATTGAAATTATGTTTCAGTAGATATCACAAATATATCTTAAATTTGACATTACTACCTATGGCTTGTTTGAGGGGTATAGCAAGGCAAATGTTCTGTTTATTAAAGAAATAAATGACAGCCTTTGAAGTTATTGGTCTTGGATGTATAAGTAGTGAGTTTGGAGGACAATATTTCTTACATGTGTAAAAAGGACGGATTAATTTTTCAAAGATTATACAAATGTATCAACAGGATTCGAAGCGATACTGAGTAATGTAACTGTTATTTTGTTGAACGCTCTTCCGTTACAGACTATTCCGGAACTCAGCTCCTTACAAGACTTAGACGTTCGTTGGTTTGCTGCTTGATTAAACTAATTTTAGCCTTGAGGAACAACTTAGGTTGTTGCTGTCACTTTAGGAAATGAACAAAATTGTAAAAATTGCAAGGCCAATCATCATTGATGTTTTGACAGATGCATAGATCCCAGTGTTACCAGTATTGCAGAGGTCTGTGCCACAACACTCCCAACATGCAGTGTAATTGATTCCTAAAATTATGAGCAAAAAATTAAAAGTAAAGTAAAAACACATTGAAAAAAGTAGTAAACGAGTATATGAAACATACATACATACATACATACATACATACATACATACATACATACATACATACATACATACATACATACATACATGTGTGCATTTATAGATCAGATAAATACTGTTAGCCATCGCTGTTTCTCTTCGCCTATATAGTGACAATGTGACGAAAGGCACATGGAATTGTTTTCTAAAGGCGGCCTACCTTTGTGTATACCCTTATCACATTCGGTGTTGCATGCAGTTTCCTCATTACAACCTCTTTCGAAACCGTAATCATCTCCGTTTTCATCGCTCACTCTTAGAACCTGCTCTCGAATGAGTAAAGGGGTTTAAAAATTGAGCAAGCATTTCAGGTTCTGGTTCAGAATGATCAACATTATGATCAATGTTTATTGAAAAAGACGTGGTGACTGATTGAAAAAGTCAGAGTATTTGAAGAGTCTAAGCTTGTCAAGAGAATGGCGGCCATTTTACATCATTAAGAGGTCGATAATCGACGAGATTCGTCTCTTACAGGCAACAGTTAGCACTATAGATCTATTCTTGCTGAGGACAAGACTAAGGAATCATGAAGCCAAATGTGAGCGATGATATTAAATGATTACAGTGATTTGTGTTGAACTGGTGGCAATACGGGAAGTAGATATAATTTCTAAATTGAGCGTGGGAGTTGCCAACACGATCACCCGTAACTATCAGCTGAGCGACAATATCAGTCGATCACAATGAACGAACTCTGTAAAAAATAAAACATTGTCTGGAACAAGGTGAGACGCACAGACGAAGTCAAAAAAGCACCGATACTTTCTGCCATCAGTTCTCTAAAGAAGCGTCACATACTGCACAAGACGGTGAAATATAGATGTGTACCATTCCCCAGCATCGCCTCACGTTTTCATTCTAACGTACTATCCAGACATACATGTATAAGCGGCTATGAGCACCTACTCAACAACTTGAAAATCTGGCTGAGAAGCAATACACTTATAGAAATGCAACCCCGTGACACTGAAATTGCTGTGTACCATGCATTAGTCATCGGTGCCACGGAATTTTAAAGGTTAATTGCATTAGGGGACAGTTTTTCGGACTCTCAAACTTTAAAACATTCGTTTTTGCCTATTTTGGGGCTCATTTGAAAGCTCTTTGAGTAAGAAGCATTTTCACCATCTTGGTCTTTTGAGAATCGGGAATTTTTATATCCGCCGATTTTCAGTATCTGATGATAATGATAATCGGTAAATATTTGTCAATTTGTTTTTCTCATCCTAAAATTGGCACGGTGGCCCTTGGTTTTAATCCAATCATACTTTTGAAGAGAACAGTTTAAAGTAAACGTGAGAAAAATTATAGCAAAATTTTGAGACTTTCATTTGCGAAGCCTTAAAAGCATGGGTCGGATTTCCTGCACGTGAATGACACCTTCCGGGCTTAGACTTTGCTCATGGGATGCCTTAGGTTTGGTAAGGTGAACTTAAGATTGTATTTTAATGTTTAAATGCAGGCATTTGTGGCAGAGTTTGCGATCCTGGAATCTTTCCTGTATTCACACTATATCGAATTGGTGGTAGGACTGCTCACCCACAAGGCTTGACTGAAAATTTGCATTCTAAACAGCTGGTGGGATGTATCTGGATGTGTGGTGTTGTTTTGACTACTAGTAATATCCTTCCCGAGAAATGTTGATTTCTTTCCATTCGACTGATGTTACCGTCAAGCCAATAATTACGCCTGACAGTAGTGTTGGCAAAACCTTATTTCAGACATTTTCTATTGTTCCCGGTTTGCCAACGGTTCAACCCAAACTACTGTATTTGCGATATACGTAAAACCATACACCATAAAATTCAGAACATCCACAACAGAATATACTCACATAGCACATCGGATGTATCAATACTGTGGGACATTCTGACTCGAATAGTTTGTCGGTACCATGATGCCGGCACTCTTTATTATTTGGTGTTTCATCGGTGCAACTGTAGCATTTCAACGCCACGGCACAGTTACTGACAAAGATCACTGAAAAAGTAGAACAAGTAGGTGTAGTTTATTGGGCGTTTGATTTAATGAGGTAGTGACACTAGCTGAGCGGCATTGATTGTTGAAGTAATCTTTTTTATAGGTGCTCAAACTTTAACTGTCTAACTTGATCCCTTGCACCCGTTAAACGTATTATTTAAAAATTGCAGTCTTCCTAATGCTAATTAATATTGCATTTAAGTAGAATTAGGTGTTGTTGATTCGAACGTCATGTATCTACTTGATGTTTGTCAAACCTGATTTGAGTTCATGCAGCAACATGTAGCTCTTCGTACGTATTGATAAATTCTTGGTTTCTTAGCAAAGGATATAAATAGTAATTGGTTCGTGAGATTTAAAACGATGAGTAGGAATAGTGCACAATTTGAAATATGAAAAACTCACTTGTCATGAAAATGACCAGGTAAGATCGTGTCGCCATTTTTCTTTTGGGTTGAGGATCTTGGCAAATAGGTTATACCTATGCAGAAATAGATATAAAGATGTTGAAGTAGGTGATAGTCAATTGAGGGAACAGCCGAACCCTTTGTCGACAATTCGACATCAACGGGTAGCGTTGACTACATCCACAGTTAACTAGTATTCATAAATCTGAGTTGGAGCTATAGCACAGATTATCTCTAATCGTTCTGTCATTTTGAAGGCTACAAATATTTATAAATTAGCGTGAAGAAATGCTGACGAACTACAAACTACAACGGCAGCAAAGCCACTGGAATATTGTACGTTCTCTCAGTCATGCATAAAAAGGTACTTCACTTTTACGTTACACGGGACATTACTGCAACAACACATGTAACTTTCACGTCTCCAATCTTCTTTTCCCGTAGCCTTCGTTACATTTGCCTATTTATGTCCATTAGTTGTGCAATATTAACTTAAAATGCTCTATGAGCATGTCTGTTAGCCTTGCCTCAGACATCCGACTACGTTTACGAAACGGAAACTAGACCAAGAGTTATGGGTACATTCGACGTCGGTCGGACGTCGTGTAAAAGCTAATTCCCCATGCACGACGGCACAAAATGCTACGTGTACCAATGGAGAGCTAGGGGCATTTTGCATTTAGTGCAAACAAAAAACGCCGAATTTCATTAACATCCACTTTAAGACAGAATGCGCCTTGGAAACAGATATTTGGGCTTTTAAACTCTACCGCTTTCAGACTAATATTGAAGTTTATGGAGTAAATACAACTTTTTGCCGGCTTTTGTGAAAAATGAAAATTGTATTTACCCGACTATAGTTAACCCTTTGAGTGCTGTAATTTTCCCAACCAAAATTTGAGTTCAATATTTTACCAATTTTTATGAATTTTTCTGTAATTATTTTGATTATTTGGACCAAATGGACATCACATTTCATCGGCTACGGATTGTTATCAAAATTTTGGCAAAACTCTGAAAAAAATTGACTGGGGTATATTTTTTATGGGCAACAAAAATCGACTTTGGCGCTCAATGACAGCTATTTCTAATTACGTGTCGATAAATACCGGGAAATCTGTTTCGCTATTATCAAATTTTCAAGGAGACCCCTAATTTTTATGCTAGATTTTGTATTGTTCATAAAGTTTCCTTGAGGAAAGTTTGGGCTAAAATTTAAGTCTTTCAATTTCGGGGGGGGGGGCGGACTACCTTAAAAAGGTGCTAATAGAATGGCCGTCTGTGACCGAACTGATCAGGTATCAGTCCAGACGGAGCAGCCCTATGCTGGTTTACTTTAATTAATCAATGAATCGGTGGCTTTGAAATATGTGGTGATACCCAAGCTAACCATTTGTGTCGGCGGTGCAATGTGTCCGTCGCGTACGCTGAGTTTTGGCACCCATGTGAAATGCACTGTAAGGTTATTGTGTCGCTGATTGGCCGTTCTGAAAACATTGAACAATATCAATGGCATCAAACCAACCAGTAAGGTACAACCTTTCGAGACGCAGTCAATTTTCGAGACGCTTCGCGTTGCCAGGATCAAAGGTGCTTGGAGTGTTCAGAGTGCAGAACCAAAAAAAAATAAGGAAAGTATAAGACGGTTTTGCCTTCTGGTCAATAAATCCAACGTATTTCAGTGTGTACGGTCAAACATCAACCATCGATGGATAACTATAAATACCTTTGAAGTTAAGTGTCCAAGGCTGATACATACTCATTGCAATTTGGTTTATTTTTTTACCAAAATCTCCTGTTTGAGCACTTTCCAATGCTCTTCAGTACACAACAGCAGCGGAAAAGCTTTTGCAAATGAAATTGTGACTAAATCTAGGTTCGCTCGCCTCAAACTTAGGCAGTGACAACAATATTGATGCAGACCATTTGTTTAACCGCAAAGGTCATAGGTTACGTGGTGCGGAGGGTGAAACTATGTCATAGCCGACTTTTTTGTCGTACCACATTGCACACCTCGAGTTCATAGGCCTTTGGCAAAGGTATTGTCAACATTGTAAGTACACATAAATAAGATAGTAAAAATTATGAATTATATCTTTTGAGTCTCAACAGGAACAACAAGTAGATATGATTTGCCAGAACAAAACAAAAAACTAGAAAACTGCCATGATTTCGGCTTTACAATTAGGAATTCTTGATGACACGCTTCAGCATGCTGTACGAAAGGTATTTTATTCAAGGTGGGGCACATATTGAGAGACAGACAACCTTCATTTTAAATCATTAAATGCAATGAAGGGACGCAAAGTGAAACAGAACATCAGTAAGTGGCGTATATATTATGATTTTACAACACATTTGGTTCCTGACAACGCGAACTTGTTTCCCCTCGACCTTTACAAAGAAATTTGGGATCAAACTGAAAGTTGAAACAGTATTTTGCTGATAACCACTCCCTGTAGTAACTTAATTGCTGGAATTCAATTGCCGGCGATAAAAAAGATATAAATACACAGGTGGCGTTTCCAAAGTGAAAGCTGACTGTTTATGTTTATTTGTGAAGAAGAACAAAAAAGTAAAACACGGAACAAAAGCGCTAAAAAGGATGAACATGCCGCTGCTTTCCTCTAAACTTGCTGACTAAAATAATGATTGAGGTCGCTCATTTAACTTGATTCGATGTGTATGGCTTCTTAGACAGAGTCCTGATACATTTTATACAACGTTCTGATAACACCAAACAGTCGATCTTAGTGCTTCCATTGCAATAATTATCAAAACGATTTCTCACACGCTAAAATAGAAGCGCACACGAGTAAAGGACACATTTGTAGCACTGTTGTAATAAATCTTCGTTTGTTCGATGCAAGCGAAAGGGTGACCTTGTTATACAAGAACAATAATATGTAATTGAGAGACAAAATCCATGCCTGATACCTATTTTCGAAAAGCGGATATTTGTGAAATTTATGACTGTTGCTGAATGCGTGAAAGATACATTTCTATTCATGTCCTGCGCAAACACTATCAACAGGTGTAAACAAAAACAGTAAACGGCATTAAAGGCAAATTGTGGCTTAGAGACGATAAACTTTTTAACACATGTATAATAGTTACTAGTTCATTAAGTGATATAGGTACTATGTATCTGAAAATAGGAAATCCTAAAGTCTTGCGCGGCCCATGCATCATTGGAAATTCTAGTCTTACAAATTTCTCTTTGCATGTGCATACTTTTATCGATGGTCCGAAAGTTTTAAAGTGAAATATTGATGAAGTAAGACTTAGAATTAATTGTAGTTTTTACAGAGATATTGATGAAGTAATGAAAAGACTAAATTGAATATTGCACATGCACAGTTCAGCATAGCAAATGAGCACTTCATGAATACGTATTTCTCTCATATCGACACCCGGCTATACCAGAGTCAGTCAAAATCGATCTCAAGGTGACTTCTATGCTTCGTAACGCCATAAATGTCAGAAAGTGTTATATTAGCTTAGCAACGCAAGCGTAGTCCTAAACTCAACACTAAACTAAAGTCACGGTTACTTGAACGGGTGGAGTAACCGTGCTGAAGTAGACCAAAGGTCAGACAGTGTTAGCTAGGCAACGCAGGCATAGTCCTGCACCCAACACTAGGAATTCAACACTCTTGAATAAGTGTTTGTCGATGGTTTATACAAGTGCTTGTGGTTAACAACTAAAAAGATACAGTATTATAGGCTAAGCCTAGCGCAGTTATCAGATGTGAGTAGTGCATGTAATAAACAGGGAACAAAAAGTTACAAACGTGTATCGTTGCACTTCAATTGGAATTTGCTTTCAAGGAAACATTTCCTGTCTTCACTGGATTATGTTTGATAGTGGAAAACGTTAAATCCAATAGCCTATAGAGACTGGGTGTAGACGGCCCCCGCTATCGTTATACGCGTTACTCTCTGTTGGTACGATTAACGAAGACACGTTATGTACTTGTTTGTCAAAACATCCTAAAATTTTAAAGAAAAGGCTGCCATCGGCGGAAACGTCCTCTGCGTTGCAATTCGTGATCGACCCTGACATTTAAAGTATTACTTTTTTGAGGTTACTTGATATCTGTCATTATTTTGAAGACGACGGTTTTCTCACTGGACCGCCTCTGTGTTCAAACTTAATAAACGTCTTTCACTCTTATATGGCGCGTAGTAAAGGCCAAAATTCGAATCCCCATTTTTGATTCGTATATCGCAGTGTAGATTTGGGGTAAGAATTGTACCTGAAAATGAATAATACCAAGGTGTGCTGAAATATAGTCACTACAATGGGGGTTTCTATCACAGTATTCGTCAGAGAACTCTTATTAAGTAAAGAGGCTGTTGTTTCCTGCTTGAACATTAAAACGGTGCCAAAGAAACACTTTCAGGGCTCAGAATTAAATCTGTCTTCCATACTGTCCGACTCAAAATGTAGATGTATCATAATCCTATGGAGTAAGTAAATTCCGTCTAGAAACGGGTAAGAAGTTCCGACCTGTTTACAACTTGAAATTGATTACTGAGATTAGGCATGTTTTTAATCTTTATCACTTCTTCAAAGGGGTCGCAGTCAGAAAAATTGTAACAACTATATGCTCGGTTATTGAACCAATCTTTTTGAGATCGGAGATTTGACCCAGCGGTTTGGTCTGTGGCTTCTTCGCTAGGTGACTGTGTGCTGTACACTGTGAGTTGAAACCCGATTGAAAATACTGTATCTTAAAAGTATAACCTAATTTTAATACAAATTAGAAATTCAACATAATATACCACTGCATATACATTAGTAACAATCGGTTTGGTTTTGTGACGACGGTCGGTCGGTCGAAATCTGCTACTGCTACCGTATCGGCAACTGCCATTCAAATCCCGGGGAAGCATGTGCGGGGAAACATTGGCAGCGGATAAAAACGGTACTGTGCCGGTTCATACTTTCGTGGACCCTCTAGCATCACACAGGAATAACCCGACAGCAGTATCGATGACGCGATTTGACGCAGAATGGCCAAGAAGGAAAAATGTGGCTAACTACAGTGAAGCAACTTAGGTATGCCTACACAAATACTGGAGACCGCCAAGTGGTCGAAAATTGTCGGTAGGAAAGTCGAAAATGTTATAAAAACCAAAATGCAATAAACGAATCCAAAATGGAAGTCCGAAAATTGAAAATGCGATATACGAATCGAAAATGGGGGTTAGGAGTTAATCAAAAAATGAGAGTTCGAAAATGCTATGTACAAATCCAAAATAGGAGTTACGAATCCAAAATTGGAGTTCGAATTTCGGCCTTGATTACTCGCCATACTCTTACCTGTTTGTAAGTCCGATGGTACCAACTTCAAAGTTGAAGCGTAAATGGGGAGCGCCCACAAAGCATCCCCTACTAAGATATTGTTAGCCGAAATTTATAGCGCAAGTCAAGTGATCTGGTTGGCCGCAATCTACACCTACGCGTGCTGCAGCGTACCGAGCACGACTATTGCACGTAAGGCGAGAGGATATCGCATATGCATGAACGTGTTTGAATGCTTTTACTGAATGTTTGAATGTTTTTATTCGCCTATCACAATATGTATATATATATATAATATATACATATATATATATATATATATATATATATATATATATATAATCCCATGGTGTTATATATATATATATATATATATATTGTATATATATATATATATATATATATAATATATATATATATATATATATATATATATATATATATATATATATATATATATATATATATATATATATATATATATATATATATATACAATCCCATGGTATTTTTCTCTGTTTGAAGTCATCGTATACGTACAAATTCGACCCGAAGGCGACTCTGAGAAGTTGTGCGGCTCTGCAAAAAACACGAGTATAGGATTACGTCAAACAGAGAAAAATTCCATTGGATTATATATTTATCACATGAACAGTCTTCTTATTTTTCCTTGATGTTGATGGATCGAAATTATTGTAACAAACACGAAAGTGAATGATTTTTATCGCGATTTTGTATTTTGTTTACGTGGATTACTTTCATTTAATGAGTAAAGCGGCCCGTCACCCAGGTGATGTTCAAATGTTAGAGGTATACTTTCATTCATAAATCCGATTAAGCCTAAATTTCTATACATCAAATAGTATATCCACCAATCAGACATACGGATTCGGTCACGTGCGCGTGTCAATCATTGTCTCGCGCTGGACCGATGCCAAGGCAAGTCTGCCATCGGCGGGCATAGCTTTCACCGCGCTAGCGACGGATAACCATAGTATTTTGAGTTATTTAGAATATTTACAATTGTATTTATGAAGTTAATGCAATGACACGATCGAAACAGTAGTTGTCATTCTTAAAGATGCCGTGGCTTTTAAAATATCACAACTTTACGACCTCGGTGAGCCCGAAAGATTCAGATCAATGGCACACAGAGTGTAAGCTTATATGCTTGTAGTGGGCACTGCCACCGGTATCCGCCGGTGGCCATCTCGGTCGTCAATGTTTTCGTCTTACGGACTCTGATGTTTGGTGTGACGCATATGTCGCCCGTATGTACATCCCAATTTTGTTACTTGACGGGAACTCTGTTCTGTTGTCAGTGTTTTCCGAGTCAACTTTCGAAATACATCGGATTCTACAGCGCTGCAATGCAGAGTTATGGCTACAGGTCGACAGCTTATGTCTTCACTACAGCCTTACGCTGCAGGTTTGATAACGATCGAGAAACAACGGAATAATTTGTGTTAAGGAAATTTATCGTTGTTCGTCGAATGACTTTATGCTTGTGTCTTCTATGTCGCCTTCCCGAAGATTATACGGTACTCATTTATTAAGCTGAACTTTCGTTGAGGTGTCTCTTTCGGGTTTATCGCCAACCGGGATTGCCAGGTACGACTGGATCCGTGACTGACTTAGCCATTAAAAAGATCGACGGTAGCCTCATTCGATTCTTGGGAATAGCTAACGCTTTAGCGACTAGAAATTTCGTTGGGCATGACTTCTATATTTCCATATCTGGATTTAACGGGTCACCGTTTTGTCAAAATGCCATGACAAAACGGCATCGATCACGACAAATCGGTCTGTGTCGCGACGTGCACGTACGAATGGTACCTTTGCAGGAAAAAAGTTCCGGTTGATGACGTACAACGGGGATAATATGGATTTCTTATCTGTGCTGGTGTACGTCACACAGGTAGAAATACGGGCCAGTTCATGTGATAAATATATGTATAAGCTTATATGTATATATGTATGTATGTATGTAAATGTATGTATGTATGTATGTATGTATGTATGTATGTATGTATGTATGTATGTATGTATGTATGTATGTATGTATGTATGTATGTATGTATTGTATGTATGTATGTATGTATGTATGTATGTATGTATGTATGTATGTATGTATGTACGGTACTTAAGCTTACATGTGTTTATTCAATTGAACTTTCTTCACTGGAGGTGTAGTTTTCGGGTTTATCGCCAGGTTCGACGTCCGCATTGAGCCGTACGACTTGACTGGAGGACCCGCGACGTTACTGAGCAATTAAATGATCGAAGGCATCCCCATCTGATTCTTGGAAATAGCTAAAGCTGTAGCGACTCGAAATTTCGTTGGACATTCCTTCTATGTTTCTATGTCTATAGCTGTAGCCTGAACTCTGCAGAGCAGCTCTATGGATGTATTATCGATAGTTGACTCGGACAACAGAATACAGTTTCCGTCAAGTGAAAAAAAATTAGTGACGTAGTATCTACGGGCAAGATGTGTAACACGGCAAACATCGAAGTTCGTAAGACATAAACATTGACGATCTGGATTGACGAGTTGACAATGGCGGAGACTGGTGGTGACGCCATGACGGTCCGTTGTGGATTATTGGCAACGCTAGTACAAATTTATTGTCATATATATATATATATATATACATATATATATATATATATATATATATATATATATATATATATATGTATGTATGACAATAAATTTGTACTAGCGTTGCCAATAATCCACATAATTAGATAGATAGATAGATAGATAGATAGATAGATAGATAGATAGATAGATAGATAGATAGATAGATAGATAGATAGATACATACATACATACATACATACATACATACATACATACATACATACATACATACATACATACATACATAGATCGATACATAGATAGGTAGGTAAGTAGGTAGGTAGGTAGGTAGGTAGGTAGGTAGATGCATAGATGTATAGATGTATAGATGTATAGATAGATGTATAGATGTATAGATAGATGTATAGATGTATAGATGTATAGATGTATAGATGTATAGATGTATAGATGTATAGATAGATAGATAGATAGATAGATAGATAGATAGATACACGACAGAATATATTTGTACTAGCATTGCCAATACTCCGAAATAGTAATGTTAACATGAAGGTGGACTGAGACCGAAGTTTTGTTCTAAAATACAGGAAAAGACGCAAACAACACTGCGTAAGAAACAACTTCTAGAGGACACTGTTCACTACACATTACTGTATGGGAATATATAGTAATATAGTAATATATCACTGACTTAATATATATATATATATATATATATATATATATATATATATATATATATATATATATATATATTGTCAGTGTTATATTACTATTACTATTATATTGCAAGACGCTCGGAGGGCAAATTGTCTCCTGCTACGAGTGCACATAAACCCATGTATTCCTGCAAGCATATTTTTATTACATACCTCTTCACAGTTTATACTTTATGACGTATAGTTATATGCAGGACGTTTTCAAACAATTTTACCATTATCGACCAGCATTAAACAGTTTTAACGAAAATCAAAATAGGGGCACGCGCATAAAGATTTTTCATCTAGCGTTAAGCGTCTACTTTTACGTCGAAAACGTCGAAGGGCTTCACTTGACCTGGTAACCCTGAAAGCCGGTCAGTACATGGTTCACTGGCCCGCTAACTCCCCAGATGTTCCTATTAAAATCAATGCACTGATTTGCACTCAGAACGAGGCATGTAATAAGTGTCTAAGAATATTATTTTGTCTTGGGATTCTTTTGCATCGACCAAAAAAGCCTGTCTAATTCTTTTCACCCTCCCTACCTCCCTCGGTGTTCCGACTGAACACGCAATCGATTCAATCAATCAAATTTTCCCAACAAGACTTATATTTGGGATGCTCAGCTGCATTGTTGAAATGACGTGGCAAGAATGATAACATCAATGCTCCTATTGCTGTTCCAGCATTGTCAAGTTATCTTTACTAAATCATGATGAACAGAGCAATCATAAACTGAAAGCTAATTCTCTTACAAACTTTTCCCTGTTCATTATGGTAGTGCGTCTATCGAATCTGAAAGTTTAGAAGTTTGAAGCACTCTCTTTCAAAACCGAGGTAAAACAATTAGAACGGCTCAGAACGTTTTGGTACTTTGGAAACAAATGATCTTAAAGAGAAATGCCGAATGGTCCTTTGCATATGTTTGAAAAAGCAGTAACAAGCAATATGTTGTAAACACCTAAAAGTCAGAATATCTGCCTCAAGCCGCGTTTTAGGTTCATGATGTTTTAGTAATCATAAAATAACCGAAATGTTCACTTCGAAGAATTTAAGTAA
>LD345058.1:86769-114809 GCA_001465055.1 Ptychodera flava
AAAAATAGAGGAAGAGAGAAAAGAAGAGAGAAAAAGAGAGAGAGAGAGAGAGAGAGAGAGAGAGATATCTTAGAGTTGATCGACATTTGTGCCAATGAATTAAATGCACATGCGCTTGTCATTATATCCGACAACGGTACAACGGACCGTCATCGATGTGTATGGTACCGTAGGGGTTGATTGCGTTGAGAGGGTATAAAGTCTGAATGCAATTTTCTTTTTTATCGGATCCTTAAACTCTAGAATTCGGCGTCCAAAAACCAATTGGGTACACTCGACGGGTCAGACTAATATGGACGTTGAAGGATTTGAATGACATTATTTCTGAATACACAAAGATGAAAATAGTGAATTCAATGCACAATTGAGTGAAGGACAGCGTAATCTAACACTCCCAGAATAGGATGATCGATAGTGTACACAATGGGTTAAAGGCCAGTATCTGTATTTGCAAAATTTTGTGAAGGACGGTATTATCACTGCGGGGTAAAGGACAAAAGTTTCGCTACATAATTAGGCGAAGGACAATGTTATCTACGAAGAATATGCCGAAGGACACCATTTTCGCTTCAAAATAGGGCGTGGACAATTAGCAGGGTAGAATATAGTGAACGGCAATCTTCTTCACCATAAACTAACTATTGTCCAAACCTAGACAATTAGATATTACTGTTCTATACGTCTTATCCTACACTGCAATTTCCCGTCCTCTAATGACGTACTGAAACTATTATGTTTTGCCTCTTAATTAGTTTTCCTTGTTCTTTATAGTCCCTCTCTTTCCTTCTTTTGATCTTTGCTCACCCATACCTGTGAAAATGGAGGTAGTTACGATGTTGCACTAATCTTTACCGTTACCTTGCTACACTGCCGGCGTTTCATTCATGCATGTTCACATGCATACGCAATAGTTCACATCACGTACCCATGAACTGAAATTGATCACGTGCCGAAAATATCGTTTAACATCGGCTAAGTAGTTTTGCTGTCTGTTATTGTCATAGACAATCCATAATACGAGCAATTATTCCTGGCTCCAACATTTCCTCTTTCCTCGTCACTGCTTAAACAAGACTTGCATATTTGTATACTTGTATTTAAAATTGGCAACAAAGTAAAGTAAGTAAAGTAAAGGAATAGAAAACCTAAAGAGAACAAAAGATAGGCAGAAACGCAATGCATTTATAATCAAAACAAACATTGCAATTGTACACTAGGTAATCTACCGGACATATATTCGCTTTCGCCAAAGACCCTTTATTTCGACATCCAAGCTCGGCATTTGCACTGCAGTTTAAAAATTGCAAAATAAAAAAGTAAAACTAAAACCATTACTAGTCTGGATAATGGAAAGATTTAGAAAACGAGTTTGGCTATTTTGGTACAATTCTACAAAACATTTGATTTTCGCCATCGATCATAAGCATCTAGAGTTATCCTAGGCATAAACAAATCCTGTTCCGTTTGATCGGAGGCTGACGTTTTGTAGAAAATGGAACATATGATTGTAGATTGAAGTTCTCCTTTACTTGAATACTAGTATTGTAAAAACATTAACACTTTACAAGTTCTGTGATCGATTTTCGATATTGGAAGACAAGGAAAAGATTTTTGCATAGCTTGTAAACGATTTTCAGAATAATCAATCAAAATGTATTAATAAAATCAGTAGATGTTACAACAACTGGATTATATCAAAATAAAGATCAGGGATACAGGTACAAGAGAAACTTTAAGACAATAGCTGATATTTGTAATGAAACTAAGTCAAACGCTTTTTTATACACAATTTTCACGATTCGGCATTCAAATGGCTGCACACCTTATAGTCTACTTTAAATGGCGACGATTATTATATCAGTGACGTCAGGATTGCCCTTGAAAAAAAACTTGAAGTACCAAAGCGGGCCTCACATTTATTTTTTTCGATTGTATAACAGTCATTCATACTCATAGATGAAGACAAAGGTATCAGATGGAACTCAAATTTTGATACACATGTAGATAGGACCGTACCATATAAACTATTGCATTGATCATGACAGTGTATTTAAACTTAGCCGAGAAGGCTTTTTCAAGGCGAGTATTGTTTTAACCGTGGTTTTGGTGTTTTCACATAAAATTACTTAAAACTTTATGTTATTGAACAAATACCTCACCTCAATTGTATCAAATTTTAACTGGAACCATTAACCTATCAAAGCAAGACTATATTTTGGATTTGCAAGATGGTTCCAAATGGAAGCAGGCACCGTGAGCATTTTAGAAGTTGAGCAAAAACAAAGATATTGCAAGGCAGACTAATGCAGACATTTGAGGCACTGCAAACACCCCCGCACTCCCGGTCCCGTCGCCAGTATTGCAGAGATCTGTGTTGCAGCATTCTGTACAATCTATGGATTTGACTCCTAAAAAAATAAGTCAAAGTTTATTATATGTATGTACGTACGTATGTATGTATGTATGTATGTATGTATGTATGTATGTATGTATGTATGTATGTATGTATGTATGTATGTATGTATGTATGTTTGTACGTATGTACGTATGTACGTATGTATGTATGTATGTATGTATGTATGTACGGATCGAAGGACCTAGGGCTTTGTCTATCTATCTATCTATCTATCTATCTATCTATCTATCTATCTATCTATCTATCTATCTATCTATCTATCTATCTATCTATCTATCTATCTGTCTGTCTGTCTATCGGTCTATCGGTCAATCTGTCTATCTATCTGTCTATCTGTCTATCTCTCTATCTTCCTGTCGAGCTGTCTGTCTGTTTTTGTGACGACCTATAGATCTAACGATATATTATATAATTATTATTATTATTATTACATATATAACACTATTGGTTTCACTACAAAATTGTTTGGAGTAACGGTAACATTCTAGGCGACCTACCTTCGTGTTCATCCTCTACGCAGCCAGGTTTACAGTCAGCAGCAACATGACATCCTCTGAGGAAACTTAGCACATTTCCGTCTTCAGAAGCAATGCTTAGTACCTGATTCCGAAAGAATGGGAGTTTGGATGATTTAGGAAGCAAATTTATATCAAATACTGCAACTCATTACTTGCAAGTTACGTTACAATTTGCCTTTAACCTCATCGGTTTGGTTTGAATCATAGATCACTAATTATCACAATAGACATGATGTAGGAAAAGTGAATGTAAAACCAACTGATTACTAACCATGTTAAATGTGCGGGCAATTAGCAGTCAAGAACTGAGGGGTAAAGATTTAGGGTAGTAGACAGGGTCTAAGTTTCGATAAATTGTCGATCAGATTCGAACTCACGACCAATGGGACGTACAATAACCGTTTAGCTAAACTAGTCTATGCAAACACGATTGTTCGGTCTATACTGACCATGTGAAGTGTTCAGCGATGTAGTCACCTCGAGGTTATATTTCCGAAAGATGATAAATTCTTCGCCACCAATGACATAAGCAGTAAAATTGATGCAATTTTTCTATGTTATGAAAAAGTTTGGATTTTGATCTTAAAGTTTTTAATCTAGATTATGAAAGAGAATGCTTTAGTTATTCACTAAGTGATATTGTGCTGCTAAGAATAAACTTTAATTTTCCTGCTGCATACTGCTATATCCATACGACTGGGCGATACACTCACATAGCAGACAGGATCTATGTAAATTCCCGGACACTCGGTTATATCGTCCTCGCCAAAGTTGAGTCGACAATCGGAAGCAGTCGGGAGTGCATCCATACACTGGTAACATTGCAGCGCCATGGCGCAGCTGCTGATCCCAACTGCAATTTTGATAGAAACAAATAATAGTTAGCTTTTCTTGGTGACTTGGGAATTCGATTGCAGGTAATAAAGTTTCTGGTTATAAAACAAACAATGGCAATTGATTTCTGTCACATCTGGCAATATTTCGATAGTAACTTTGATTGTTGAATTGGGAATTGTTGACTTCAACGGATTTCTTTTTCTTTACCGCTTTTCTATATCAGATTTTCAGTAAATACAGCGTCCATTGATCAGACACACGTAGTTACCATTATCTTCTCTCTTAACATAGAACAACATCGTTACATCGATAATCAAGGTGTACATAAGTTATAAAACATACCTGTCATTAATATTACCAAGACAGATCGAGTAGCCATTTCTGAGGAGATTTGTCTTTCCAAAAACTTAAACCTGTAAAAGCAGTGTAAAATCTTCATCAGTTTGTTTCGGGAGAACTTTTGTATGAACTGTCTCAGTGTTGAGTAATATATTTTCCATATTGGGAGTGACTGCCTGTGTGAATAAAACATTTTATACACACATATTGCATACCTTCTGTGTAACTATATAAACTTATTTCAGATAAAGCATGTCAAAGTTTAACAGTGTAATGTATCAAATTAGTTGTTACATGAGGTGAGATAAGTTTCACTTCCTTTGAAAAAAGTTCGCACCGAAGTATGCAATTTTCTTATTTCAAGCATTAAGGCAGTCCACAGACGAGTATTAAGCTGGTTTTGTGTCATATTGCTTCCACATAGCCAGTTCATGCCCAGTGGAGTAACCTGTACCCAATCTAAATGACCAACATCGAGCGTATACCGGCCTGTGGAGCCGATAGCCATTATATTACCGCGATTGACAGCGCCAAAGGAAGGTATGCACACATGCACCACGGTTTTAGTCGCCCTTTTAGTGTCCTGTTTTCTGTTAACCTAGGGACAATTTGATAACATGTTGACGTTTGACCCCTGTTTTTACTTTCAGGACGACTTTGACAATTTTTTTTTAAAAAGAGAGTTTTGACGCCACATTTTGGGTCAAAATACAAATTTTGATATGCGATTCACGAAAATTGTAGAGTTGTATCTCGTAATTAGAGCTGTCCAGGGTACACATGTTGGAAAATAGTTTGCCCCCTTAAATATAGCATGCTGATATGTGTTTTTGTTTTCAAAAGACATTGTGTTTGTAGTTTTATCGCCAAAAAACGGAAAACGGGCGATTTGAAGTTAGCAACAGTCGTCGAACGGAAATTCAGCGCCACTCAGCCGTAGCGGTTGAATTGATTCAGTACGGGGAACACAACTTTTCAATGCCTGAAAGACAATGTTGAGATAAAATAACAATGGGTGTACACTCGATTTGGTTACATTTTTCTCCACATACCATCTTGCCTGGTGGTCAGTAATGTACGTCGCGCAGTGTAACAAATCTCTTGGATTTCCTCTTGTAGGGTGGGTTATTGGAAAAAACTGAAAACTTCTCATCATATTTATTACTATTTGAGAAGTTAATTATACATGCGTATGCCGTCCTTCAAAATATTATCATTAATTTACTTGGTGTTGCACCGTTAACACTTCCTGTTGGCAGTTTTACTTCATTTATGTTATCGTCCCGCTACACGTGTACATGACATGTCAAGATCAAATACTGATGCCGACCGGATTTTCAAATTTATTCGTTTTCCTAAAAAAAGATTTCGCCTATATTCAGTATTTTGTCTCTCACATTTCTAAAAATAGTCACAAACTATCTTTCAAGGATTATGTTTTGTATTGCAACCGAGTAACATTCAATCCAAAGTGTTTTTAAGTTGTTTTCTTTATTTTTAATTGCGTCAGCTCATTTTAGCTCATGTGGTAACACATGTAAGCTAATGTCGCAGCAATGAATGCCTGTGTGTCTGTCTGACTGTCTGTCTGTCCGTCTGTCTGTTTGCTTGATATCTCAAGCATCGGATCATAATTAAATCTGGCATATAGATTTAGTTTGCAGATAATATGATCAAATTAGTTTTTTGAGGGTGTGGCTTGCGTATTTTAAGCTCAATTACATGATTAATTATCGTACGACAAACGGATAAACATTGACAACGGATGCACATAATTTGATGAGAATTACTACATATGTTGATCACACTAGGATTTTTCAGCGAAGAAAGATAGTAATGGATGACGTGTAAGTTAAAGTTAATCTGTATATTGTTAGTATAGCATGGCAGGGTCAGGATTTAACTCGAGACTGTCACTTTTACTAAGCATCTATTCCACCCAGGAGGGCCCCAACATCGTTTAGAGCACTTCCCCAACTCCAGACCCTTAAACAAAAAGTAGCCCCTTAGCACACATGAGGACAGGTGGGAACACTCAGAGAAATTAGAACACATTTGTAGTAACACATTTGTTGAGAGGAAAACTATGCCAAGAAAGAAGCAATATTTCCCCCTCGGCTTATGAGGAGATACGAATGGTTAAGCTTGGATTCCAAGGGAAGGCACTATGGCTAACCTTCCGGCGACACCATCTCCAGGACCTCCAGCTTCCCTGCAGTTGAGTTGTCGCCATACACCGACATGTCGATAAGGGTGTACATCCGGACCTGCACGGCTGGGTGCTGGAATGTCCACTGCAGGTGGCTGTGAGGGAAATTCGTGCACTCAGTGAGGTGCCTGCCCGCCCCGCTCCATACCTCCCGAGCCTCGACTTTGGAGACAATCTTGTTGTTTATCTTTGTAGGCCTACATATCTTGCGGCTGTCGAGCCAGGTGCATATGTACTTACCTACAGAGACGGTGTAGGCGATGATTATGGGGGCCTCTCCTGGTTGGCCGCTGTGGGCCTCGCCTTCAACCCGGAAACCCTGCACCTCATGGAGGTATTCGACCAGCGTATCCCTGTCCGGGAGCTGGAGAAGTTCCATGTGCAGTCAACACTTTAGAGCCAGCAACTCAGGGCCAGGAGCTCCCGCTCGTATTCCACCAGGCCAACTTGCAGGGTTTCTATAGGCAGCTCCGAGATGTCCACCTTTGCTATAAGCAGGCCAACTAGCTCTTTCCAAACTTTCCCCTCTCGCAATTTCTTCTAGGCGCCACTGTCTATTTCAACCTCTATCCTCTCGATGGTGTTTTTGATGGTCCTGCCATCGATCGTGCCCTTAATGGCACCGGTGTGCACGATCACCGTGCATAGGTGGCGGTCCCGCCCGAAATGGTGCTCAGTAGCCTCCAGATCCTGCCAAACAATTTCCTTGGCCACGCCTGCCTCTCTGGTAGTGAAGAAGGTCCTCCTGCGGAACGCAAGAAGGTCACCTTCGGGATGTAGGAGTGACATGGCAAAAATGGCTGGACTAGATAATTTGATATAAAATTTTATGGAGGCACGTAGCATCTTTAGATTAGCTAATTACTAATTTGAATGTTTGGCATTTTTTTCTAATTAGGGATATATATTACGAAATTTGCCATGTACATTAAGAATACTATGATATAACTTTACTGAAAGTCATGAAGCATTTTTACCCCAGCTATTACTAATTTGCATATTTAATGAACCTTTCTCACTATGGATATATCTAGATTGACTTGATAAAAAGACTCAAAACTTGCTATGTCCATGGGGGGTACTATGATACAACATTCATGAAATTTGTGTTGGCATTTTGATACACTGATAAATCATTTTCATATCTAATGCACTTTCATAATTAGGGGGTATATCTAAATACTCTTGATCGAAGTTAACAAAACATGCTATGTTCATTGAAGATACTGTGATAAAATATTACCGAAAGCCTTTTAGCATTTTTACATTAGGTAGTTGCTTGTTTGCATATTTCAATCAATCAATCGATCATATTTATAATTTATAAAGCGCCAGTATCGTATGCATCTTAAGTTCAGAGGCTCTAAACAGTTATAAAGCAAACGTTTCAGTAAATATTTCACTTACTTTTCTAATAAGGGAAATTAGACTGGAAGGACTCTAAAAAAGTTAATGAATCTTTATATCGATGAGACAATTATTGTATTAGTAAAACATACTTTGCATTTTTATGTCAGCTAATTTATGTGTTGCATATCCAATGAGCTTTCACAGTTTGGCATATATAGCTTGAAGGACTTGACCAAAAGCGATTCCACTTGCTGTATAAAGTGGTGATACAATGTAAGCGAAATTTAGTATTTTTATTTCAACTAATTATGTATTTGTATACTTAATACATTTTAGAATTAGTCTTTGATAAATATGGTTCATGATGTGGATATTAACGGTTTCAATGAAGTTGCAAAGCTTGTGGTAAAAGTTTCAATCAACAGACAACTGCCAAATATACTGAAAGTCGGCGGCATTTTTATTTCATATGTGGTCTGTTATAGAACTTGGTCCAGACACTTTTCAGATTTCCTTCGATACAAAGCGATAGGAGTTAATGTCAACTATCAGAATTGTTCAACAATTTATTCATGTAATCCTATTATTTTAACATGTTTAAAACCTCATATTTTTACTAAAGGCTTCAAATGAGATTAAGCTGAACTAAATAGGTTTGTCCTGCTTTTAAGTACCCTGGGAACACACTTTAGCGATGGTTAATATTATATGCAGGGTTTCATAACTCCCACGCTCTGTAGCTAATCATACCTATGCATCACGTAATGAGGCGTAAGCCACGAATGAATCATCTAAATTGTCCTCTGTGTGACACACTGCATCCTCACAACAGGGTAATCTATTACCGTTATTTGCACATTTGCAACCATCATCATGGAAACAGGGTTAGTGCTTCCCTCTTGTCTATGCTTATCATTGTAGAAGTTGTCGATGGTTACACCATTGTCTGTATAGTTGTTATGTTATACGGCATGTTTGTTTACAAAGCCTTAACAAGTATAGCTAAAGCCGTACTGATCTGTTTTACAGAATAATATTCCAGGTGCTAGTTCAACTGTATTATCAATAGTTTATTCTAGTCCCATTTTAGTTTGACTCTGTTTTCTGTCTGTCTGTGTGCATGACGTTGTTGTGAGTACAAACACCGCATTTCTTATATCACACAAGGGCAGACCCCATAAGCTCGCGCAGCTGTTTAATTTCAGTCAAGTGACAGTTCGCTGTTCGTCGCACACAGCATGATACGTTTGCCCCGGTGACAGGCCCTCTACAGACCCTGACACAAACCTGTGGTACAGGTCTATGTCAGAAAAGACGTCCTACTACTGTGAGAGGAAGTGTGGCCAGTGCTGTGATGAGATGGCTATATACAGCGCTGTAGACACAGTAATGTGACACTGCATGAAATTGCGCCAAGTCCCGTTACTATATTTACAGGACCTAACACAGCAATGTGAATACAGACCTGCATCAGGGTCAATATTTTTTTAAGTGCACACCATTATGCCTGTATTCATTTCTGTCATCAAAATTGGCCCATTTTTCTGAAAATATACAAATATGCACCCCTGAAATCTGACATATTTTCAGACGTTGTAACAGGCCTTGTACACTCGACACTGATACACCACTGTTTGCATATCAGTATTTCAGTCATGTGGTCATAGCACTGGATACACTAAGAAATTAAATCACTGTATAAATTCCTTTAAATGCAGGCCTGATACAGACCTGTTCATACATATACATTTTCATTTATGAGTAGTATTTACAAAATATATCCTGTGAGCATATTTGGTAGCGAAAAAGTCACTTTGACAAGGAAGGTAGTAAATAATTTGTAAGAGGGCAGAAAGTCTAAAGAAAACAAAGAATGTGAAGTAGCATAGGAAGAAAATCATATGGATAACACCACATGAATTGCCTTGAAACGACAAGTGGTTTAATGGTAAAAAAAGTAATTTCTACACAAAAAGTAACTTAGACCGAAGGCTCTCTGGCAAGAAAAAGCAAAATAAAGACTATATCTGCTTAATAGGGCACACCCTGCGGGAACGCAATGACAATAACCAGAATATAAAAAGCTCAAAACCAGTATTCTTTCTTAAAGGTATCCCCTAGAGACGATTCATTTACACAACGGATTTCGAGGCTTACTTTGATCATGTTATGTCGAAACACATACTTGACCAATTTCTGGTACGTCTTTAATGTGATTCTTACACGTAACCAAAGAATTGCATAGGTATGTCAAAAATTAACCACGTGTTCAGACGCATTCGGCAAATTTGCTTCCTTTTGGGTCACAAGATGAACAAAGCAGTTCGTTGAATTATGGAATGCTCGGTTGGTTCCTCATTTTTTAGAAAATTACCGTCTGTCATTGACTAGTCTGTCGGGATGGAATTGGCTTTTTTTCATGTCTGTCCGTGAGTCGGTTCTTCCGCCAGCTTTTCTCGGAGATGACAAAAACTATTTCTTTCAAAGTGTGTAGAAGGACTCAACTTTTTAGCCTATGAACGTCGACTTTTTGCGATAAAAATCTATTATGGCCGTCAGTCAGCCATTTTGTTACAACGTTTATGTCTAAAAGCCTCTACCAAGACATACCTAGACCGACGGCTTTCAAAGTTGATAAAAAGATACATCCCATGTTATACACATGCATATTGATTTGTTTTCTACTACACGTCACATTCACCACCATGACGCATTAGACATGCCTGAACACATCTATTAAAGTCAACGTTCGGTATAAAGACATTGTACAATTCTATACATATGTCAGTATACATATGTCAACCCTATGCGGCTGCTAGGCGGCCATTATTTAAAGATTTTTGTCGTATTCACTGATGCACTTAGATGTATGTGCACCTATTTCATCCAAACTTGGCGCAAGGACATTGTACTATGATTTCTATATGCATGTGTATCTGTGTCACCTGACGATGATTATGCAAAATTCAAATAAAAACCTTTAAACTCAAAACAGGATGAATAGCTCCCCAAAACGTTTGGTTCAGCGAGGACTATTTCATCAACGATTACTTCTTTATAGTACGAGTGGAAGCTGTGACTTAAATTACATTGTAATTAAACGTCTCAACCAGCGTTTGAAATAACTGTGTAATTGCTCACGTCCAATTATTCTAAGTTTAAAATGTTAAGCTGCAACATTTTAAATTTCTTTGCCAAATACAATACATCTATGTATCTAGTGGTAAAGTTGTCTTTTTTAGCCTGAATGGGTTGCAGGGACAATTGATTTACACGTCCCACACACCAAAATGTTGAATGTCGGAATGTGAGTAATATATATATATATATATATATATATATATATATATATATATATATATATATATATATATGTTTCGCCATATCGTATTGTCAACAAGTCATTGAAATTGACCATTCCCAGCATGATTTGATGCCATTCGATTCAGTTCAAAATTATGTAAGGGAGGCATAACCATGATACTTGGAGAAAATGTATATCCCGATAGAGAGACACCTATAACCCGTTCATGAGGGCTACAGCCCCACGTTGCTTACCCCGAGCGACCGTGCGTTACCGGAAACACATCACTGTCGCCGGAGGCCGTAGGCCGAGCGGTAAGGCCATGTCCTCCTGGTAACACACGGCTACGAGGGGTAATAAACAGGGGCTACAGCCCGAATAAAGACCAGGTCACAGGTGATTATTATAACACGCGATATTTCCACAGCGGTTACAGTTCTACGAGGTACCACTTTCATTCTAAAAATATTGAAACCATACCCAGCAACATCCGTGGTTGCACTTGAATCTTTTTCGACGATGAGCCGTTCAAGTTCCTACACTGTTGGAAAGTTGGAAAATCTGTTTTGGAGAGAGGTGCCCGTCACTCATCCCCGACGCACGTCACATATCCCCCGCCGTTGTTGCAAAGCTGCAAACGACACTGTGGTCACGTGACCGGACACTTTTCCAAATTAGGTCAAAACTATTTCCCTAGGGAAATAGATTTTCAAAAAATACCCTCTGACGCCACTTTTCTCCATTCAGTGGGGACTAGACGTATCTCTTTTCTCGTCACGTGACATATTGTGCCGAATTGCGACACGCCGGGAATGAGCATGTGGCGTGTTATAATCATGAATATTCGAGTGTCCATTTAAAACTCTTCCTTTTGCTTGGTAAACAATCTTAAACATACAAATATTTGGTTAAGAGTTTTATGAGTAAAAATGCTGAACCAGTCTGATTGGGACCTTTGTTACCGTGAGGTATCAATTGAGTGTCAAAGGTGTAGCTCCATCACGAAAACAGAGATTATTAAATTTCGTATTTTACACGATGTGGTGATACAAAGGCCAGCGTACCTGTCGGCGACGTTGTCGGCTTTTGAGGTTAGCAACAAACGACAACTGGACACCCATACTAGATTTATCTCGACCTTTATGAGCGAGGATGCTGTTTGTTGTTTTAAGGTTTTTTTCAGCTAAGGGGTATTGGGTCAAAAGATCACCATCTAATATCAGATACGTCATCTCTATACTAGTAAAGTTTTGTAACATACAAAAATATCTAAAATGCCAACGCCATGAAGTACAGTTTAAATTGCAACTACTGTTACGTCTCTTCCTTAACGGTCTCTGAGTATAGGAACCTGACTGGAATCGTAATGCGTTCGTTAAATGTAAGCACCACTTCAGATCTTTATTACTAAACGGCAACAGTAATGACTCAACTTCGAAATTTTCATCTCTACGCTATGCTTCACTCTTCTCTAGAAATTTTATAACTTCAATATTTTCCAAATGTACATATTGATAATAAACGCAAAAATTAGCGTACAGCATAATTAAATACAGAAACATCGGAAAATATTAAAGGACAGGAAATAGGATTTGAAATCGTGTTTTTCCTCGATTCTTGATATATTGTACATCACTCAACCCAAGACTGACAATTACTTTACGATTGAGAGAGTAAACAGGCTTAGAGAATCAGAGGAAGCTACGTCTGCTGGCAATCGTTACTATGGATCAAGTTGATAACTATAGGTAAACTCAACCTTCCTAAATCGAGGAGGGGATTGGGAATGGGAAGGAGTTACAGTAAAACTAAGCAGTGCGCTGAAATTGGTTACCAGGACATATTTCTGTGCGCTAGTTCCGCTGTATGGGGAATACTAAATGGTATTTGTAATTTATTCTCATTTTGTTTTCTGTATGTTTGCGTATTTAAGTGTCATTAATTTTCTTTTGCATGTATAAGTAAATGTGTACAAAAATTTCCACATTTTCTACTAGAATATGTTAATTTTTAAAAATACAGACACGTTATACATGTGAAACGATGGAATGACAAAGAAGGCTTTTGAAAACTGATCTGTAACGATGTGTATTTTCACATAAGTAGTGACCTATTGTCTGAATTTTTGCACTTTATATAATCAAGCGTATCAATCAGATATGCTCTATATACTTGACCGTTAAATCCCCATCTGCGGTTTTAACTAGCCCGATAACTGTGATTTTAATGAAAAATGTAAATATTTTAATGAAAGAATGAAAATAATCAAATTTGACAGAGTATTAAGATAAACACTTGTGAAAAGCAAAACAAAAACAAAAATCAATTACCATAAAACGTTCTCAATGTTCTAAATATTGACAAAGATAACTGACTTACGTATTACAAAACGTTTGTTTGTTAAAGCAGACATCACTACTTTGAATTCACTTAATAAGTAAATCAAGTCGTAAAAAGTGAATATTATTGATACCACATTGAAAATACCTTGTGTTCGACCTATAGATAGTCGTTCAATCCTGAATAAACAGTAATTTAAATTTCTAAAAAAGCGCTGAGATTGAAGGCTTACTGGCCAATGGTAAACCTGTTAAAATATATTCCACCTAATAGGGCACACCTTGTCAATGCAACATACAGATGTCAATAACCAGTACATAACACGCTTAAAACAACGATTTTTTAATTAAAAGTTCGTCTAATCGACGATTTCTTTACACAATGAATTACGAGAATTAGTGTGATCCTGCAAAACTTCAATAAATATTTGTTGACTGCTGGTATGTGTTAAACATATTCAAGTTGTCACGTATACTGATGTACAAAAACATGTTAAAGATTAACCGCCTTGTGCAAAACAATTCGGCAAAGTTGGTTCCTGCTATGGGTCTCAGGGTTAGCAAAACAGTTCATACGTTCACTAGGTTCCTCTTTTATTGCAAATAGTCGTTAACTAGTCCGTACGGTGGAACTGTGGTTTTGGTAATGTCCGTCCGTACGTCCGTTCATCAGCCTTTCGCGGGGATGCCTGTCAATCTGAACCACCGCAAAATGTTGCACGTTCATGTCGCGCTTAATCCCTCAAATGGTTGAAAAAATAGGCGTTTTGTAGGATTATGACCACCGGTGAGAATGTCTTGCTGAACAAACTGAACTTTCGATGCAGCATTTTGGTAATGGGCACCGTGATGACGTAACACAATATGCCCTGACCATTTGCACTCAAACTTGGTGCAAGGATATAACCCCATAATGTTCATTGATTTGTTTTGTATTGCCTTTAGGCGGCCGCTTGATATTTATAGTTTAGGTCGTAATATAGGAAAAAACCAACAAATTTGCTTCAAAGCGGGTACAAGGACATGACAGTATATCATACATACACTCTTCCATTTGTTTTCCGATACGATCCAATATGACAACCAATGATATGACCCATGTTGCCATCACGCAGGCATTGTGTTACATGTTAACCATGCCAGCCATGCAGAAAAGCCTTATTCATTTTAGCAATTTTCTTTGAACTTGGTTCAAGGACGTAGTACTAATGTATAAGATGTGAACGTATTTTTTGTTGCAATAACATTTACCAGCCTTACGTTTCAGACATGCCCAAACAGATCTAATTCAACGTTGGTACAGGGGAGTGTAAGATATCTCACACACTAAATTTGCACTATAATGTCATCCAATGTGGATGCTAGGCGGCCATTTTTACAGATTGTTCTAAGTTTATAGCTTTACTTGTCTGTTCCGATTCAGTTTAATCTTGGTACAAAAAATATTGTACTATAAATTCACACGCCAAAATGTACACGCCAATTTTGAAAGCAACGATCTTTTGTGCAAAATTCATATAGGAAATATTACAATCAATACAATGGTCAATAGCTCCCCAAAATAACTGACTTATTGAAAGACTGGAAGTCCTGGCTAGACTGAGATTGTTGAAAATGTGTTCAAATACAATTAACGGTCACAAGCTGCTTTTAAAATCAAAACAATTGTGTTGCATATCACGTCGATTTATGCTGCAAAATTATAGTGCAAAGGTAACAACATGTTAATCTATTTATCTTTTGGCACAGTTATCTTTCTGAGACAGACTGTTCGCTGGAGTAATTGACTTACACTGTCCATAAAGTTATGAATAAATGGATAATTTACAGGTTTTGTATACTAAAACTACTAATTGTCAAAACGTGATCCCACCGTGATATGGTGAACGTGGACTAGATGTAACTGAATGAACGCCAATACCATACACTGAGTAGAGTATGCGAAATCACAGTGCACACCTCTAGAAATGAAAAACACCCGAAACCTGAAGCAAACTATATTAAATGACATTTTGACAGGAAAAATACATCAAGGCCAGGAATTCTAACTTTAACGGCGAAAGTGGAGGAACATGAAAAGTAAATTGCATGAACAGCATTTTACAAAACGTGACTTGTTTTCAGGTAACAAAGAGGGTCCCTATGTTAAATATACATTTATTCCTGCAGAAAATGTATTAAGGTCGAAAGCTCACTGCCCAGGATATCTCTCCATAAAGAAACCTAATAGAGTACATTCTCTTGATTAGCATAGCACGACGGAACACAAACGTTATTGAACATTGCATAAAAGAAACCAGCAAACGACGATTCGATTTTACATATTTGATTATGAGACTCGGTGTGAACTTGCTATGGTGCATCACATATTCGATTAAATGCCGGCATACGTTGTAGCACGTGACTTCTGCACGTAATAAAGGAAAACAAACCAATCTTAACGAGTAACTTCCTTGTTCAGAAATTATACACAGATTCTTTCTTCGAGGTTACAAGGTCAAACACCCTATTCATTTTATCATATAATGTTTGGTTTATTCCTTTTTTATAGAAACCGGTCGTTATTTTACAGCAGGATTGTAAGCTATGACTTGACTGAGATAGTTAATAATATATTGGAACGGAATTCTTCGCCGTTTATGGCGAAAAAATAAAACACAGGCTGTCTTTTAAAGGAATACCATCTTGTTATCTCTCATGTCCATTTCTGCTACAAATTTACAATGTAAAGCTACGGCCCAAGTAGGTGTTTTAACTATCGTTCTTGCTTGGCAGAATTAGTTCAGAGGACAATTGATATCCGTTGTCCCTATTTTACACCGTTGATAGAGGCTGTATGGCAGTACATATTTCTTGTTAGATTAATCCTATAAGTATAAAGCCCTGTATGCGCCATTAGAATGTTTCAAATATTTTAACTTTGACTTTTGAGCAAGTTCCCCAGCAATAATTGCATTAAAGACTGGATTATATGGGTTTGATCATGCTTACAATGGGGTGACGTGTTTTCGAATAATATGCGTTAAATATTACACTAAGTCGTTCTCTTGAGAAGAAAGGCATGTTAAGGAGTCTTCTGGTAGAGAAAATTGCGTTTACCTTCTTCCTGCGAGGTCTACAGGTAAGGTAAACGAATCCTGAGTTGAGCTGTTGAGGATTCAGAACGAACAATCTGAACAGTAGGTAAAAAGAAATATAAAATCAATTTTGAGCAGAGATTGTAAAATTTCGTATTTTACATGTTGTGGTGACACAGCGGCCAACTTATTGTCAGCCAGTTGATGCCCTGAGCTATTATTAAATGACGTCAACTGGCGACCAATACTGGATGTGTATTGCCGTTGATGAGTAGATACTTTGTTTGTTATAAAGGCTTTTGACGGCTTATTACGGTTTTGGACTAGAAGGTCACTATTTTATATCAGATACGTTATCTATATCTCTACAGGGGAGAAAATTACCTAGCTTGTCAACGCAGAGATGTACACATCATAAGCATAACTAAACGCGTTCATACATGTCTAACTCTACATTTATTTTCAAATTGTTGATTTCCCGATATCGTAAAAGATTTAAGCAACACCCTATAGCTGCAGGAGGATATACACGAGATTTGGGTACAATGGGCGACATGTAGTGCACGAAAAGCTGCGTGGGTGCTTTATGGTGCTGTATGGAACGATTACACTCCGATGGTAGTGGAAGCAATGCAGACAACAAATAGGAGAAGTGCAACGCTGACTTGGTCAAATGCAAGTAAAATTCTTTGTTAGTTTTGTTCTAAAAGTAATATTTTGATCCTCAACAATGTTCCTGTCTGAGCGCCGTTAACCATTTAACAAGTTCTAGTGCCGATTTGTCATGTTATGTTAATTCCCTCAGTCGCCGTATTAAGCTTCTGTGCTAGTTAAGAATGAATGGTGTATACTAAGAGTTGAATCCGGGTTTACCACGTCATCGCGTGCCACAGTAAACATAAACAAAACCTGTAGCCACCACGCCGTCTAATTGGTTTGGTAACTCAATATGACCGTGATAACCTCCCCGTGACAACTGTACTCGGCCTAGATTCAACAACATACACACACATATACCAACACTCAGATAGAATCACAGACAACGGCCTGTTTTAGCACTGATAAAAGCTGGATAGACTTTTTCTTTGCGTACATTAATAGATTCAATTCCTCACGCTTTCTAATTGCTCGTTAAGAGTTAAGATTCAGTAACTATTACCGACGTCCATTCATCTAGCAAAGCTGCTAGTGACTTTTTCAGTAATGACTAATTTTACATTGCATTTGCCTCGGTCAGAATGGCCAGGATAATCAAATTTACATATTAAACACAAAGACGCATTAGCCCTAATTTTAGCAGCTCACAAGTTGGTTTCATACTGGTCCCATCATAAGGTTGTGTTATACACACCATTTGACAGCTATTCATATCATTGACAGGGGAAATCATTTATTACACCTCACGTATTATCCAGGTACTGTGATTGGCTGAGCCTCACTCACGTGATATAGAACAAAAAGTGATAGAAAATGGCTAAGGTGACATAGCCCTGTCGCTCTCCGGAAGATTTAGTCTTTTGTATTTGTAGTTTGTTTAACTTGTGTAATCACAAAAATTGGTCAAGATGAGCATACGCTTCTTCGGCCTCGTGTAAAAAGCATTTAATTATCATCTGGTAAGCATTCGTCATGTCAAGATACTTACCATATTTAGCAAGTGTAAGATCTAAAAGAAGAACATGCCGACCGTCACTTGATTAAACAGTAGATTCTTTACGTTTGTTTTTTAAAATTAAAATACTAAAGAGAATGCTGACTAAGCTAAATATTTGATAAATTGACCATTGAATAAGAAAGTGAATCTTGGTCTTAGTTTTATCATGTCATGGTGTAATATATCGGCAACTAAATACACTTTATATGGAAATCTTTGGCGTAAAGTCAGACAACTAAATGCTTGTTACGCGAGAAACCCTCTGTCATAGAAAACATAGCTACGTATTTAGTTTCTTCCGGGATCGCAAGATGAACTAAATATCATTTGAAATAATTTTCGTTTGGTTCCACCCTCATGGAAAATCATAATTAGTTTTTCGTGAGCCGGGAAGTTAGGTCTTAAAACTACGAGGAAACAAGTCATTGACAATGACATAGTCCCCACTTGTAATAGGAGTATCAGTCTTGATGGGGCAGGGAAATGTGGTCATTAAGAAGTATCACTGGAGTGTATATGTTCAAATCTATGGACACATAGGTCTATGTCAGTGTTCCCAATTTGCAACAAGAGGCATGTCTAAGTTATGGTTCTAAATAGGGAAAAAAGATCAGACCTCTAGCTGTATTGGCCAGCCAAGAAATACATATGGGCATAATGAATGAGGTACAAGATGTGACATCTTAAGGTCTATTATTCTATCAAAATTAAAGCGTATAGAACTTGTGGTTACTGAGTTATGCATATATACGCTTAATCAAGGTCAAAGGTCATCAAGGTCACATGATATTTTGGAAAAAAAATTGTAATGCTAATTAATTCATATATGCCAAAATTCAGACCTCTAGCTCTATTGGCTTGCCCACAATTATATATGTGCATAACTAACAGACGTAAAGCATGTGCTGTCATAAGGTCTCCCATCCTACTAAATATAAAGGACATAGCACTTGTGGTTACTTATTTATTGACATAATCGTGTATTTTAGGTAAAAGGTTATCAAGGTCACATGACATTTTGTCAAAAAATTTCTATCGTATAGTTATCCCTATATAACAATCATACATCTAGCTCTATTGGCTCGCTCAATATTAGATATGCACACAATTAATGAGGTACAATATGTGGCGTGATAAGGTGTCCCATCATACCAAATATGAAGGATGTGGCACTTGTGATTCCTGAGTTATGGACAAATATGTATATTTGAGGTCAAAGGTCACCGAAGTCGCATGACATTTTGTCAAAAATATTGTCTTGATAAGTTATCCCTATATACCAAAAATCAGACCTCTAGCTCTATTGGCTCGCTCAAAATTAGATACGTGCATAATTAATGAGGTACAATATGTGGCGTCATAAGGTGTCCCATTATACCATATATGAAGGGTGTAGCATTTGTGGTTACTGAGCTATGCACAAATATGTATATTTGAGGTCAAAGGTCATTGAGGTCACGTGACATTTTGTCAAAAAAATTGTATTGCTGAGTTATCCCTATATAACAAAAATCAGAACTCTAGCTCTATTTGCTCACTCAAAATTAGATATGCGCATAATTAATGAGGTACAATATGTGGCGTCATAAGGTGTCCAATCATTCCAAATATGAAGGGTGTAGCACTTATGGTTACTGAGTTATGGACAAATATGTATATGTGAGGTCAAAGGTCATTGAGGTCACGTGACGTTTTGTCAAAAAAATTGTATTGCTAAGTTATCCCTATATACCAAAAATCAGACCTCTAGCTCTATTGGCTCGCTCAAAATTAGATATGTGCATACTTAATGAGGTACAATATGTGGTGTCATAGGGTGTCCCATCATACCATATATGAAAGGTTTAGGACTTGTGGTTACTGAGTTATGGACAAATATGTATATTCGAGGTCAAAGGTCACCATGGTCACGTGACATTTTGTCAAAGTGTCTGAGATATCTGCGTGAACAGATGGACTCATGGATGGACTCACGGAGGGACGGACATGACCCAATCTACAAGCCCCCTTGACTTTATCTGTGTGGACTAAAAACTGTGTCACTGCATCCTTTTTGCAATATGAATACGATGAGAAACTATAATTTTGTTTTTCTTGGCCTTATACATGGGAGTCTATGGACTGCCTTATACATGGGAGTCTATGGACTGCCTTATACATGGGAGTCTATGGACTTCCTTATACATGGGAGTCTATGGACTTCCTTATACATGGGATTCTATGGACTGCCTTATACATGGGAGTCTATGGACTGCCTTACACATGGGAGTCTATGGAGGTGAAAATTAAAAAGTCCTCTAACACGGCATTGTAAAACAAATCGACGTGCATCTGTATGAGGTAGGGTACTATCCTTGTACCAAGTTTGAACGAAATCGCTCCCGGCGTCTCTGAGATATCTGCGTGAACGGACGGACGCACGCACGGACGGACGGACGGACGGACGGACGGACAGACGGACGGACGCACGGACATGACCAAACCTATAAGTCCCCCCGGACGGTGTCCGTGGGGACTAACAACCGAATTTATGAATCTCTTGACTTTTTGTCACATTTCTTTTCAATCTATGCACGGTTATTTCTAGTTCCTGTTATTTTTCAAAGCAAACATGGAGCCAGGGCCACACAGGAACAGTAAAATAACATGATTTGCCATGAACGATTAAATCATAGATATTGTCATCATCGCAAGTAGGACGTCTTAATGACAGAATTCCATATTGAAGCAAATGCGGCATAATTAGATGCGTGCATAAATACCACGAGACCCTCTTGCATATTGTACTTTCCTAATTGTTAATGCCAAAATATTCCACTATTCTTCGTATTCAAAAAATTCTAGTGCATTCCACCATGAATATATGCAGTAGTCGAATATATGTATCTTAGCAAAGGTATAACTATATTACCTTAGTATTTTATAGAGAATATGTTTCATGTCAGGGCTTTTGGGAGTACTTAGATCACCTTATCCTGCAATTAATGAACGGGTTCAAACATATTCAGCCCTAACACACAAGTACAACCTTTGTGTCTGAAAATATTTATTGACACAGGCAACTTGTGTTAAATATTAAAATCCAAGGGTTGGAGAACTGAAACAAAACATTACGCTGGGCAAATAATACGTTAACACGACTTTAACTAATATGAGAAAATATTTCTCAAATTTCTCAAAAGTGTTAGGTGCTCTATATCTGAATGTTGCAGTATCACAAATTACTCACAAAAAAGCGAACAACTTAAAGAAAAGTATGTGACCGTACATTTGCAAATTAAACTGACATTACTTCACCATTCAATCATCCAAAATTAGTTCCAATCGTGTTTAATGAAATATCAGAGACAATTTGCAAACGATCGGTTCCTGGTGCCGGCCGATTCAATACCGAAAACCCCTAAAAGGTTTGCGTCAAATAAAGGTTGCTTACCGGGATTTAAAAGTGAATACTGATGTACAATCGTGGTATTGTACGAGAATATTGCATGTCACCTAAAAGCAATGTCGCTGAGAAATGTAAACCATTTAAAAGCAATGAATTTGCTTAAGGTTTATTAAGAGTATAGCAACTTTAGCTTATTTTAGAAATGACGATTAACTGCACTTAAAAACACTCGCTACAATATGACGTCAAAACAAATCCAATAATCCAAATCATACAAGGTAATAAATTACCAGCTCCTTGAGTATAAAATATCAAAAAGAATTTCTCAGCTTTTTAAAGTTTAACATCGTATTATCGCTATTGCGCCTTATTAAATAACGATAACTCGCCTTCGCACAATGTCATCGGAAATTGAGACACATAACTTATGTTAGAAAATAGCTGTGCTAAATTTGGTAATTACTCTTTTCGAACCTTTAAAAGTCTCCTTCCGTTGAACTGTCAGTAATATGACAAAATGTCGAACCGAGAAAAATAATTGTGTACGTTCAGCCCGTTTTTCCAATACCACTGATTTAAATCAATGAACTTGATCAATAAAATACCAAAGTAATATAGACCTGTACAATTATTCAATCTCATATGCAATGTTCACTAAATTAAACAAGCCTTAGTTGTCAAAATGTAATTATAAAAAATGTTTTTAAAAGGAAGGAATCTTCTGTTAATTAAGAATTAATCGTACGTGCTATATTCATTATTGTTCCTCATGCCGATTTGCACATGCAATTTGAAGACAAATAAGGAACAAACCGACTACAATTCCTCAAACAGGAAGGGTCATATTCAAACAATACATTTCAAGGGAAAAGCCAGATTTTTGTGTTTTGATACCCCGCGAACCCGTTAAGCTACTTAAATTGAGTCATAGACAGTTGGGTGTATGATCAATTTGACAGCAGAAGCTTGTGAAAAGGATAGTACTTGAACGCCTGCGTGCATCCGAGAATATTCAAAAGATAACAGTGACGAAATCGAATCCATCACCACTTAGCATCGTAGACGAAGAAAATAAAGCTTGTTGTTTAGCACGTTCAATAGTTAATCACAAGAAATATCATTTCATCTTATCCCAACTTTCTTCTTTTCCCCTTCTTCTTCCTCATTGGAAACGATATATGATACAACTTATCACTGCTATATTGCCCATGAGCGCTAGACTATTCGCAAAGGTAATCGTCGTTCGTGGGTACACGTTACAGCCCTTGGAGCCTTCCTTATTCGTGCATACTAAAACGTCGAAATCATGTGTAAAATAAGTATGCCCGGTTGACAATTTAAGGCTTTCCTAAAATTTCAGTTTTAAAGATAATACCATCAAAATTACAAAAACGTATGGTGTAAAATATTCAAGGAATTTTGCAAGCTAATCCTCCGAGTCCGTTAAATATGTAAGGAATAATACCATGCAAAAGTATACTGTCCTCTCGACCTTCGTGCCTCTGCTCAGCGTATCAAAGCAAATTGCCAGATTACTGATACAAGCAGTATTATTTGCCGCTGCTCTCTACAACTATAAAGTGTAATTCAATATAAGGATATAGCTCTATTTATCTTCCTACCATATAATTTCAAATAAAGCTGAAACTGTAACTGTATCAGACGACCAATAAAGCCGAGAAAAACAAACACACTTTTCATCTCTTTCCAATGCTAGGCAAAACATTAATCAGACGAGGATTTAAAATGACCGTGTATGTTTTATCATTCACCGGGGGGGGGGGGTCCGAACATAAATATAGTCAGTGGTTTAGGGGCTCAATAATTTTGGCAGAGGCCACGATGAATATTTCCGGTCCAACCCCTGCCGTACTAAGTGAACCCCTTTGGTAAATATACAGGCATTGACATTGTTTACGTCAGTTTGGAGGAAGTAAAGAAAAAAAAAGGTGTTGCCTCTTGTTTAGCTTGACTCTAAAAAGCGGTCCCAAATACCCATGTCTCATACAAGTGCTTATTAATAGTTTACACACATATAGACTTTCTTGTCATAATTTAAGGATTAATAGTTTAATTTATGTATCAAAAAGAGGCAAAAGTAAATTGTCACTATTCTTCCAAATTCATATAGTACGTGTCAGTTTTTCCTCATGAATGAGTGTTGTTGTCGGAAATCATAATAAGTCTGGCAATATAAACAGCAGTGTGCCTCTCCACTCTTTATGGTTACATTTTGCGAACTATAAATCTTCAAGACTGTCAGAAATTTCCTCTCCACTCTTTATGGTTACATTTTGCGAACTATAAATCTTCAAGACTGTCAGAAATTTAATAGAAAAGCCCTGCAATTTACAGGAACTTCCCTTTGGAACTCTTCTTTGTTGTAATTAATTTGTAAATCATACTCATTCCAAACGCGAGTAGTGGTAAACTAACTTTCTAGAATTCTTAGTTAGTTAGTCAATGCGGATTGGCCACATTCTTAGAACATGTGACGTGTAAGTCAAGTGATCTGATTGGCCACGAGGACGATGAATGAACACGCCAGTATGGCAGCGTACTCGTCACGACAATTGCATATCTTTGACATCATGGAATATTTTCGCCTCTGTTTATCTCATATACCTAGTTTACATAGAACAAGTCATCGTTGATGACAGAGTCCCTACTTGTTTAATGGAAACGTACTTTGATAACAAGTCTTGGAGAGGATAGAGTCATGTTCATTAATTTGGTCTGTGGGTTCCATGGTGGTGAAAAAAATAAGTCACCTTGTAATAAATCAAATGGATGATGTCAAACACGGACATGACCAGACCTATAAGCCTCCCCCCCCCAGCGGTGTCCTTTGGGACTAATTAAAGAATCAGCTTCTGGTTTGTTTTTACAGTGCATTTCACATAGGTGCCTCAGCGTACGCGACGGACACATTGCACCTCCAACGCAAACGGTTAGCTTCGGTATCACATTCTACCTAAAAGCAAACTACCGAAATGCTGCATAGTACGGACCATAGTCATATGGCCGAGACTTTGAGAGCGTGATCACAAACAGGTAAGCCCACGTTTTTTACATTTTAGTTTTGTATGTATCCCACTTTATACACACTGTGTGCAATCCAGTTTTAAATTCGAAGTGAGAGACCTTAATCGAAGAATAATCTAATACTTGTTGAGGATACTTTAAAATATGAACCAAACGCTTTAAAGATCTTGATGAACAGAAATTTTGGGAAGTGACCATATTATCACTCACATCTCGTGTTTTATCGAACAGAGTTTCTTTCAATCAGACTGGAAAACATACCAGAAAGTCAACTCCAAGCGGAATACATGTACTCGTCAACCGAATGTCCTTCTCAGGAAAAGACGCCCTCTCATCTCTTACATACATTTGCTTTCTGAAATGCTGACTAGGACTGGCACTGGCGTTAATTGCAATTTTGGAAACTGTCCTTGATACAAGTATTTACTCTATGTTTCGAGTACATTTCGATGTAACGCTTCAAATATTTTTAACTACCCTCGTGTGTTCTTCGAATTTAAGCATTTATAACAATCTCTGACATGTTTAAATCAACGCTTTAAGCGTTTGATATAGACTAATAAAAGCACTTTGCGCCTCTGAAATATCATTCAGATTCAATTCAGAACCAAAGTCAAAGACATTGTAGTAGATGAGGGAAAGGGAGATCAAATATCGGGCAAGTGCAACCAATGTTTGCCACTCTTGCAAAGCAATTGTTTACGACATATTCGTAAAGTGCAGAAATATGCAATACATCTATTTCACTTTGTCCAAAATTAAATGGCATCAGTAATTTTGAAGCGTAAGGGAGACTCTTTAATCGATCCCCTTTTTGTCGTACCACCGCAAGCGGCGCTCTGCAATCTCAAGCCAAGCAGCATTTTCAAGTTACTGGTCACTGTACTGTACCACGTTCTTGTACTGGTAGATTTGAAAGAACGTCACAGCGAGTTACCGGCTTTGATTTTTGAATTTGGATTAGCAATGTACAATCTCAGTCCTCCTGTCACTGAGAGCGCATTTTCCGTCCTCGGATATTCTCCACACAAAGATTGGTTACATGAATAGGAACCCGATCGTCCTCACGAGTGAAATAAGATTTGATTTCTCTACCGTACATCACATTATTAAGCTATACCCCAGGTCATGATGTCATCTAATTGTTTCATGTATAAACTGAAAATAATTGGTCCAACGACCATGTTGGAAACTGCAATTCAGAAAGTGTGCCAGCGACACAATTGACTCAACAAAGACCGACTGCGTACGACTCGAATCCGAGTTTCCGCTTGGTGTAAAATTGGGTCATTTGGCAATGCTCAGTTTGCCACCATAATAAAATTTCCTCACTCAAAAAGCAACAAATCTCGGTGTGAAAAAGTAAGACTGCAGAACACAAAAAGGAAGAGCAGTGTTTTCCTTTCTTTTTTATTGCCGTATTATTGATATAAAACGTTAACAAATATTCAAAACATGCATATGATCAAACATTTTGCAGATAAAAAGCTAGCTAAATATTATAGCTTGAAAATCCGTACCATCCTTCAGAATTACAAGTCTTATCTTCGTATTAAAAGTATCTTTTTGCCTTATTTGCTGAGATTTTTCATTGAAATAATGTTTAAGTAGATATCACAAATATATTTTAAAATTGACATTACTACCTATGGCTTGTTTTCCATGAAATATTACACTATAGCAAGGAAAATTTTCTGTTAATTTGAAAAATAAATGACAGCCTTTGAAGTGATCGGTCTTGGATGTATAAGTAGTGAGTTTGGAGGACGCTATTTTTTGTGTGTAATACGGATTAACTTTTCAAAGATTATACAAATGTATCAAAAGGATTCGAAGCATTAATTAATGTAACTGTTTATTGTTGAATGCTCTACCAGTACACACTATTCCGGAATTAAACTCTTAACAAGACTAAAAAATGTGTTGGTCTGCTTAGGATGTTGCAGTCATTTTAGGAAATGAACAAAAGGGTAAAAATTGCAAGGCCAATCATCATAGATGTTTTGACGGATGCATAGATTCCAGTGTTACCAGTATTGCAGAGGTCCGTGCCACAACACTCCTGACATCTGGTGACGTTGACTCCTAAAACTAAGAGCAAAAGTTTAAAAGCAAAGCTAAAAAAAAGAAAAAGAAAAAATACTGACAGTGTATACGAAACATACATACATACATACACACATACATACATACATACATACATACATACATACATACATACATACATACATACATACATACATACATACATACATACATACATACATACATACATACATACCTCCGTGTATGCCCGTCTCACATTGTTTTTTGCATTCAGTAGCCTCATTACAACCTCTGGAGAAAGTGACAAAAGTTCCTTTTTCATCTTTCACTGTTAAAACCTGCTCTTGAAGAAATAAGTAGATATCATTACCTTATATTTTTCTTAGCACTATAGATCTATTCTTGATTAGGACAAGAATACTCTAAAGTATCATGAAGCCAAATGTGAGCAAAAATATTAAATGATTACAGTGGTTTGTGTTGAACTGGTGGCAATACGGGAATATAATTTCTAAATGGAGCTTAGGAGTTGCTAAACGATCACCAGTAACTATCAGCTAAGCGATGATATCATATGATCACAATGAAATAGGAATCAGTCCAATAGGCATATGCTAATCATCTTTTATTCGATTTGCGAACGCGAATCAATAACAACAATATAATACATGACTAGTATAGTAACTCTATACAAGGTCGACTGAAAGTCGTCGACTTTACTTATAAATATAACAAGGTAACTACAGTAACTGATGATGACATGAGCCTGATATATAGTAAACGCCACAAGCAAGCCAAAATGGCAATGGACTGTGACATGTGACTGATCACGTGCTCGTCTTTTGTCGATAGCTGGACCGTGGAGGGCGGATTGCATCTGTCTCTGCCCGTTTGACTGATTCCTATTTTACTAACATGTATAAGTCGATACAGGCAGAGCCTTATGCAATATGGAGAGAAAACGTACAATTATTCTTGAGGCTTTTAAACGACTGACTTCATCATGCTAAAGTTCTCGCTTGCTTTGGATCTTCAGAATGCTGTCCGTATAGTTTTTTGGAGCTCTTAGTGGACGTTGTGCTCATAGAATACTGAATGTGATAATCATCTACCCACTTTCATTACTATGTCTGGGTCTACTTCCTTGGACGGAAATCACGACCACTGTATTTGTCGACCGACAATAAATAAATAACATAGCGCCGAAGTCGCTGTAGCACGGGTGACGGTATGGGAGTATTAAGGTGAAGTACTACTAATTACGTCAAAATTAGGTTGTGGTGTCATTTTCTTGAAACTTTACACAAGTATTCTTGGAAGTTGTGCAAGTGCAAAAATGAAATAAAAAATGGGGGTCACCACGCCCGTTTCCATGGAAACGGACCTTAAAATGGCGTCGTTAGAAATAAATAACATAGGGCCAATGTCCCTGAAGCTACTATAGACATGGAAACAAAAAATTAAGTATTTCCTGACTGTATGAAATTATCTCACTTAGGTCATCCTAGGGACTTGTAA
>LD345058.1:126064-155282 GCA_001465055.1 Ptychodera flava
AGACATACAGACATACAGACATACATACATACAGACATTTCCCTAGCCTATAAGAATAGCTTCCATTGCCATATATACATATGGCTATGGGAGCTAAAAATGGAATTAATCAATGAATATTCAGTGGGGGTCTGAGGGCCACCTCTATCCTGTGGGCTTCCTGTATTATTAATATGGAATAAATGTAAATTACTGTGAAATCACGACATTCATATTGTTTAGACAAAAGTAAAATTATGCTCTCTGAAAAATAACTGCATGTACAAGACCTTGCAGGCAATGGGTATAAGTTAGGATTGTGAAACACAATACTTTGCCTTACTGAGTTTGTACATGCATGTGCATGTGCATGGGGTATTGTTTTAACTCAAGTATGGCAAAAATTAACTGATGGATAAATATATTATTTTAATCGGGTAAAAAGCATGCAGCATCAAAATCAAATAATGAAGAATTATGACTCCATTTTAACTCAAGGAGCACACATGCAATATATCAAATTAATGGGATCCAACTGCAGTTTTCTGATAAAGTTGAAAATACCAGGTTTTCCTGTATACATGTACATGAAATCTTTGAAAAAGTGACTTTAAAGTGAATCACAATTTTAAAATAGTAAAAATCAGTATGTTTTAATGATACTTTCTTCATGTGGGTCAATACAGTATAGCTGATTGACTTTAATTTTCTCGGTTAGATAACCAACAAACAATGAAACAAACCTGATTGCCAGCTGCGTTTTTATGATTTCTGTTTTAAAAAATAACATAAAAACCATCTCGTATAAAACTTTCAAGTATTATACAGTTAAGTCACTTCTGAATTATGTAAAAATCAGCCCCCGCGGCCATTATCTCGCATTCAAATTACAAATAGATTTGTTATCATTGCCACTGGCGTTTTAACCTGCATGCACACGCGTATACAAGACCAATTACGGTATGTTAGCAACAGCATTTCAGTACATGTATAACACGGGTCAACTTTAAAAATTACTAGTACTGCTTAGAAGTAATTTCTTCACCTGGATGATGTATTCCGTAGCATTTTTATGAAGAGTTCACGTACTTTAGATCTCCAAACGTCTCTCGCATACAGTAGAAAGCAAATTACCTAAACACATTTCAACTGCCGGGTGAAAATTGACCTTGTGCGCATGTGAAAACAAAAGGCGCCATGTTTTTACGGCTCAGTCACACAGTCCTGCATCGGAGAGAAAAGCATGATCACCGGTCCTGTTACTTAGACAAAACTTATTTTTTAAGCACATTTTCGTCATCTGTACACCTGGAAGCATCGTTTTAGCGACATCAGTTCTTATATGCATAGAAAGTGTTCCGATCGAGAATGACATCGAGTTGAGAGATAGGTTTGCATCAAACAGCAGCAGTGCAACTGATAATGCAAGGTAGGCCCGTGAGGTAGGCAAGGTTTGTTATCTTGTTTCAATACCACGACCATATGCATTTTGATTGTGTCACATTTAGAATATTTCAATTCTAAATTTTTGAATAAAGCTTAAGAAATGTACATAAATACTTCAAGTTGTATATATCTGAAAGTTTTGAGTAGGCCGGCACGATGTTACTACTCTCTATTTCGAACTGAATACCACTCATCGGATGTTGAATGATTGCTCTTTGCAGTGTAAAATTATTCATGTTATGTAGAGGTACATAAATTGATAGCATGGTCTTCTGTGAAGTTGCCAGCAAATTACATCTTCTTTACACACAGCACTGCAGGTAATACTGCATGTATGATGAAAGCTGGTCTGATCCAAATTCCAATATTGTGATACTCATAGGGATGTGAAGCCCGATATCCTGCTGCGTCAAATCATTGCCATTGGTCAATTTTTAATGCCAAAAAATTCATTGATATGTTAACGTACTTGCATTCTCATATTCAACACTTTTGAATGATCTCCATGCATAATTAATCTACTTGTCCTTTTGTCTAAGCCACATCTTATATGTAATTTCATCAACTGTTGATTTACATGAGTGATCTACTGTAGATCTACTGTAGATCTACAAGGTGTCTCATCTACTTTTGTGCATACTAATGAGCTAGTAGATGAAGCTGTAGATCTACTGTTTCGTCTTATTTTTGTCTACATCAGCGTCTACATTATGTCTACATCTAATCTACCAGCTGACCTATGACCTAATGTGTATGCATAAAAGTAGATGAAGCAGTAGATCTACAGACCAGTATTAAAAGTCTACCGTAGATCTACAGCGGACTAGATGTAGATAAAAAAATTCCGTAAGTGTTGTTGTCAATATATCGCCTTTGGTAAGTATTTGTCCTATCGTCGATAAACCCCTGACCCCTGAATTTTATTCTTGATTTTGAAGAGAACGGTTGACGTTTGCGTGAAGAAAATTTGAATGAAAATTTAAGTTTTTCATTTGAGAAGCGCGAACTACCTTGAAAGCATTGTCGGATTTTCAGCTTCTGAATGATCGTGACTCCTTCGTGGCTTAGAATTAGTTCATGGGATGCCTTAGTATTTGTAAGGTGAACTGAAGATTTCAATTTAACATTTTAATACATGCAATGTCGGCGCCTGGGCTACAATGGTCAGTCTTACGATACATGACCATACCAGCAATCACAGTTTTGACTTATTTCTCATAGAATCCTGTCGCATGAAAGTTGTGTGAGTTGATTAAATGGCATGTGTCAATGTTCGTCGGTTAAAGATTTGTATTGCCAAAAGCCTCTTTTGAAAATATAGTAACACTTGACAGAAAATTTGCATTCTTAATAGCCAGCGGGGTGTATATTGGGATGTGTCATTTTGTCCTGAATAAGCGTGACATCCTTGCAGACAAATACTTGATTTCTTTCCAAGTGACTGATGTTCACGCCAAGCTGATAATGACGCCTGACAATGTTGGCAACTCCTTAGTTTAGACACTGTCTAGTTCCCGGATTGCCACCGGTTCAACCCTAACCAGTGTTTTTGCGATATACGTACAACCGTATACCATATATACAATTCAAAACAGCCACGACACAATATACTCACATAGCACAACGGATCTATGGTTTCTGTGGCACATTCTTCCTCGAATCGATAGTCGGTACCACTAAGTCGGCAATCATCCCTTTTAGTGTAATCAAAGCAATCGTAACATTTCAACGCCATGGAGCAGGTACCGAGAAAGATCACTGAAAGAGTAGCACAAGTATACGAGGCGCCAAATGTAAAAAAAAAATAATTTACACAATCAGCCTTATTTTAGAGATAGAACAGCTACTGAGGATATGTATATAGAGAGGAATTATATATATATATATATATATATATATATATATATATATATATATAAACATATATATAGACATACAAACACACATATACATTGGTCATACATATGTATGCATACATATTCGTGTATGCATACATATACGCATATAGGGTATGCATTTATACATGTAGAATACATACATACATACATACATACATACATACATACATACATACATACATACATACATACATACATACATACATACATACATTACATAAATACATAGAGCCTTGACTCGGATAAATTTACATTCAGCCTCGCTTTCGACATACAGTTGAAAACGAGGTTGAATGTAAATTTTTTCAACTGTATGCTTGTCTCGAAAACATTCACATTCAGTCTCGCTTTCGACATACAGCTGAAAACGAGATTGAATGTACATTTTTCAACTGTAAGCTTATGTCTCGAAAACATTTACATTCAACCTCGTTTTACTTTGCATACATACAGCTGTAAAATTTAATATACACGTTATACCAACTGCAAAACTTTATATACAGTCTCGTTAACGTTTTTACATAGATGGGACTCGGAAATTTATTTTCATATATACCAACTGCAAAACTTTATATACAGTCTCGTTAACGTTTTCACATAGATGGGACTCGGAAATTTATTTTCACATAGATGGGACTCGGAAATTTATATATATACACCCTCGTTTTCGAAATATGATAGTGACTTCCAAATGTTCATGTAATGTCGGTCGAAAGTGGTGTTGGGAATCACGTGTATGGTGTAGCTCCGCCCACCAACTCCTTTACTAATTATGTAGATTAGACACTGGGCGTGTCATTAGTTAGCCGCGTCATTCATTGATTCTAATGATTATTCATACTACACTGTATATATGGACCTGTGATAGTAATAAAGGATAGATTTGAACTTGGTCATACTAAGACACAATACAAAGCTGTCTCCGGCCTATTCTGTCTCTCTCTAACCGAACCTATCCCCAAGTGTGTAGCCCACATTTGTTGGTGCCGAGACCAGGATACGAATATGTCCAAGGCAGAGAAAGACAAACGTTGCAGAGGGGGCCACCGCTCACAGATGACCAGACTCATCAACAAGGCTGAAGAAATCATCAACTCCGATACTCCACTACAACCCAGCAAGATCGATGTGCTGAAAGCTACCATTGCGAGTATGACGATGAAAATACAAGCTATCAGAGCCTTGAATGAACGAATCCTCAACCATATCGAAAACGACGACGATTACAACAGACAATTCGTAGAAGCAGACGACTACATGATTAAAGTCAACGAGGACTTGGTGAGATTCGAGGGATTTCTACAACGCCTAGCAAATCCTTCAACCCCAGCCAACACCAGAAGTCCCACACCAGACAGCACTCACGTAAGTCAACCCCCAGATTTAAGTCAACAAACGACAAAGAAAGTCAACTTGCCGAAGCTGACGCTGACTCCTTTCAGTGGTGACATTCTCATCTGGCAAAGTTTCAAAGATGGATTTGATGCTGCCGACCACAACGATACAAGTTTAAGTTGTGTCCAAAAATTCCAATATTTGCGGGCACATCTCCGTGACGAAGCAGAACGAGCCATCCAAATGTTACCTCTGACCAACGACCACTACCTGCAAGCAGTCGAAGTACTCACGAAAAGGTATGGTAAACCTCAGACTGTAATCAACGCTGACATGAAGGCATTATGGCAACTCGAGAAGCCAACCGGAACTCTGAACAGTTTAGTTACATTTCACGACAATATGGAAGGCTACATTCGCGGACTGAACGCACTCGGCAAATCAGATGACACTTTCGGAGATCTGCTGATTCCGATAATCCTAGAGAAATTGCCTGCGAACGTTCGAAAACAGATCTCTAGAGACAAGGGAGATGAAGCTTGGACATTAACGAATCTAAGAGAGTCAATTCAACGAGAAATAGAAGCCGACAGAGCAGGTGAGACTACTATAGACTTTGAACTCGATCTTACCGATCAACCACCTGCTACAGCCGCCTTTCTGACAATGACTCGTCAGAAAGCATCAAAACCACAACACTGTGCGTTTTGTAAGAAGACAGGGCATAAACCTACATATTGCACGGTTGTCACCGACAAGACAAAACGACTAGAAATTGTCAAACGAGACAAACTGTGCTTCAACTGCCTTAGTGGTACTCATCGTGTTTCAGACTGCAAATCGAAATTCAAGTGCCAGGTCTGCAAGCGCAAACACCACACAGCAATATGCACTGGAGAGACACCAAAACACCCAGCCGCAACGAGGGATGACGCTCGTACCTTGGTATCGTCCGATGTCAGCAGAAATTAATCGGTGCTACTGAAGATATCAAGGCTAGAGGATCAACGATATCTGAATCGGCAACACTGCTCTTTGACGACGGCTCGCAGAGAAGTTTCATCACTGAACGTACCGCCAGAGCAATCAGTATAGACTTTAATAACTGTGACTCTGAACTCATAAACGTCTCCACACTTGGAGCGAAATCCACTGGTTTACGATCAATGAAGATTGCAGAAATTATGGTAATTATACCTAATGGTTGTAATGTTAAGATACGTGCTTTAATTGTACTTCAGATAACTACACCACTTAGAAACCATTTGAAGTCTAGTGCTAGTATTGCTAGATTATCATATTTGCGAGAGTTGGAATTAGCACACCCTGTATCTGATGCGTATGATTTCGAAGTTTCAATATTCAGTCTGCACGATAACCCGGCTTTTTAGGTGTGGCCGGTACCAGTGAATTGATTGGGTATTGTAGGGTGATTGGCATGTGTGACATCATGTCAGAAACCATTTTCTTTAATGGGTGGGTTCAATCGCTAAGGTTTAAATAACAATTGATATTTGTTATCACATGAAGATATTTTACAATAATTTGATATTATTTGTAATTTATTTAATTAAAATAACTATTTTCTTGATGATTTGAAGACGTTGAAAACCTCAGTATGCACGAGATCTATGACAGTTAAATTTCCCACCCTGTGCATAAATGGTTGACACTTCGACGAGAGTTGACCGCTGTCGATGCTATAACATCAAAACATAAGAACAAGAAACTCACACGGTTCTTAAAGTTACGGATCAAATTTAAAGCTAATTATCTTTCTAGAGTAGAAATGAAGATATGTACAAAAATGGCTTTGCTGGAACGAACCGAGATTGAAAGGTCTAAATATAGCGATCACATGAACTTCCCGACTGGTCCAACTACCCGTCGACTGCATGCCGTGCTGTCAAGATTCGATGTCTAAACACCACTGAAGAGCTGCTGTTTAGCCCCTGCTGATGTGTACCAGCCCCCAAAGAGTACTGCGACATTTATAGAAAGCTACAAACTATATGCGTCTGTTTTTACTCACAATGACTGAATCTTGTCTCAAAGCTGTCATCAATGTAATTCCCTGACGGGCAGTGTGTGGATACCGGATACGATCATCGTTGCATGGGCATACCACAGATGATCGTTGACACTCGCTGGAAAATCGACCGCTAGGATTATTATTTTGTTTGGTTTTACAGAGAGTAATGGGCTGTGGTAGAGAGATATCGACTAATTACACACATTGGAAGGTAAATTGCCTCTCGGGCAGTGACGGGCAGCAGTATGACCCTTTGATCGAACACTTGTAACACTGCCTGCGATCGCACACGTGGACCAGTTGTGAGATCGACAGAAATTTTAGTTGTCTGGATTTTTTCAACAAATACGGGCTACCAAAAGTTTACCTCTGAATGCAGTTGTAATTAGCAACCTCTACTACAGAAAATGTGCTCATACGCCGACGAGTTATTCCGTATTGTGCAAGTTTTGTGCATTTCGAGTGGCTCGCCGGTGGAATGAGCACGCACAAGCGAGTAATACATGACAGCTCATTATGCATGACCTCATTATGTCTAGCCTCCCAACAAATAGGCGCAGCTTTGAGATGTCATGTGATACTATTCATGAGCATTTGTTTACAACATATGCGATTTTCCTGCCACGTCGTTAGCCTGGGTTTTCTTGATTATCTACGCCTATTTTACCTTAGTAAGGCATAGCTGATGAGTCATACTTTGAGGGCAATAATAATCAGCTAAGCTGCATTCAAGAAAGTGGTAAGGGATTGGCTAGTACCGCGCTTCGCGCCCTTACGACTTGGATTTGACATGTGTCAATCAATGGTTTTCACTGCAAGTTACTCGAAATCGTGTCAATCAGAGCAATTACCGACGAGAGGGCAAGCCCCCGATGAGTAATATGAAGTGTATGTTGCCAGGAGTAAACCATTGCCGATTGGAGAGGTTTGCATTAGTCTGATGGTACTTAGGTGGAACATAATTGGCTTGAAAATTTTAGGGTTTTTCATTGTTTCGCTCAAAAGTTAACAGTGCTGAGAACACATTTTAATGAACCACAGTAACGATTAATCATTTCTAAACAATTAGTAATACCTAAAGGCCTTACTTTTCATACTAAATTGTCTACATGATTTTTAGATCAAAAATTACAAAGTTTCAAAGAGAGGTCCTGTCAACCCCATAGAAAATGTACCCTCCATTTCTGCGTGCAGTGAGGTCACCAACAGAGCGGGCGGGACTTTAGCACCCGTTTACTGTATTGTGGAAGCTATGCTAAAAGTGACACTTGTAGCCCTTTTCAAGCAGCGTCGTCCTCAACAGCAGGATTATGCCACAAAATTGACAAAATTTTCATATTTTGCCATATATTCACACACGTGAATTCGCTCCATTTCTGCCAACGATCGCGTGCCTAGTGAACCAGATGACTTTATTTTACATTTACATTGACAATGGGGTACGTTTAATTGGCATAGTTTGGCGATTGTGTCTTTAGACCAAAAATTACAAATTTTGAAAGTTGAGTTCTTTCAAAATCAAGTCATTTTAGCCATCCGATTGAAAAGTGATGAAATTATATTTTAAAATATGTGTATTGCAAAAACATTTGTCTACAATATTCTTCAGACCTATAGCCGACACTTACCATCTCAAAAACAGTGAAAATATATCTCAGTTTATGAGAAAACTGCGTCTTTATTTTGGCGATATTGCTGGCTTTTGTTTACTTTCAATGACGCCACTGAAAGACGCCATTTTTGCCTATATTACCCGTCATGCAATGGTACCAGAAAGGCCTGGTCATCGTGCAGACTGATTGGTAGGAGCAGATTTCTATTTTTCATTTGTTGGCGATCACGTTATCCGTGGAGAGGGACCCACTGCTGTGTCTCCTAAATTGGGTTATTTGTTGTCTGGGCCCTTGTCACATACAAATTCCAGTTCCCTCCCCACCTCTACTGTAATGCATGTTGCCACACATACTTCCGGGGAAAATAGCTTGCTTCAAAACTTCTGGAATGTTGAGAGTATTGGCATAGCTGACGACCACGTTAGTCAACAGGAAGTTACTTATGACAGTTACACCAAAATTATACTTTGCTCTAAAAACAATCGATACGTTGCTAAACTTCCCTTGCGCCAAGACCACCCCGCATTGCCGACAAATAGAAATGTTTGTGAAAAACGAACCTGCGCGATGGTACAAAGATTAACACCGGAGATTAGACACGTGTACGACAAACTAATCACAAATCAGTTGGAACGCAGTTTCATAGAGATAGTTGCTAATGATGATGTAAGTTCAGGCCATTATTTGCCTCATCATCCCGTAGAGAAAAATTCCGATACCACGCCTATCAGAATAGTTTACGACTGTAGCTGAAAGGTCGGAAACAACCCCAGTTTAAACGACTGCTTAGACGCAGGGCCATCGCTACTAAATGATCTTGCTTCGATCACAGGTGCCTGGGTTGCCGGTGCACCTGTGGCTTCGATTATGCTCCGTTTCTGCATGCACAAATTTGGCATTTCCGCAGATATCGAGAAGGCATTCTTACAAGTAGGCCTAGAGGAGTCCGATCTTGATTTCACAAAATTCATGTGGTTATCGGACCCTGACGATCCGAACAATCCATTTCCTATTTACCGCTTTAAAGTCGTGTTGTGTGGTGCCGCATGTTCGCCGTTCATTTTGAACGCAACCGTCAAGTTTCACTTCGAAAATGATGGATCTGAAACTTCAGTAGATCTAAACAAAAATATCTATGTTGATAATGTTTTGAGTGGACGCGACTCTGAACAGAAACTCATAGATTATTATACTGAGGCAATTAATCTCATGAAATCAAGCGGCTTTAATCTTCGCGAGTGGGCTACTAACTGCACTGAGTTGAAAGAAATTGTTGCAAAGGCAAATATTCCGTGTTCAGATAGCATTGCAAATTTACTTGGTTTACGCTGGGATACAAATTCAGTTTCACTTCGCTGCCCAGATAAAGAATTAGACAAAGCAACAGAAAGCGAACCACTTGTTATGAAACGAGAAATTGTTAGAGCAACTGCAAGTTTGTACGATCCTCTCGGACTCATTACTCCCATACATATCAACGCTAAGATTTTCGTCCTGAAATTGAAGAAAGCACAACTTCAGTGGGACGAACCGCTACAGAGCGATCTCCGAAACGAATGGGTTAAGATATGCCACGAATTACAAACAGTTTCCGAAATTCAAATCCCACGTTACCCATTCAACTCAGATACCAATGAAAGCAAATTTGAATTACATGCGTTTTCTGATGCTAGCAAGAAGGCTTACGGCGCAGCAGTTTATTTACGCAATCCGCAGACGCGCGAAACTGCCCTTGTACTTTCCAAAAGTATAGTCACTCCAGTCAAACCATTGACAATCCCACGCCCAGAACTCATGGGAGTTTTGTTAGGATCTCGTCTTCTGAAATTTGTTCACTCCAGTCTCAACGAACAAATTAATATTGAAAGGTGTTATTTGTGGTCTGATAGTCAGGCCGTCCTATACTGGTTGCAAAACAGTAAGACGTTGCCATGTTTCGTTAGCAATCGAATTACTGAAATGAAGGCCAATGAACTCATTAGTGAGTACAAATATTGTCCTACAGCTGATAATCCAGCTGATCTATTGTCTCGCGGCATTCTGACGTCACAACTGGCTGAAAGCACGCTATGGTGGCGTGGACCACAATGGCTAAAATTGGGAGACTGGCCAGTTTGCAAAGTCTTTGATAGTCAGGTGTTACACGTCACTGATGAAATTAAAACACCAGAAGCTAGCAAGAGTACGCGTGAACAACCAATTGCTGCTACTCATGTCGGTATCTCCGAAATTGTAGATTCTACTGACTATAGCTCTTTGACTAGACTATTACGCGTAAGTGCTTATGTTCTACGATTTGTGAACAATCTGAAGAGTGAGGAAAAGGACCGTAAACTTGATCCCTTGACCGCACAAGAAATCAACGCCGTTGAAAGTTTATGGATCCGTGATGCTCAAAAGTGCGCTTATTTCACAGAAATTAAGGCGCTTACCGATAAACAGAAATCAGCTGGCTCATTAGCCCACCAACTTCGCTTGTTTATTGACAAAGAAGGCTTCGTTCGTGTTGGTGGTAGGCTTCACAACGCGCCGTTAAATTGGAAGCTAAATTTCCGCTTCTCCTTTCCCGAGAAAATCACTTCACAAAATTGATAGTGATTGCCGCTCATTGGCAAATAACACTCCGGATCACAGACAACAATCACACACATTCGGCAGAGATTTTGGATTCCACAAATTCGACCGTTTGTAAAATCAATATTGAGAAGATGCGTTGTCTGTCTGATAGTTTGTGGCAAATCCTACAGAAAACCAATCCCCGCACCCCTACAGAGTTGTAGATTGAGTGATGCTCCACCCTTTACTGTTACTAGCGTGGATTTTACGGGTGCAGTGTATGTCTCAGTAGGAAAGTCTGAGCAAAAAGCGTACATTTGTTTATTCACTTGTACCGTTACTCGAGCCATACATTTAGCATTGGTCGCAAACCTCAGTACCTCATGAAATAGTTCAAGGGTATGCAGGTGTAGATGCAAGTGAAGCATATCAAGGTGCCTTGGAGGAGCTGGAAGAGCGCTACGGTGATCCACACAAGATAGCCAATGCCTACCTGAGGAAGGTTTTGGACTGGCCTCCAATCAAGCCAGATAACGTTGCCTCATTAGACAAGTTCGCCATCTTCTTAAATCGATGTAAGGCAGCAACCCGATGTGTTGACGGCCTAGAAACACTAGAACATTCAGAAAATATGAAACGGATTGTCAAGAAGCTTCCTTACTTTATTCAAGATTCTTGGAGTAAACGCACAGCGAAGATACGCAAAACCAAGAAAAGAGTAAGATTTGAAGACCTTGTCGATCTGGTGAAGTCTGAAGCAAGCAGACTGTCATGCCTGGACTACAGTAGACAAATCGGATAGTTTTCAATCGGATTCGAACCCACAACATACGGCATCAGTCGCCTAGCTGAGAGGCCACAGACAGAACCACTCGGCTAAATCTCCACTCCCAAAAAAGAGTGGTTCAACAGCCGGCTAAGTTGTTACATTTTTCTGACTGAGACCGCTCAACACGTTGTAGAGTTCGTGAAGCACTCACGCACGCATGCTCACTACCATACATCGCACATACACACTTTATCGAAGCGAAGAAACGAATTTCATCGCTTTAACTGGGCGAACGATAACCTCGGGGACAATTCTGTCCACCAGCAGTGTTACCTACCTAGGGTAGAAAAGCAATGGCTAGTCTCGACAATCCAATGAAAAAGAAGAAAGGCACGGACAAAGTGGAACAATCTTTTGCCACTAGCATTACAAGCACAGACAAGAAGATGAACCAAGGGAGCAAGAAGAGCAACACTTGGACCTCCAAACCACACAAAGCTCAACAGAAACCATGCCTGCACTGCCAAGATAACAATCATTCTTTCGACAGTTGCGAACAATTGATTGCAGCCAGTCAAGAAGATACTGTTAACTTCCTAAGAAACCAAGGTGTATGTTTTGGCTGTCTGAAATCTGGTCACCGGAGTAGGCAATGCAAGCAGAAAGCTAAATGCTCCAAATGCCAAGGAAAACACCCAACAGTACCACATCAGGATCGTCGACCGACAACTGATAAAGATGAGGATTCAAAGAGACCAGTACAGACGGAGAGTGTCGCAGTACACTGCACCACAGCAGAGGTGGACCAAGTACAGTCCTTTATGGTCAAGACAATGACACCGGTGGTGATGATGATAACTGCAAGGTCCTGCTGACTTTTATCCCTGTCAAGGTGAAGTTGAAAGGATCAAATAGAATGGTACAGACTTATGCCTTTCTGGACACAGGTAGTGTCATATCATTCTGCACAGAAGCGTTACAGAGAAAACTTGGAGCCATAGGCAGAAAGACAAAGCTGACGGTAAACACAGTGAACGGCTTAGGCAGCCACACCTGCGACCAAGTCACAGGGATAGAAGTTTACAACGTAGACTGTTCAGAGCCGCAGGTAAAGCTAAAAACAGTATACACTAAACCAGAGATAGGCGTCTCTGAAGACTACATTCCTTGTCAAGAAGATCTCATGAGATGGCCGCATTTGAAGGATATAAGGCTTCAAAGAATAGATGCTGAAATAGGACTGATGATAGATACTGGAGAAACAGCAGTATTTACCCCTCTGGAAACGATACGTGGTCCGGACTCAACCCCTCACGCATGCAGAACACGCGTAGGATGGATCCCCTGGCACGTAGTCAGATTGAACGAACAAGGGCAACATCCTCCCAGCTACAGAACAGAAGTTGTGGCCGTAGAGGATATGGAAGAATTGGATAAACTAGACAGGTTAGTGCGACATTCCATTGACCCTTATTTTCCTGAGCGCATGATAGATGACAAAAGGGAACACTCCCAAGAAGACAAGAAGTTCATGCAGAAAGTAAACGAAACCATTGAGCTAGTAGACGGACACTACAAAATGGGACTTCCATTCAAAACTGAAAGAGTTCGACAACCAGCAGTATGCCTTACAACGTTTTAAAGGCCTTGAAAGAAAGTTGAGAAACAACCCAAGGTTCCATGCCGACTACCAGAAGTTTATGGCAGACATAATTGAGAAGGGATATGCAATACAAGTCCCTAACGATGAATTAGATCAAGACGATGGAAAGGTATGGTATATACCCCACCATGGAGTATATCATCCGAAGAAACCAGAGAAGATCTGCGTTGTCTTTGACTGTTCAGCGAAGTTCCAAGGGGTGTCGTTGAATAACCTATTACTACAAGGGCCGGATCTGATGAATAATCTGCTAGGAGTGTTATTACGATTTTGACAGGAACCAATCGCTTTGATGGCAGACATAGAGGCTATGTTCCACCAGGTAAAGGTTAGAGAAGAGGACAGTGACTGTCTACGCTTCTATTGATGGCCAGATGGAAACATAGAAAGCCCTCCAAGAGTCTATAAAATGATGGTTCACCTGTTCGGTGCAGTATCATCCCCGAGCTGCACGAACACAGCACTACACAAGATGGCCGACGACAACAGCCACCTATTCAACAAGGAAGTTGTCAAAACAATAAAGAGAGACTTCTACGTAGATGATTGCCTCAAGTCGGTAGAAAATGCGAAGAAGGCAATCAAGTTGACACAAGATCTGACTGCTGCTTGCAAGAAGGGCGGTTTCTGTCTAACGAAGTGGGTGAGCAACAGCCATGAAGTATTGGAGACTATACCAAAAGAAGAAAGAGCTAAGGAAATCAAAGACCTGAAGCTGGAATACGACTGCCTACCAGTAGAGCGTGCCCTATATACTTCATGGTCGGACGAGTCTGACACCATAGGATTCAAGATCAACATTGAAAACCAGCCTGCAATGAGAAGAGGCATACTATCAATTATCAGCTCCGTATACGATCCCATTGGACTTGCAGCTCCGTTCATCCTACCTGCAAGAATACTACTTCAAGACTTGTGTCGTAGAGGTATTGGCTGGGATGCAAAGATCAAAGAAGATGATCGGAAGAAATGGCAGAGATGGCTATCAGATCTTCCAAAACTAGAAAATGTATCAGCTCAGAGGTGCTACAAACCAGCAGACTTTGGCGAAGTCAAGGTACGTGAAATACATCACTTTTCTGATGCCAGTGAATATGCATACGGTGTCGCATGGTATATTAGACTCGTAAATGAAGATGGAAGAATTCACTGCGCCTTCCTTATGGGAAAAGCAAGGGTTGCACCACTGAAGAAAATTACCATCCCACACCTGCAACTGACAGCAGCTACAGTGGCCGTGAGAATGAACAGAATGTTGGAGGAAGAACTGGACATTAAAAACGACAAGGTGTACTTCTGGACAGACAGCACATCAGTGATTAAGTAATGCGCCAATGAAACATCCCGATTCCACACCTTCGTAGCCAACCGGATCAACATTATATGTGAAGGTTCGGATAGTAAACAGTGGAAGTACGTCGACACAAAATCCAACCCAGAAGACGACGCATCTAGGGGACTAACGGTAGACAAGTTCCTGCAAAACAAAAGATGGCTGCGAGGACCAGATTTCCTGTGGAAGCAAGAAAGCGAATGGCCTACACAACAGGACATCTCCAGAGCGCTATGTAATAAAGACCCAGAAGTCAAGCGGGAAGCATCCGTCTACAGCATCATACTAGTGGAGCAAGAATTTGGGGTAGAGAAGATCTTACTACACTACTCCAGCATGATGAAGCTAAAGAAGATAGTCGGATGGTTCCTGCTAGCAAAGAAAAACCTTCAAGATAAATGCCGCAAAAGAAAAGGTTATGAAGACACCAACGCAGATACTAGCCAGAAGAGCTGTGAAACAACAATCCCACCTGTTTCACTAGAAAATCTGCAAAGGGCAGAAGATGCAATTATGAAGTATGTGCAGCGAAATCATTTTCCAGATGAAATGGCACTCCTACAGCGAAAGAAGCAAGTTAGGAGATACAGCCCATTATATAATCTGGACCCAATTTTGGAGAAAGGAATAATACGAGTTGGCGGACGCCTGGAACGTGCCTCAGTGTCACCAGACAGCAAGCACCCGATAGTGCTGCCTAAAGACTCACCAGTGTCAACAATCATACTCCAAGAAACCCACAAAGAAGTCGGACATCTTGGAAGAAACTCGATGCTGGCGAAGCTAAGAGAGAAATATTGGATTCTACGGGCGCCCACAGCGATCCGCAACCTCGTTACCAAATGTGTTATCTGTAGAAAATATATAGCGAAAGTTTGTGAGCAGAGGATGTCAGACCTACCTAAGGACCGCATCACCTCTGAAGAGCCGCCATTTACTCGCACAGGCGTAGACTACTTCTGACCTATGGAGGTCAAACGTGGCCATGTCACTGAGAAGAGGTATTGAGCGATCTTCACATGTATGGCGACTCGTGCGGTACACTTAGAGGTAGCCTGCTCATTAGATACAGATTCGTGCATCAACGCCATCAGAAGATAGCACAAAGAGGACAAGTTAGGTCCATCAGATCAGACAACGGGACAAACTTCGTCGCAGATGACAAAGAACTGAAGGAGAGTATCAGGAGATGGAACCAAGTGAAGATAGCTGAGATGCTCCACCAACAAGACATCAAATGGGAATTCTACCCTCCAGCAGGTTCCCACTTTGGAGGAGTATGGGAGCGTAACATCAGAACCATAAGGAAAATTATCTTTTCCTTGCTCAAAGAACAACCACTTCGCATGTCAGATGAAGCACTCCGAACGCTGTTCTGTGAAGTGGAAGCCATAATTAACAGCCGACAAATCACCAGGCTGTCAGAAGATCCGAACGATCTAGAGGCATTGACACCCAACCACCTGTTAATGCTGAAATAAAAACCGGCCCTGCCACCCGGCTTGATTCAGAAGAATGACAACTACATACGCCGTCGATGGAGACAAGTGCAGTACCTGACAGATATATTCTGGAAGAGATTAATGAAAGAATATCTCCCATTGCTACAAGAGAGACAGAAGTGGCTCGAGATCAGAAGAAACCTAAACATTGGAGACGTGGTGTTGATCGTCGACAACATAGCGACGAGGAACTCCTGGTCCATGGGCAGAATCACCAAAGTGATGAAAGACAAGAAGGGACTCGTCAGGTTTGTGGAAGTCAAGACCAGAACGACTACTCTATGACGTCTGGTGGATAAGTTGTGTGTGCTCCTGGAGGCCGACGCCATCGAAGATTCGTCTGAAGGGCACAAGAACAGCTAAGAGCTTTAATCTTTTTTATTAGTGATATATGAACAGTATATTATTCATGTTTGTTTAGTTACATTGAATTTTGACCAGTTTAGAATATTGGATTTATAATTGTTTCGAGTCACATCTACACAATTAGGGGACCGGAATGTTACGGTCAAAATCAACATCCCCTTATTTGGCCATAGTTCAAATTCAAAGTCATAAGTCACCATCAACTTCCGTCCTTCAATGTTTACCTTTTGTATTGCGCAGTGCGCACATGTACCCATTCCAAGCGTGCTTTTAGACACTTTAAGTTAGACCCTCAGAGAGTGGACATGTATCTGAAAGCGACCGGCTATAGTTCTCGCCAAGATTGCTTGTAAAGACCATTTTGATGAAACAGCTTTGAACCTGTTGATGCGATAGTCTTATACAAACTCCACACAAAATCGGTAAGCCATTCAGTTGATTCTTTTGTGACTTTAAAGCAGACATTCTTGAAGGAACATTGAATAGCCTTATTCCATTGTGAGACTCTAAGAGCACGTGTGCCTAACAAAAGGCCAAGGACTCATTGAAGTATGCGAATAATGGACACATTCAGTGGACTCTGATTACGTTTATTGTACAACTTTGAGACCTTTCAGTTAAAGTAGATTTTAGTGATTGTATTCTTATGCAACTTTGAGTTAGTGATTGTTTCAAAGCAGTTAATTCATTAAGTCAAGGCTGCTTTTATGCAAATGAGATTTTGTCAACGAAAGTAAACGTTCAGTCACCGTTAGAGGGCGTTTACTGAGGTGGGTCATGTGACCACCCCACCTATTATGACCTTTAACCCCTGAGTCATCTTAGAGGGAGTATTACTTCCTGTTAGTTACTTCCTGCTTCCAATTTCCTGTGTCATAGAGTGTATTTACTTCCTGTGTTATAGAGAGTATTTACTTCCTGTGTCATAGTGTGATAGGAGCTTAGTTCTCACTTCCTGTATCCTTTTGTTTGATTTGTTTTCAGTTAATCGTTCCCAATCAGAGAATTTGTTGTTCTCAGTCTGGAAGACATGCTTATATTCGAATAAACCACGTGAAACTTAGATCGGATATTTGCCTCGTCTTATTTAAGGGGGAACGCATTACGGAATATCAGCTGTAGACGACTATTGCAAAGTAGTTGCAGACAAATAACTTTGAGTCTTAAGGAATTTGTTTGCGTGCTACACATTCAGAATCAGATAAGGGTGGGTGATGTTGTTCTAGTGGAAGACAAATCTGTCCCACGGATAAGGTGGTCTTAACACAGGAAATGATGGTTTGGTGTGTTCCGCTTGCATCAGAACGCATACCGGCAAAACTAGTAGACCTATCACTAAATTGTATCCATTAGAAGTTATTTCAGAAGTTGAAAATAATGAAATGTGCGCCGACTCTGACAAAGGTGCACACACTACAAATAGTAGCGTGAACAGTTCACGACCAGTTTGTGAAGCGGGTATGAAAGCCCGTCAACGACTAAAGGAAATGTCATCAATTCTGTATTAGTAAGTTTTTGTTTCAGACACGCATTCACTATCTTCAGTGACTGCTTTGTAGTTTTAGAGTTTTACCTTTAGTTTGTGACATTTGTAACTTTGAACTAATTTCAGTTGTGATTTCATTTTGACGTTCACTATGAACATCCGTTAGATTGTAACTTACAGTTATTTTTTGCTCACGTGTTTACACACGTGAGCATATGTCGCAGCGATGTCTGTCTGTCTGTCTGTGTGTCCGTGTGTCTGTCTGTCTGTCTGTCTGTCTGTCTGTCTGTTGGTCCAATATCTCATAAACGGCTGGTCAGATCAGAATCAAATCTGGTACATATATTCAGTTAGCAAATGGCAAGAACTGATTAGTTTTTGGTGGGTGTGGCTTGCATACTTTTTACTCATTTGCATAATTAATGATTTTAGAAAAAAAAAACGGATATACTTTAAAAACGACTACACACAATTTAATGAGATTTGCTACAAATGTTGATCACACCAAGATATACCGGTATCAGCAGTGGGAACCATTAAGGGGTTACATGAAAGATAGTTGCTAATTTGCATATTTAATGAACTTTCCTAATTAGGGAAATATGTCTGATTTGACTCTATCAAAATTGACCAAACTTGGTAAGTATATTAAAGATACTGTTATTTAACATTTGTGAAAGTCATTAAGCGTTACAACTTTAGCCAATTCCTAATTTGCACACTTAATGAACTTTGATAATTAGGGATATATATTTGAATTGACTGGACCGACGTTGATGAAACTTGCTACATGTATTTGGAGCTACTACGATATAACATTTTTGAAAGTCTTTAATCATTTTTACTTTAGCCAATATAAGGACAATGTGTTCTTGACTGCTGGATTTTCGCAAATCCTTTCTCGCTGATGGCAGAAATATTAAAGCAAAGGTGAGGAATGACAAGTTACTTTGTACAGATGAGAACGGAAGAAAAACTGTCTACAGAGTCAACGAACAAACACGACAAGTCGAACAACTCCCGACTTGTCACACCGAAGTCCCCAGATAGGAATGTGGCCATGGCCCGAAACATTCACAATTTTCATTGTTATGCTGGAATGTTAGAGGTTTGAAAAACAAGATTTATGATATTGATTTTACTTCACTGTGTAGGAAATTTGACATATGCTGTTTTCTGGAAACATTTTGTCTTGCTGGGTTGCCTGTACATTTTCTTGAAAATTATAAGCATTTCTCTGTTGATGCAATAAGACAAAGCCGAAGAGGGAGACCGAGTGGAGGAGTGTCTGTATACATTAGTAAGAAATATGCTCCTAAAGTTCGGAGGTTACATGGTGCTCCAGATAATTGGATCTTTCTCTGCCTTGATAAATCTTTATTTAACCAGGGTAATGATGTTATCTTAGGATGTTGCCATAATTGGCCACAGAATAGCACCGAGAGAATAGAAAATTTAGACAGTTATTTGATTCAGCTACGTAATAAGTTTCGTGACACATCTTTCATTATTACTTGGGATTTTAATGCTAGAATGGGCAGGGAAATAGATTATATCGTTGATGATTCAACTAAACATATTCCGATAGAAGATTGTAATTATGTGTCAGATTGTTTTACTCTGTCACGTAGTTCAAAGGACACAATCATAAATCAGGCTGGCAGAGCACTTCTTCGTATGTGTAAAAACTTTGATTTGCATATTGTCAATGGAAGACTTGCAGATGACGTGGAGGAGAACATGACATGTGTTACTGCAAATGGTGCAAGCGTAGTAGACTATTGTCTTGTTTCCTCTGAATTGTTTGCCGCTGTAAAATATTTAAATGTGTTAGCTAGAAGTGAATCAGATCATTTTCCATTGATCTGTCATTTGGATATAGTCTCTACAGGTGTCACTGTTCAAAGCACTAGAAATGTTAGAAATGCCAACCGACAAAGTGCTGACCGGTACCGGTGGGATGGAACTTGCAATTACAATTTCCAACAAAACCTTGTGTCAAATGAAGTTCAGAGCCTTTTGAATTTAGCCTGAGATTCACTGCCAAATACGAGTTTGGTCATCACGCACTTAAATGACGCACTTAAGTTGGCTGGTAGTGACGCATTCTGTGCCGCCAGTAAAAATAATTCTCATTACACAAAGAAACAACCTCCATGGTTTGGGAAGGACTGTGAAACGGTGAAGAAAATTATGTATGAGAAGTTAAATATTTTCAGACATGACAGCACGATTGCAAATATCAATGATTATAAACACGCCAAAAAAAGCTTCAAGTCAATCTGCAGGATAACAAGAGAAGGTACCAAATGACTATTAGAACGCAGCTGCCTGATGACTCTATGAAAGGCTCTAAAGATTTCTGGAATGTTTTGAAATCTGTTCTTAGCAGAAAAGGGTCATCTCGTAGCGATATTGATATTGATGTATGGTATGACCACTTTAGTAATCTTTACAAAGAATGTTACAATGGTACTTCGAATGACTGTCATGGTGAATTTATGAAGTCCATTGAAGAAACAGTTGATTCCCAAGTATCTGAAGAGCTTTCAAATGTAGAGTTTGATATTTTTATCAACTCACCTATTACTGAAAACGAAATTGTACAATGTCTTCGAAGGTTGAAAAATGGAAAATCACCTGGTCCAGACGGGATTCCAGGCGAATTTTATTAGTTTTCTGCAGATGTAATCCTTCAGCTTTTGGTTGAGTTATTCAATTATATCTTTGACTCTGGAAGTTTTCCTAGAGAATGGGCTACAGCTATTGTAATTCCATTATTTAAAAAGGGGTCTAGAGAGGATGTAAATAATTACAGAGGTATTTCCTTACTGAATGTACTTGGTAAAATCTTCACATCAATCCTGAATGCAAGACTTACGAAATGGTCAGATTCTACAAATGTTTTATCAGATTGTCAAGCAGGTTTTCGCAAAGGTCACAGCACCATCGATAATATTTTTGTGCTACATGCGATCATCCAGAAATACTTAAGTGTCAGACGTGGAAAATGTTATTGCTTATTCATTGATTTTTCTAAAGCAATCGACCGGGTCAATCATACATTATTATTGTATAAATTACTGTCCCTTGGTGTAAAAGGAAAAATGTACAACATCTTATACTCCATGTACAGTAATGTCAAAGCATGTGTTCGATCAGGATATCATATGTCAGATTCTTTTGAATGCCCGAACGGTGTACGTCAAGGATGTATTTTGAGTCCGTTGCTTTTTCTTTTTTTATAGAGGAATTGAATACGATGTTGTCGAACTCAGGTCAACTTGGAATTCAACTTACACAAGAACTATATGACCTCTTTTGTCTTCTTTATGCTGGTGACATTGTAATATTTGCTGACTCAGTCATAAATCTCCAACGTCGTATAAATGTCCTCTTCAAATTCTGTACCAAGTGGCACATGAAAGTAAATCTTGACAAAACTAAAATTGTCATTTTCCGTAAGGGAGGCCACAAAGCTTGGTTTTTTGGAGAAGCTCAACTGGATGTAGTATCGCATTATAAGTATTTGGGTCTATTGTTGTAGTCCAGAAACACATGGCCTAAGGCTGTTTCAAATTTAGCAGATCAAGCAAGTAAAGCCATGAGTGTCGTTTCAATTGCATCTTAAAAAATAGGTAACTTCCCTGTAATTTGTCATTTTAAACTTTTCGACTCTGCAATTCTTCCAATCTTATGATATGGTGCAGAGGTATGGGGTTACCAATATTACGATATAATAGAAAAAGTACAGAGAAAGTGGTGTACTAGGCTTTTAGGTGTGTCGTCCACTACAACCAAAGAAGCTGTTCTGGGTGAATGTGGGCGTTTGCCTATTTACGTTGTAACTTTGAAAAGGTGTATTAACTATTGGCTAAAATTACTGGAAATGCCAATCGATAGATTGCCAAAGCAGGCATATTTGATGCGTCACAGATAAGATAATATGGGGTGGCACACCTGGGCAACATCATTGAAAGATATTCTCTTTTCCTATGGTTTTGGGTATGCTTGGCTCTTCCAGGAGATTCGGAACAGAGAGCAATTTTTGCAACCATGCATTCACAACACGTGTTTCAGATGTGTGTAAGCAACAATGGATGATGGGAATTACGCAGAAACATAAACTTTGTACTTATGCTACTTTTAAAAGCTTACTTGAACCAGAAAAATATTTATCATTATCCTGTAATGTGAAATATATTGTTGCGCTTGCTCGTCTCAGATGCTCATCTGTGGCACAAGCTATTGAAGAGGGGAGGAGACAAAATGTTGATACAAAAGATAGAATCTGTTCTTTTTGTAACTCTACTGAAAGAGAATACGAATATCATTTTGTTCTAGTTTGTCCATTGCACAGAGATCACAGAGAGGATAACTTACCAGAAGAATTTCAGAAAGACGCAAATTTCCTTAAATTTACAAGACTTATGAAAACAAATCAGTCTGATCTGTTGCTTAATCTCTGTAAATTTGTATTCAAAGCTTTGTGTAGGAGAAAAGCAGTTTTTATTCAGATATGTATCTTTTGCATGGCTCTATTCTTTGTACATGTTTCCTGATTTGTATTTCGGCCGGTGGCCGGGAAATGCAATAAATGCATATATACTTCAGCCAATTCCGAATTTGCATATTTAATGAATTTTTCCCAATTAGGGATATATCTGAATGAACTTGATTGTAGTTGTTGAAACTTGCTATATACATCAAAGATACTGTGATATAACATTATTGAAAGTCAAAAGACATTTTCTCTTCAGCCAATTCCTAATTTGCCTATTTAATGAACTTTCCTAATTAGAGATATATATCTGAATTGACTTGACAATAGTTGACAAAACTAGCTACATATATTGCAATCGCAGATACCATTATACAACATTATCGACAATCATTTGTAGGGGATGGGGATGTGAGCAAGGTTCTGGGTCAGTATAAATAACTGGATCGACACCCGAATCAGCGTTCAACTGCTTTATTGACTAGAACTCCACAACACTAAACTAATACTGAACAGTAACATCTAGCACGTGAGAAAATTTTCCATTTTTGGCGGGATACCGCAACATCACAAACTCGATGTGATTGGCTAATGAATACTGAAAGCTGATTGGCTATCATAGTTCAAAGTCTGAATCCGCAACATCACAAACTCGATGTGATTGGCTAATGAATACTGAAAGCTGATTGGCTATCATAGTTCAAAGTCTGAATCCGCACAACAAGTCCACGAAAATAAACTTTCATCTCCGATATTTCTCCCGGGCCGCGGAATTTTTGAGAAATAGCTCAATCAATAAATCTAATGAAAACTTGAACATTGCTTTATCTGAACACAAACTGAAATCTTGAAATGTGTCTTTACTCAGTTCTTGTAATGCACATTAATAAGAGCAAGAGTTAACTTCAAATGGGTAAAGTTTGTTCACGGGTCTACTTGTATGTCCCATGGCTGTCTTAATTTCCGCTGATCTCACAAGGTTGTCGTGTCCGTAGTTGAGTCTCTCAATTTTAGCCAGACTCCAATTTAGGCGTCGTTTTACGTCGTCCTGAACAAGTACTACGTCTCCAACCTTGATGGCATTTACAGTTTTCCCAGACAAGTTATGGCTCTTGCGTAGAGCTGGTAAATACTCCGACACCCATCGACGCCAGAATCGCGTGTGAAGCGTAGTTAGCAGAGTATAGCGTTTGTTTAACTCATCATGGTTGCCATACGTAGGGTCAGTAAGTTCGTCATCATCAACAGATAGATATGGCAACGTTGTCAAGGGACGACCATGCAATAGATGAGCTGGGGTTAACGGTACGTTGTCTCTAACGTCAGCAGAGATGTAAGTTATAGGCCGGTCGTTCAGCATTGCCTCGACTTCAGTTAGCAGGGTGTTCAGCTCATCGTAGGTTACGTACGCACGTCCCAGAGTCTTCTTTATGGTGTTCTTCGTTAGCCCAATCAATCGCTCCCAAAACCCCCCAAACCATGGGGCTCGTTTGGGTATGAATTTCCATTGAACTCGTCTATTCGCCAAGTAGTCCTTTACTTCAGGTGCGTCGAATAATCGGTTCAATTCGTCTGATGCTGATATGAAGTTAGACGCGTTGTCCGAGATCATTTTACTTGGGAGTGAACGTCTCGCCGCGAAACGTCGGAATGCTTGCAGGAAACCTCTCGTCGATAAGTCAGTGACTTGCTCTAAATGAACAGCCCGTGTTACTGCACAGGTGAATAGACACGCGTACACTTTTGTGTCACGTACAGTTTTCGTAGATTTGATGTACAAAGCTCCAGTCAAGTCTACTCCTGTCACAGTAAACGGTGGTGTAATGTTCACACGATCTGTTTGGAGAGGTGCCTGTACTGGATATGTGTACGAAGTTCCGCTTATCTTACGGCACGTGACACACTTTCTCAGGAGAGTTCTCGCAGTATGTCGTAATTTCGGGATCCAGAATCGCTGCTGTAAGTTGGTTACAGTTGACTGGACTCCAGCGTGAAGAAGTTGTGAATGTGCGTCGAGAATTAAGAGATCGGTGAATCGATGATTATTCAGCAATAAAATCGGGAATTTCACATCGTAGCCGATAGGCGCGTTCTGTAATCTTCCATCGCATCTCAGTATTCCGCTTTCGTCGGCGAAAAGTTTTAGCTGTTTCTGTGTTGTAGCAAACTGTCCTTTCTGTTGCACTGAACGTCTGCCGTAAGTCTCTTGTTGGATATGTTTGATCCAAACGAGTTCCGCGTGTTGTATTTCATCTGCAGTGATGGGTCCGCGTTTCCGAACAGATGATTTCTTCATATTCGAGACGAATCTCATGATCAAGGCAGACACGCGAAGGAGTTTTGGCAGTTTGCTGTATCTGTTCGCGTCCACGATGAATTGTATACCGGTCGCTGGCATTTCGCGTTCCGGTTCGTTGACAATTTTGTTATCTCCTGCCTTATCTGAGTTACCAAGGAGATCGTCGTCTCTTGCAGCTGACAGTGAAACGTGGTGTATAGCACTGTCAAACAGCTCGCTGATTGGCCAGTCGCCGTGGTGTAACCAAGAGGGTCCGTTCCACCAAAGTTTGTTTGTCTCTAGGTTACGCGCAGATATCCCTCGGGTTAGCAAATCTGCTGGATTTTCCTTGGTAGGACAGTATTTAGCGACGCAAGAAATTCCTCTGATTTCCTTGACGCGATTGGCAATAAAGACTGGAAGTTTCTTGTCGCTGTTTAACCAGTGTAGAACTATCTCGTTGTCTGACCATAAAGTACACTGTTGAATGCGTAGTTTATCCGTAAACGCGTTGCACAAGAACTTGATTAGCCTCGAGCCAACCAAGGCGGCCATCAACTCCAACTGAGGTAAAGTTAATTCTTTGAGAGGCGCAACTCGAGTTTTGGCCATTACGATTGCGGTCTCCTTGCCATGACGAAGGTATGCGACCGCACCATATGCCTTCTTGCTTGCATCGGCAAACACGTGTAAGTCGTAGTCTTGACTGTCAGGCTGAGTTGGAGAATCGAAGTATTGTCGCTTGAATTTTAGCTCTGTAGTTTTACTCAGATCATGCGCTATATCTTTCCACTGTTTACACATTTCATTACCAAGGGGTTCATCCTAGGCCAGTCCTTTCTTCCACAATTGCTGTATAAACACCTTTGCTTTGACATGAACTGGAGAAAGGTAGCCAAGCGGGTCGTACAAGCTCACTGTAGTTCTGACGACTTCGCGTTTCGTGGTGAGCTTATCGACTGGTTTGTGAGCTTTCTTGGCGTATGTTAGTTCATCTGTTTCGGTCAACCAACGAAGTCCAAGTGCGTTAACAGTAGTGTCCGGTTCGAGTTTATTGTCTCTTTCTGCAAGCACGCGAATGTCTTCACAGTTAGACGACCAGCTTCGTAGATTAAATCCGCACGATTCAAACAGGTGGCTTGACTCTTCATAGTATTCGACCGCATCTTCGTTGCTATCGGTTCCGCTGAGGATATTATCTACGTAAATATTGTTCTCGAGGTCGGTCGAAGTTGGAGTGCGTTCGCGAGATTCTAAGAGGGTCTTTACAACCGCATTGAGGATGAATGGGGAGCTGACGGCGCCAAAGAGTATCACCTTGAAACGATACGTTTTGAACGGACTTTCCGGGTTCATTGGTTTGGATAACCACAAGAACTTTGTAAAGTGACGGTCACTTTCATCCAATCGTACGTGTAGAAAGGCCTTTTCGATGTCGCTCGAAAAAGCGATGCGGTTTACCCGAAATCGAAGTAGAATTTGCGTTAGGTCGTTCAGTAGAGGCGGGCCCGTAAGTAGGCAATCGTTCAAACTTGGAGAATCGGTCGACTGCTTGCAACTACAGTCATAATCAATCCGTATTGGCGTCGTGGCTGAATCTTTCTTGACTGGGTGATGTGGCAGATAGTGGCCGCTGCGACGTGCGCTTTCATCATCTGTCGTTTCTTCGATGAAATCTCGCGCGCTTTGGTCGGAAATGATTTTGTCATAAGCCTCCAGAATGTCCGGTGTCAGTCTGCGAGCCATAGAACGCGTACGCATCTCCGCGATATTGTAGTTTGTAGGTAGGGCCGGGTGGTCTGGTTTCCATGGTAACCGTGCCACATACTTGCCATTTTCAATGCGTAAGTGAGTGTCTCTGTAGAGTTCGAAGTCATCTTTCGTTTTATTGTTCGCGAGCAGTTCATCTTTGATGCCGATTGTCTCGAGATCCGAATAAACTTTGAGTTGAGACTCTTCTTCGCAGGTGTTCGTGAGAATGTGTAGAATCGTGGCTGGGTTTTTGGTCGCCTTTCCTGAGTGAATGGGACCGGAAAGGAGATATCCGAACTTTGAGGACACGGCGGTAGGTCCTGAGCCACGAATCACGCGATCTTCTACAAAATTCCAATAATAGTCCGCACCGATCAACACAGATATCTCGAACGAAGTAGCATCCGAAACGGGGTGAGCTAGGTTCAGTTCTCGTAGGTAGGGTACATCGATGAGCGACCGTGTGACAAAGTTAGTCATTCTTGTGGTGATCTGAGGAACTATGAGCACAGAAATGTCTATTTTCTGTCTAGAGAGCGTATTCAGTGTAAGCGTGGTTACATCGATTGATCTTTCGCGAGGTTGATTGTCACCGAATGATGTCAGCCGAATTACTTCAGTGCCTTTAATCTTCAAACCGAGTTTTGTAGCGAAAGTTCTCGTGACGAATGAACGCGTAGCACCTTCGTCGAATAACACCGTAGCGTCAACTGTTTGGCGTTTCGTAGAGACTGGAACGACGGCTGTTTTGAGAAGGATTGGTCCATTTCGCGAGTTACTGTTATTGAAGCTCTCCTCTGTCTTGGCAAATTGAACGTGTGTCTCAGTAGCTGGGGTAATTTCAGTTGCCTTTGCAGTTTTATCAGTGTTATTGTCCGTGTGATCTTGATGAAGAGAGGTGTGATGTTTTCTGCGGCATACACGACAACTGAATCTTGATTTGCACTCACTGACTCGGTGCTTTCCCAAGCAATTGAAACAAAGTTTATCGCGTTTCACAATATCAAGTCGCTTGGCGCGATCTGAGACGACAATGCAGTCGTTGGGAAAATGAGAGTCCTTACAATAGGCACACGCTCTGGATTTCTTGGGTTTAGCAGGAGAAGCTTTGGTGTGAAATGTGGCAGTCATGGATGGTTTGTCGGAGGAACCGCAGTCAAGTTCATCGGTTGAGTATCCAGCCTGTAGTGCGTCGATTTCCTTGTAAATCGCTTTCCGTAGTTCGGCAAGGTTCCATTCGTTGTTACCATGTTCCCGTGCGATTTGTTTGCGAGTATTTACGGGAAGTTTTTCCAACACTATGGGTACAAGTAAATCTCTGTATGATTCTTCACTTTTCCCAAGAGATTGAAGGCCACGAATGTAGCTCTCAAGGGTGTCATAGAAATTTCTGAGACTACTGAGTTCTCCTGTAGGAGTAGGCATGTCCCACAACGCCTTCATGTAAGCGCTTATGATTTTGTGCTTTTGGCCGTACCGTTCATCCAAAAGTTGAAGTGCATGTCCGTAGTTTGAACTTGTGAGAGATAGACCTTCTATGGTCCGAGCTGCCTCACCTTGAAGCTGAGCGCGTAAGTACTGGAATTTCTGTACGTCTCCCAGATTTTTGTTGTCATTGACAGCAGACTTGAAGGCGTCAAAGAAACTCACCCATTTCAGTATGTCCCCGGAGAAGGTGGGTAGTTGAAGTTTCAGTAAACTAGTGGTTTTCACAGAAGTAGACTGAGTCGCGGGTAGAGCTCCTCCGTTGTTAGATCTGGCTGGTGGTGAGGTTTCCGAATTTCTGTCGATAAATCTGCATATCTTACGTTTCCTGTCGAACACGTTATGGAGATAGTCGTCTGCCTCCTCGATGACTCCTTCGAGTGCACCCTCGTCAACACTTTCAATTATTTTCAAATCTACTGATGCAAGAATATCGTACTTAGAGTTTATCAACTCACTCAGAGTGATGAGATTGTCGAGGGCAGTCGTCTTGTTGGCTTCAGAGTCGAAAGAGGCGATGAGATTTTCGGCTTTGTTGAAGAGTTTGGTCAGCGAAGCCCGATGACCTCTTCTCGTTCCCTTCAGTCTCGTGAGTGGTGTCGATGCGGGTTGCTCTGGAGCGTCTGCCATCCTGGTCTCGGCACCAAAAAATGTAGGGGATGGGGATGTGAGCAAGGTTCTGGGTCAGTATAAATAACTGGATCGACACCCGAATCAGCGTTCAACCGCTTTATTGACTAGAACTCCACAACACTAAACTAATACTGAACAGTAACATCTAGCACGTGAGAAAAGTATCCATTTTTGGCGGGATACCGCAACATCACAAACTCGATGTGATTGGCTAATGAATACTGAAAGCTGATTGGCTATCATAGTTCAAAGTCTGAATCCGCACAACAAGTCCACGAAAATAAACTTTCATCTCCGATATCATTAAGCATTTTTACTTAAGACAATTCCTAATTTACATATTTAATGAACTTTGCTTATTAGGGATATATAATGGGATTGACTTGATCAAAGTTGGCAAAACATGCTATTAACATTGATCGAAAGTCATTTCACATTGTCATGTCGGCTAATTTATAATTTGCATATCAAATGAGCTTTCACAACTCGGCATATATGGCTTGAAGGACTTGGCCAACGGTAATTACACTTGCTATATAAAATGGTGATACAATGACAGCAGTCAAAGAACTTTAATATTTTTATTTCAGC
>LD345058.1:157073-168161 GCA_001465055.1 Ptychodera flava
CTTCGGCGATTGGAGCGACGATGGAGGAAATCCGGACTTGTTGTAGACGAACAGATTTTTAAATCGGCTCGTTGCATGTATGTGAGTAAACTGAGGGATGCTCATGCCACCTATCACAGAGACCGTATTGTTGGTGCTGATACTAAAACTCTTTTCTGCATCATTGATAGTATCATTGGTACGAAGGGAGCATTGGCTTTGATTAAACCTGATATTGACCCTGCTATATTACCAGATGTTTTTTCAGAATTTTTTCGATCCAAGGTTGATAGAATTCGCGAGAGTTTGCCATTTATTCAACCATCAGACCCTTTGACATTTTCAAGTTTTAGTTTGTGTCGTTTTGAGATAATATCTACTGAGTCTGTAGTGAAATTAATAAGTCATTTACCAGTGAAATCCTCTAAGCTTGACCCAATGCCAGCTTCTTTGTTAACACAGTGTGTGCATCAAATTTCCCCTACTATTACACATATAATCAATTCTTCACTCGCTAATGGTATATTTCCCCATTCATGTAAATCTGCCATTGTTCGACCGTTGCTTAAGAAGCCAGGTCTTGACAGTAATGCATTGAAAAATTATAGGCCTGTCTCTAATTTGCCCTATTTATCTAAGCTGATTGAAAAGGCAGCCTTACTTCAAATTAATTCATATTTGTGTAATAACAATTTATATGCTAAATCTCAGTCCGCTTATCGCGAGGCTCATAGTACAGAGACTGCATTGGTGCGCGTGCAGAATGATGTGCTGCGTGCTCTAGACAGACGTAATGACGTAATTTTAATTCTTCTTGACCTGTCTGCTGCCTTCGATACCATCGACCACAATATCTTAATACATAGGCTACGCTGTAGGTTTAGAATTGATGGTACTGTGCTTGAGTGGACTAAATCTTACTTGAAGGATAGAACAATGAGAGTTTGTGTTGGGTCGGCGATATCGGAGGCACAGCTGGTTGAATGTGGTGTCCCCCAGGGTTCGGTCTTAGGACCGATACTGTTTAGTTTATATGTAGCACCCCTTGAGGATATTATTGTCAGGCATGGCTTGGATTCTATGTTTTATGCTGTATATAACTGTATATAACTTGCTCCCGTGACTTTGTTCCCATTACTCAAATTGAGGGTTGTATTAGTGATGTTCGTCAGTGGATGGGTGACAACATGTTAGCACTTAATGAAGGTAAATCTGAAGTAATTCATTTTTCTTCAAGGTTTGCTGATGGGGGCCGGTCACGTGAGTGTAATTTGCAGGTGGGAGAAGTCAGCGTTCACTCGTCACCTGTAATCCGTAACCTTGGTGTTATGCTTGATGCACCAGCATCTATGTCATTTCATGTAACCAGTCTTTGCAAATCAGCATCATTTGCATTGTGGAAAATTGGTAAAATTCGTAATTTTCTTGATCAGAGTTCAACTGAAAAATTGGTACATGCTTTCATCACATCTAGACTTGACTATTGTAACAGTTTATTGTATGGTCTTCCTAGTCATCAAATGAAAAAACTTCAACTAATTCAGAACTCTGCGGCACGGCTTGTCACCAGAACCAAAAAGACAGAACACATTACGCCAATACTGTCTAGTTTGCACTGGCTTCCTGTATATAAGAGGACAGAATTCAAAATTCTATGTTTGACATATAAAGTTGTTCATGGTATGGCACCTGTCTATTTAACGGATTTACTAAATGTCCGCACTCCTGGCCGTTTGCTGCGTTCAACTACTGAGGGGGTAATAACTTTGTATCAACCGATTTTTAACACAGTATACTATGGTGAGCGGTCTTTTGCTGTCTGTGCCCCACGTTTGTGGAACAAACTGCCTTTTGGGGTCAGAACGTCTCCTAATTTTAATGTTTTTAAGTCAAATCTCAAGACCTATCTTTTTAGGAATGACATTGTGTAATTTTTAATCAGCGACTGCCTTTTCATTTTATTTAATTGTGATTCTCAGTTTTGTTTTTTTACTCTTGTAATTTTTATTCAATTGTGACTGTCAGTTTTTTTAACTCTTGTAATTTTCGGGTTTTTTTATTGTGTTCTGTGAGGCGCCTTGAGATGCTCCATTCATGGAAGGCGTTTTTAAAGTAATAAATATTGTTATTATTATTATTATTATTATTATTATTATTACAAGTTTAGGGGCTATAAGTATTATATAGAATATCTAATAACAATTTATTGAAGCTGTGGGAATTCTGAAAAAAAGGAAAAAGGTGTTGTTTATTTTAATTTTGTCAATAGGGGTGACTTCTAATTGTCGTACGTATATTCTCTCCGCCCAGTCAGATAGGTGTTTCTTTTGACATCACTACCCTTATGAATATTCATATACTTGCAAAAACCAACAGTCGTTGTCTCTGGCAGCGCGCGCTCACAGCTGCTGAGCTGCACAGCGTAGCCTTTGATCGCATGCCCATCGTGGCAGTCGTGGGCGCCCACAAACAAGGCACAGCGACTGTGGAGAGTCTATGCCAGTAGAATGTTAAATGTATTTTCAGCGTGGCATTTGTAGTTGTGGCGAAAACCATAAACCCTCTCCCTGTGCCTTACGTTGTTGGGTTTTATTTTGTTCATGTGCATTTACTGTAAGCGATCGAGGAAGTTTTGGGATGGAAATAGAGCAAAAGCATGAGTTTTTCCACGAAATCTGTGCTGCAAATATAACTTCACGCATGCGCACTCGTTTGCCAGTGTAGTCTGCCAATATGCGCGTGAATGTGTCGTCTGTACACTACGTCTCGTGCTATAATCTTGTCGTTGAGCTTTGCATGTTGACAGAAACTGGAATTACTGCAGAGAATACTTTTCAGGAGATCACAAGTGAGTCCCTAAGGTAACAAGTAGGACGTTTAGGAAATCCTTTCAGAAAGTTCACGCCGCCTGTGGCCATTTTGTGGAGTATAAGCTTATACGAACCTGGACAGGAGCGACGGTGTACGGTATTTCTACTGTAATATTGCCAGATAATATGCGATGGAATTTTGCGTTTCACGTCGTTCAATCATTCAGATGGAAATGCCGGCCTTGTCCAAACTTTGAAAAAATCAGGGTGACAGACTTTGGCTAACTCTTGTATAACAATGACGTAATTTAATGAGAAGACCTTTGTATTCGAGCTCGGCAACATTTTTTTATTTGAGAACTCTGATCATGACGGATTCACTGAAACGGTGAGTATTCAACAACTTTTTCCTATGTCCATGTAGCACTTGTGCAAAAAATAAGCGAGTCCACAGGCCTTTGGCGAATCAATAAATGCGTTTTTCACCAAGCTGAAAGGTTGAAAGATGCGTCCGTCACTTTGGGACGAGCTAGATAAATGCAGTCAAACCCAGCTGGGCGTAGAAATTTGCCATAGTATGACTTTGTTCTGGAGACGACCGGCCGTGCGGTGGAACTTTGCAACACATGTGGGGCAGGATGCGCTTACTATTTTCGAAACACCTGACATCACTTCTTGGTCTTTTGGCCAGAGGTCCATATATCTTTCTTTCATGAATTTGACTTTGTTTGTACCGTCTATTTACTGTCTGTTCTGTGCTGTTTTGTGTCTATGTTTACAACTATTGTCTTACAAATTTTGACCTAGTGTTATTGGATTATGGATTGGTATGATTGCGATTATTTTTCTACATCTGAACTGGCGTACTTGAATGACAGGCACAGGAAACGATGTCCAATGAAAATGCATTCTCGTTGCATTTTGATGATAATGTATCAATCACAATGACACGGAAATTATGCCTCCTCCCAACAGAAGGGCCAAGGTCTATTTTTAGCCCTGCTACAGTATATCTCAGTGCTGAAAATGCCATATTGTTGTCATGTTGTCATGGCGACTTTTAAAATTTGCATACAACTGTGAGAGTGAAACGGGTTGTTTATAGGTCACAAAACTTTTGAGTCCCACTGTCGTCCATTACACCTGTTCCCTTGGGCATTAAAGGTGTGCAAGTATACACATCAAAAGACTAGAAAATTCACTTCATGGGCAGAACCTTGAGTGTGATTTTTTTTGGTGTGCTAACCAGAAAAACCCTCATTATCAATTTTTTACATCAATCAATAGTTCTTTAATAGGAATTAGGGAAAAAGTAACATTTTCAATCCCGAATTGGTTACCATGGCAACTCGAAACATTAAAATAAGTCTGTTTTTTTGTGTTGTCTGACTCGAACTCCCCCACTAGATAATTTTCATAACAATCAAAGTAACTTTTCATGGAATATTAGAAAAACTGGAATTTTCAACCCCTAAAATGGTTACCATGGAAACATGGGGCAGTGAAATCGATATCATATTTGGTCTTTTCGACCCAAAATACCCCTATGGTGAAGTTTTCATGGAAATTGAACCTATTATTATTCGCATTATTATTTCTATATAATACTTATATTAATTATTATTATTATTAAAATGTTACCAGAAAACAGCATATGTCAAATTTTCTACACAGTGAAGTAAAATCAATATCATAAATCTTGTTTTTCAAACCTCTAATATTCCAGCATAACAAAGAAAATTGTGAATGTTTCGGGCCTTGGCCACATTCCTATCTGGGGACTTCGGTGTGACGAGTCGGGAGTTGTTCGACTTTTCGTGTTCGTTCGTTGACTCAGTAGACAGTTTTTCTTCCGGTCTCATCTGTACAAAGTATCTTGCCATTCCTACCTTTGCTTTAATTTTTCTGCCATCAGCGAGAAAGAATTTGCGAAAATCCAGCAGTAGTAAATTATCTTTCTAATGATACCTAGCAAGCCAGGTTATATTCAAAAACAAGCTCAGCAGATAACTCATAAGAAGACGAATTTGACAAAAATGCATGCAAATCTGCAACACTGATATTTTGCAGTACCCTTCAAAATATGACCGCTACAGCAGTAGAGTCCAAACATATTTCTGTTAAAAGTCTATTTCATGTTTTCCATATTTCCCTGTACCAAATAAAACAGATTTAATAGCAAAAACGGCCAGATTTTTTGTTTCTAGCTAAAAAATGGTAGAATTTGGTTTTAGCTATGACTGAAATTTTCAATGTAAACTTTGGGATATGGGGTAAGTTTTGGTTATATATCATGAAAACTATAGAAGATATTGCATGTTACAATATGTCATTCTAAAGATTAGTAAATTATCTTTCTAATAATACCTAACAAGCCAGGTTATATTCAAAAACAGGCTCAGCAGATAACTTATAAGAAGACAAATTTAACAAAAAATGCATGCAAATCTGCAACACTGTGACTTTGCAGTACCCTTCAAAATATGACTGTTACAGCTGTAGATTCCCAATATTGTTTCTGTTAAAAGTCTCTTTTTTTTTCATAATTCTGACATGTCCCTGTACCAAATAAAATAGATTTAATAGCAAAAACGGCCAGATTTTTTGTGTCAAGCTAAAAAAATTGTAGAATTTGGTTTTAGCTATGACTGAAATTTTCAATGTAAACTTTGGTGTATGGGGTAAGTTTTGGTTATATATCATGAAAACTATAGAAGATATTGCATATTACATTATGTCATTTTAAAGACTACTAAATTATGTTTCTAATGATACCTAACAAACCAGGTTATATTCAAAAACAAGCTCAGCAGATAGCTTATAAAAAGACAGTTTTAACAAAAATGCATGCAAATCTGCAACACTGTTATTTTGCGGTACCCTTCAAAATATGATTGTTACAGCTGTAGATTTCCAATATTTTTTCTGTTAAAAGTCTATTTCATATTTCTGACATATCCCTGTATCAAATAAAATAGATTTCAGACAAAGCATTGCATTTTTTATTATGCCTAGCTAAAAAATCGGTAGAATTTGAGATTTTCTGTAATTTGTAATGTTAAATTTTGGGATAAGGGGTAAGTTTTGTTTATATTTGACAAAAACTGTAGAAGATATATCATCTTAAAGAAGAATAAATTCCCTTTCTAATGATACCAAACAAGTGAGGTTATATTTAAAAATGAGCTCAGCACATGACTTACAAGAAGACAGATTTGACGAAAATTCATTTGGCTTGGAAAATGGTGATTTTGCGGTACCCTTCAAAACATGACCATAACAGCTATTGTGTCCCTATATTTTTTCTGTTAAAATTCCATTTCGTATTCTAGGGATCCCAAGGGCTCTGAAAAATACAGGTTTGTTATCCTGTGGGGGTGCACGTAGACCCCCTCTAGCCCACGGACTATATGTAAAATGTTGCTGTGTATGTATGTATATGCATACGCAAACGTGTGGGGCAATGTATCTGTATGTGTGTGTATACGCACGCACACATATATATGTACCTATATGTACACACACACACACACACACACACACACACACACACACACATATATATATATATATATATATATATATATATATATATATATATATATATATATATATATATATATATATATATATATATAATTCCTCTCTGTATATACATTCTCCATCTTTTCTATCTCTATCTTCTATCAATATGATATGTGAAACACTCACTTTTCATGAAAATGACCGAGCACGATCGTGTTGCCATTTCCTTTTTGGATGATGAGCTTGGGAAGTAGATAAATCCTATGCAGAAAAAGATATAAAGATGTGTCAGTACGTGATCAGGGCTCACATGATCTTTCTGAGCAAACATGGAACGAGGTTTACACTAGCACAAGCGTCGATGATACTTACAACAATTTCGTTTCAATTTTCCGTGATTGCTGTGATAAACACGCACCAGTTGTCGAAAAAACCTTTAAGAACATCAACAAACACAAGCCCTGGATTACAAAATCAATAAGAAAATCAATCTACAAAAAGCATAAATTATTTGCGAAAATGATTCACTCAAACTATGACTTACAAAATTGTTAATAATTACAAACAATATAGAAACACTTTAACTGAAGTCCTAAGGACTGCTAAGAGAGATTATTATGCGTCTTTGATTCTAGAAAACCATAATAATTCTACCAAGACATGGGATATCATTAATCATTTACTCAGTAGGAAGAAAGTTTGTAATAGAACATGTTTACCAGATCAACTAATTGTTACATCTAGTGATGAAAATGAGACGATATGTAGTACTCCTTATGAGATTGTAACTGGTTTCAATAGTTTCTTCACTAATGTAGGACCCGATCTGGCAAGCAGAATCCATTCACCTTCACATTCTTACTTGATTTCTTACCCAAGACCTGTAAAAATTCGTTTTTCTCAGAGCCAACATCAGAAATTGAAGTTGCCAATTTGTTGAGAACCCTTGATATAAAAAAGGCTTCCGGCTGTGATAATTTACCAGCGAAACTCATTGTAATTGCTGCTAATCAAATAGCCAAACCATTGTCTCATATATTCAATCTGTCGTTTACACAATGCAAGTTTCCAAATGCATTAAAGGTAGCGAGGGTAATACCAATTTATAAGAAAGGTTCAAAAGATGCACCTGGAAACTACCGACCGATTTCTGTGTTACTCCTTTTCAGCAACATTATTGAAAAAAATGTAAATACTAGACTTACGGGCTTTCTCAACAAGTTTAATTTACTGTATTAACATCAATATGGTTTTCGTGAAAAACATAGCGCAAAATTGTCACTTATCAATTTGGTTAGTGACTTACTGCATCAGATCGATAACGGGAATGCTACTATTGGGATCTTCATAGATTTTGCAAAGGCTTTTGATACGATAGACCATAGTATTTTACCATCAAAACTTCAACATTACGGTATAAGGGGAAACCATCTCGGTTGGTTTTCAGATTATCTGCATAATCGTACCCAGTTTGTTTTTGCGGACCAGGTGAAATCTGAAAATATGCCAATCACGTGTAGTGTGCCCCAGGGGTCAACACTTGGTCCAACATTGTTTTTAATATATATCAATGATCTCCCGAACTCATCCAACTACTTTGATTTTCGTTTATTTGCAGACGATTCCAATTTATTTCATACATTTCCTGACAAGCTAAGTAACATAGACGTTTCAGTTCTAAATCATCATTTCATGAGAGTTATACACTGGTGCGACTCAAATAAATTGACTATTAATATTTAGAAGACAAATTATATAATATTTCATGGCAAACGTAAAGTTATCTCCAATCATGGTGTACTAAGGGTCAAAGGTAAAATTATAAAGCAGGCGGAAAATGCGTCCTTTGTTGGTGTGATTTTCGACGAGCTCTTGTCTTGGAAAGAACATATTGATTATGTAACACTTTGTATTCGAAAAAAGTCAGGAATGTTATTTAAGTTAAGAAACATTGTACCAAAACATATTTTACTTTTACTTTATAAAGCTTTTCTTCAACCAAACATAATGTATGGATTAGAAGTGTGGGGGAGTACATACTCGACATATTTGCAATCTATTTTGAAAATTCAGAAAATGTGTTTACGTTGTATAACCTACTCTGGATTCAGAGATCCGTCTGCACCACTATTCAAAGAACTAGGTCTTCTTGATATCTTTAAACTGTATAAACTTGGTATAGGAAATTTCATCTTTGATCTGTACAATTATAATTTTCCCCATCATATTAGTGACTATTTGAATATGGTCGACCATGGCCAACATACAAGGTTTAAACTTCAGCAAAACTTAGCTATTCCGAAGATACACACAGATGCCGGTAAATTTGCAATCAATTATTCAGGCGCTAAACTGTGGAATAGTTTACCCATTCACATGAAATCACTCAAATCACAACACCTGTTTAAAAAAGCGTTAAAACAACACTTCATCGATGAATCGTAAAGTAGTCACTGTCATGTAAATTCTTACATTTTAAGCTCGTTGTATTTACTGGATTTTTTTTTCTTTCTAGCCCTTTTAACAGTGATGCACATGTAGTTTGAGGTGGGGCCAAACCAGATTAGCGAAAAGCTATTTTTTGGCTCCTAAATTGCCATTTCTTTCCTTTTTCAGTAATTTGTAAAACGTTTATAGTAGTAGTTGTTATTTTATTTCTTTATGGCAATAAATGAAATAAAATGAAATATAGAGCCAACCCAGGCATGCATGCGAACACCCTACGTAAGCAAAATAAACGCTCGCAGAACAAAAAAAAACACAACGAAAACACCCTACATGAGCAAACAAAACGGTCCCCGAGCAAAAAAGACCCTACATGAGCAAAAGAACGTGTTGCATCGTGGGTATTTTCAGAATGGCAGCCGCCATGAGAGCCTACACTGAAAGCTCTAGTGAGTACATATTTTGGTCGGTTCTACCATTGAGAAGCATAATTTGGGAAAAATAAAAACATCAGAGTATGCAGCAATATTTCAAGTGTCTATGCACATAGTTAATTACGTAGCAGAAGCTCAAACTACAAAGATTACTGCAACACAAAATCGCTCAGTGGGTTTACGATAGACTACACATGAATTGCCTCTAAACAAGGCGCTAGCAATGCTCTGAAGCACTGCGAGAACTCTCGTACTCTGTACAGCAGACAAGCGTTGCATGTAGTCTCTTGTGCACTCTACAGCTCAAATGTGTGGGAGGTTTACAGCTACAGTCATTCACCTACTTAGAGTTTTTTACAGCTACAGTCATTCACCTACTTAGAGTTTTTAAGTGCTTAAGTAATCTATATAGTTACAGTGGCTGAGATTTAATTAATTATATGCATAGACACTTGAATACACAATGCACTGTCAGATTGTGTCCTCCATATTCATTTATATGATTTAAAAATATGTCATTTTTCATTCAAGTTAAAGATTAATGAAAAAAAGTCTCCAAATGTAAATGTGCTTCTCTATTTGTCATGCATCATGTGCATGTTTGTGTGAGCTGTACTATTTAGCAAAGAGAGGGAACGATATAAAATGGAGTGAACCCAGCAATATAATTTATCAGCAATAAAGTGACAGTGCAACACAGACATTTGGAGAGGCAGAACAATGCCATTAATTATTTTAAGGAATATTCAAGAGCCAGGCAAATGATGTAACTCTGACAGTTGCACTAACCAGCTTAAGCAACTCAATTGTAATAGCTATATCATCTGCAGTCTCTCGTACAGCACATATGTGTAAGCTATATTAGAGAAAAATATCGTTGTGCTAATGATGGTAACCTTCACCAACCGATGTTAAAACAGCTATGTGTCAGTGGTGATCAGCTTATGGTGCTATACAAATTTGGAATCCCATTGCCCATCTATTCGAAATTGAAAAACTTGTTGACTTTTAAATCTAAATAAAATGTTTATCTTTTCATGACATACTGTAAAGAAGGTTTAGCCTGGATTAGCCTTTGACATTTTCTCTTTTACCCTCTGTGCTCCTGTATTTTTCCAGAGGGTTCTAAATTTTAAATTAACGTACAGGTAACCATGGCTAACTGTTACGATATAGCAAACTTGATAGCAGAAACTAACAAAATTTGTACTGTTAGTACTTCACAACAATTACAGCTGAACTTGGCATATATTCTAAATAAAAACATATCAATACTAATGGCAGCTTCTCTTTTGTTTTCAAGAACCATGCACTACTTTGAGAGAAAAACAACAACAACAGAAGATGACCAAGATATAAACGAGTTTGGATGTATCACTTCGATGGGGTGGCATATGTAGGGGGTGACAGTTTTGACGCAGAGTTTGACATTACCCCAACCTCAATTCGAAGTGTAATTTGTTGATTAGACTTGGAAAAAGTACGAATAAGGTAATGTCAGAGAAGATTCACCATCAGAACAACCAGTATGGCCCAGTGTTGCTAGCTTTCAGCACGTGCACTTTACATGTCGGAAGATACAGTCCTTGACTTGTCACATTTCTTTTATTATTAAGAAGTAATTGATAAATCTATGTTGTGTTTGTATTCTAATAATTATATGTATGCTATATTTGTAGTTCAAGACCCCGAGTTATCGGCACAGATAAATTTACGCATTGATGACACAATGGCACAACTTGTAAAATATGAAAAATTTAGAATAAAGCTAGTAAATCATACTTGGGACAGTGCGTTACACATTAATGAAGTATCTGTCCTAAGGGACCGTTCGTTATGGGCCGGGTTTGCCGGCAAATTCTTCCTGGGCATCAGTCAAAATGAGTGAACCCCCT
>LD345058.1:168184-184945 GCA_001465055.1 Ptychodera flava
CCCGCCCACATTACTTGAGTACAGCTGCACACCAAAACACCTCGGGGGATATGGGGTGATAGAATCCAAAAAAAAGATTCTTGGATTTTTTTCAAATGACCCCTTTTACAAACTCACAAGGTGTTAATATTTAAATTTTCCCTTCTGACTTGCTTTAATTTTGAAATTACCCCTCAAAGGGTTGGACAGAAATTACAGGTGGATTGCAATATTTTGCACAAGCGTGTGTGTACAAAGTTTTGATATTTGGATTTAATCGACAATCAGCTCTTGATAATTTTAATTCCCTATACATGGTAGTGTATGAAAAAACTATGTAATACTTTTTCAATACAAAGCTATATCTATATATTTATAGATATTTGATAATTGATATAAATGTACCTAATTGGAATAGTGTTGTTACAAGTGGTATTAGACAAAAGAATGACTTTAGAATTTCACCAAAAATGTTCATCCACTATACATGGCAGTCTATGATAAAATTGTGAATAATTTTTTTTTCCGATGAAAACTTGCTTTACTTATGCATATAAAGACGTTGAATACTTATCCCAATTGTACTTGTTTAGAATATGATGGTTAAAGGTGCATATTATGTTTACAAGAAATCTGATTTTGGAATTTCACTAAAAATGTTCATCTACTATACATGGGAGTCTATGATTAATTGAATTGAAGTAATTGAAGTCTATGAATAATGTTTTTCCAATACAAATATAGGTAAATCTGTGTATTTATGTACTCTCGATTATTAATATTAATGTACTTTTTTAGACTAGGGTGGTAACAAATGAATGTGTTTGCCAGAAATTGGATTTTGGAATTTCACTGAAATGAAGATTCACTGTACATGGGAGTCTATGAAGAAACTATGAATAATTTTTCCCATTACAAAACTACCTAAATCTGTATATTTATAGATGTTTGATAATTCATTCTAAACTACTTACTTAGACTAGGATGGTTAAAGATTGATATGTGTGCAAGAAATTTGATTTTGGAATTTCACCGAAATGTTGATTCACTATACATTGGAGACTATGAGAAAAACTATGAATAATTTTTTAACAATGCTAAACTGAATTTGTGCTTTTATAGGTGTTTGATAATTGATACAAATGTACTTGATTCAAATAGGGTGTTTGAAAGTTCAGATGTTGATAACAATTATGATGTTGTAATTTCACCCAAAAGTATTATTTAACTTTTCATGGTACTAGGAGTCAACATGTAACTGTTAAATAATTTCACTTCTCTGATATGTAAGTAATAGGAATTGTTCATTGCCCTCAGTGAGCTCGATTTACAATAACACAAGCATCAGAGTTGTCAAGTCAAGATGTTCATGTGACAAATAATTATACTTTTGTTCAGATTTACAGTTAAATGACTTCAGAGAATGAAAACATGCAACGAATCATTTTTATCTCCCAGAATATTTTTGAACACTGAAACTGCTTTTTGACGGGACGGATACTTATGAAAATTAAGTGACCCCTCTGAGCTGTTTGAAAAATACATGACCCCCACCTTTGCAGTTTTCAAATTTGAGGTGACCCCACCCCCCGCTAGATTTTGTCGGCACAACCCTGGCCATAATAACTGAACGCTCCCTAAGTATTTGTTAAGTAGTCAAACACACGGAGTCTAGCATTTTGTATTGCAGTTCACAAACTAATAACAGTAAAAGTATGTTGAGGAGAATGCAAGAGGACTTGCAAAGGAAGTCAACAACAGTTACTGTGTTTCTACCCATTGTACATACCAGTATGGTTTGACAAGTAAGGTGTAGCTCTGATAAACATACAGTGAATTTCAAAATAGCTAGGAATTAAAACGTGCTTGGGTGATGAGAAAAACGTTTCCGGCAATAGAAAACGACGCCACCAGCAAATTTTGCAACAATTTAACCCAATACAACGTTCACTGTGCCATATTCAACATCGTCAGTGTTAGGGTGTGTGAAAAACTCATCAGTACACTTACTGCTTGAACTTTTTTTATTGCCTTTATCACATTTCCCAGCGAGAAAACTGCCCAGAAGGCTAACGATAGGTCTTTTTCGGTACAGCGTGTACGGGTAGGTACAACAATTGGTGTTTCCTACACCGAACGTGTTCTGCAATTGAGAACAGTGGACGTCGTATTGGGTTAAATTGTTGCAAAATATATCGGAGGAAAACGTTTCTAATGAATGGAGTTGGCGTTATTTTCTATTGCCAGAAATGTTTTTCCAATCACCCTAGCATGTTGTAATTCCAAGCTATTTTGCAATTCACTGTACGTTATTGGTTGCCCCTACCTGCACTATAATCCTAAATCCAATCAACAGAGGATCATATTTTCTAATTGACTTCCAGGGTAAGCCAGTTTAATAATATCTCCAACTTGTAAAATACGGAAAACTAACATTAATGTACGGAAAAGATGTATTTTTCACTTATTTATTCCAATATATTTACTGCTTGCAAAGTAAATGAAATCATATTATTAAAACTGAGTAATATGAAATAAACAGAAAAACATAATAATATAGAATAGTATGAAACAGCAAGTGTTGCTCTTTTCTTGAAAGAACATCTCCATAAAAATGCAAATAAAATTCACTGACCGAAGCAGACTGATGATACAGAATAATACAAGACAAGACCATGTTGGCTTTTACCATACAAGTCTTTTCAAATAAAAACCGAGTAAACATTACAGATTACATATGTTGACAAAGAACAGTACTAAACACCCATACAAATTACAAATAATGTCGAACACAGATGAATCCAATGTTACATTTAGAAAGATAATATATTCGGACAACACACAATCATTTACTGTTTTCATATATAGAAAAGTCACAAAATTATTGAAATCTCATGACTTTCTTATATCTCAAGCAGTAAAAGCGCATCAGCATATACTTATTTAAATCTGTTTTCAAGTCATATATGTAAGCCTGCGAAACTCGCTATAACTTTTTTATTCAAAATAAAGTATATTTATGGAGTATTTTAACAAATTCAGGTACCACAAACACCTATTAAAATCAACTTTAATTCTGAAATGGATCGTTACTATGAATAAATTAAAGCATAGTTTTCAAATTTTAAAAAAGAAATGTCTAAGGACTCAACAGTTTCTTCTGGATAGATTCCTAGTGCTATAAAGTATACCAGAACCTCATTTATATTGAAACCCATTAAACAATGGGACATTAATTTGGAAGCCATATTTAATGTATGCAAATTATCAAAGCGTTATTTTAAAACGTTGAACCACCAAAAGTGTTCCTTCACGCCCAAGAAATATATTGAAACTTTAACATTACTGAAATAGCTTATATTATACGTGGTATATGACCGTAAATGTCCTTTGGAGGTATGTTGGACGCCATATTGGATTTATGCAAATTAACTAAGTGTCTACGCAAACGAAAGTATCTCCAAAATTGTTTGTCTGTGCCAAGAAAAACTACCTTTAACCGTAAAATCACTGAAATAGCGTGTTAATACGTGGTATATGACCGCAAATGTATTTTTAGGAATGTTAGCCGCCATAATTGGAATTTAGAAATTAACGAACTGCCTATATACAATATTACATCTCCTAAATGATTTCGCGTGCCTAAGAAGAAGTGTCAGACTTTGAAATTACTGAAATAGCTTGTTTAACATGAGATATATGGCCGGTTATGTTTTTTTGTAGGACGGCTGACAGCCATATTTGATTTATGCAAATTAGTCATATTTCCCCAAGGTAGATTCGAGTAAACTTTTGATATGTTGTTCTGAGTACCGGTACATCCCCAAAATGCATTCTGACGAAAAAAAAAAGTTTGTTGCAATTTGTGGTGAGTCTAAAGCTATGTTGACTGGACTATTAGGGTCAGAGGTTTTGTTCTTTAACTCTGCGTAAGAAAGGAGGAAATTAGTTTGTTTTTAATGGTTAACTTAAAGGGCTCCGCTAGGCTAGGTTCTGCTTGGCCTGGGTTTTGGCGTTTGCCCGACCAAACCCCTTCTCGACATCCAGGGGTGGCGTTGACTACCGTCACAATTTACGAGTATTCATAAATCTGAGTTGGAGCTATGACACAGATTATCATTAATCGTTCTGTCATCTTGAAGTCAACAAATCTTTATAGATCAGTGTGAGGAAATTAAATTGGGACATGTATCAACGGAAAGGGCCTTTTGCATTAAGCGCAAACAAAAAACGCCAAATTCCATGCACATTCAGTTTAAAATAGAATGCGCTTTGGGACAGATATTTGGACGTTCAAATCGTTTTACTCTACTTGTTGGGCTACGGCTTTCGGGGCCTCATTTTGAAGTTTATGGAGTAAATAATGTTTTTACCGATTTTTGTGAAAATTGAAAATTTCATTTACCTAACTGCATTTAGGCGGGGATGGCGGCTATTTCCAATTTCAAGTGTTGGTAAATACCAGGAAATCAGTTTCTGTAGTCGAAGACCCCTTATTTAATTCTAGATTTCTGATTGTATAAAGTTTCCTTGAGGAAAGTTTTGGGCGAAAGTTTACATCTCTCTCAATTCCTAGGAGAGACTACATTAAGTAGGTGCTAATATAATGGCCGTCTATGACCGATGCAGCGCGTTTCGTCGCATAGTGCTCTTCTAGTTGGTCACAACTCAGCGTATGAGACGGACTGATGGCGTGTACATAATGAACAGTTTGTCACATTTGATCTCTAATGTAACTTTTTTACACTTTCAGGTGAGAGTTGAAGAATGTTTTCTCGGCTGTAACTATATAAAACACACATTTTCTTGTTTTAGCTTTCAACTAAAACCTTAAAAAACAGCTATATTGTAGATAAAGTGCAATCAACTGATAGCTATTTGTCCAGACAAGGAAGGTATAAGACGGTTTTGCCTTCTGGTCAATAAAATCCGACGTATTTCAGTGTATACGCCGTCGGTCAAACAGGAACCATCGATGGATGTCTATAAATACCTGTCCAAGGCTGATATATAACATTCTTTATCCTTATATGGAATATTTGTATACTGTATATATCCCTCTTGTGTCCGTGTGTATTTTTCTACATAATCAGTGTATATTTGTACCATACCGTAGGCCGGTGGCCAAAGTACTGAATAAAATGAATGAATGAATATAACATTCTAATTGTGATTTGGTTCCATATTTTACCAAAATCTCCTGCTTGAGCACTTTCAAATGCTCTTCAGTTCTCAACAGCAGCGAAAAAACTGTTTCACCTGCAATTGTGACAAAATTTTGGTTCGCTTGCTTCAAACTTAGGGAATATATACACAAGAGGTATTTAGATATTGACGCAGACTTGGACCATTCGTCAAACCGCAAAGATAATAGGGTTCGCGATCCAGAGGGCAACTCTACGTAATACCTGACTTTTTGGGTGTACCACATTGCACATCTGCTAGGCTTGTTGCCAATGCATTGTCAATATTGTAAGTGCCGTCAACTAAACAAGTAAAGACAAGATAGTAAAAAATTGAATTATATCTTTTGAGTCTCAAGGATTTCAAAAACAAATTACTCAAGGCCTGTCAAATGGGGAACAACAAGTAGATATAATATTGTAGAGAAATTTTAAAAAGCCCAGAAAACTGTGATTTCGGCTTTACACGTACAGCTCCTTGATTACACACTTCAGCATGCTGTAAGAAAGGTAGTTTATTCAAGGCGGGGCACATATTTGAGAGACAGACAACCTTCATTTTAAATCATTAAAAGTAATAAAGGGACGCAAAGTGAAACAGAATATCAGTAAGTGGCGTATATAACATGATTTTACAACACATTTATTGGGTTCCTGGTAACGCCTGAACTTGTTTCCAGGTAGTAGCCCTCGACTTTTACAGAGAATCTTTGTAAAGGATATTACTATGCAAAAATATACTGTCCCCTCGACCTTCGTGGTTCTGCCTAGCCCAATATCGCAAACTGCAAGATAGCTGATACAAGCAGTATTATTTACCGTGCTCCCCTGCAATGATACTGTCATAATCAAGGAAAGAAGCTGGAATTGACGACGAGTGCTGATGTATAACTGGAACTTATTTATTGAATACGGAATCATGACTAGGCCTCTCGGCCCAGACGCTGATACATGAGTCTGTCTGAGTACCAGTTTCTAGTTTCGGTCAAAGATCTAATTTCGGTCAAAGTTCTAGTTTCTGAGTGGATGTCCTGTTTCGGTCACTCCACAAGAGAGTGACCGTGATTATATCGGTTCTTCTTAGTCTCTGAGTTACTGTGTCCATTTATACAGTATCTTGGCTATGTCGGATGCCGACGCCATAAAGAATATAATAAGACAATACTTATTTTTTTTCCGACATTAGAAAAGATTACAAAAGTAGAAATTATCATATGCCCGTGCGTGACTTGCTACAATTCTTTTGTTTCAAACCCACCCCATGAATAAATCAAAATGATAACAACGGCTCAATATTACGATTGGTTGAAACACGATAGAACATTGAGTAGTACGCAGAATACCTCCATGAGAAAAATAAGTTACGGGGTATTTCTTTCAAATGTGTAAATCAGCGAGATCATGTTGTCGATACTGTGCTGGTATTTCGTGGCGCCAGCATTGTCCAAAGAAAGAATCGTCAGCTTGATCACTCGCGTCCCAGAACGCTGTAAATGCGCAGCGCTGTTTTGGGCCGTGGCGTATCGATCGCACTCGGATCAAGGGTCATGCCGCTGCGTAATCACAGCTAACACATGTCTTTGGTAATCATAATCGCATGTAAAACATTAGTTAAACATCGCACAGTGTACACTCTATTGTTTCAGCATTTGAGAGTTGGCTTTTTACTTTTCATCAGTTAATGACAAGAAGAAGCCAATACTTTGTAACAGTATCGAAAAGAGGCACTGTATACCAAAGTCATCCCTTTTCTAAATAAGGCCATCTTGTCTTTCATTTAAAGTCTTATGTCGCTATATTACCTATATTGCATTATTTTCAGGATGTGAAAAGTTGGATTTACCTGGTAATTACAGAAGCTGATGGTTCAGAAATTGAAGATGACGAGTGTACAGGTAGCTGTCTGGAAACAAGTGTCATAATCTTCCAGAATAGTAATATTTCACGCTCAAAATACTTTAGCGTTCAATTGGTCCATGTCATAATCTTCCAAATTGGCGCACAGAATAGTAAAATTTCACGCTCACAATACATTAGCGTTCTGGGACGCAAGTGATCAAGCTGACGTTTCTTTGTTTGGACTCTAACAATGCTGGCGCCACGAAATACCAGCACAGTATCGACGACATGATCTCACTCATTTACACATTTACAAGAATTACCCAGTAACTTATATTTCTCATGGAGGTATTTTGCGTACTACCCCCATGTTCTATTGTGTTTAAACCAATCGTAATATTGAGCATTTGTTATCATTTTAATTTATTCATAGCGTGGGTTTGAAACAAAAGAATTGTAGCAAGCAACGCACGGGCAAGTGATAATTTCTACTTTTGTAATCTTTTCTAATGTCGGTAAATCAAAGTATTGTCTTATTATATTCTTTATGGCGTCGGCATCCGACATAGCCAAGATACTGTATAAATGGACACACTAACTTGGAGAGGACTTAACTTGGACCACGGTCACTCTCTAGTGGAGTGACCGAAACAGGACATTCACTCAGAAACTAGAACTTTGACCGAAACTAGGAACTGGGACTCAGACAGACTCATGTATCAGCGGCTGGGCCAAGAGGCCTAGTCATGGTTCCATATTCAATAAATAAGTTCCAGTTACATCAGCACTCGTCGTCAAATCCAGCTGCTTTCCCTTATGTTGTGACACAAGCTTGAGAACCTCAGTTCATCTCTAGTGTAGATTTAAACTTTCGAGGGTCGACCAGTAACTGAATTTTTATAAGTTTCTGTATTTTTGTTCTGAATTTATCTACACTGTAAAGTTAAGTGTTCAAGGATAGAACACCAATTAAACGCCTTTTTGTAACACTTTTTGAACGCGTCTAGACGTTCAGAAATTTAACACTACGTGTTCAACCAATGTTCAATTTTTGAACACACGTGTGCAGATTTTGAACACTCCGTGTTCATCAGACATTATATTGAACACCATGGTGTTCCATATCTGAACACACGTTGCACATGAAATGTGTTCAAAAAATTGAACGCATTTACGCGTTCAAAGGGCTGTAACACTTTTTGAACACATGGACGCCGTTCAACGATAAGTGCGTTAAAGGTTAGAACACATGATACGCACTTGTTGAACACCTATAATTTTGGGCGTTCAGGGGATGTTCAAGCCTAGAAATAACAAAACAGACCACTGATATCCAGTAAAATTATTTTATTTAAAAATACACAAAAATTCCTTGAGTGAAATACAATTATTTAGTGTAAATTGGGCGAATAAACATGGCCACTTTGTAAAGTTTGTCAGAGGGAAAACCAACGGTGTTAACACCTTCCTATCAAAACATGAACAAAAGAAAATCCACATAAACACTGTAGATAGTTTTCAAACAATATAAACAAAGTAGTGACAAAACAGGTTTTTACTTAAATATTGTGGATTACGTTGTATGTTCATACTTGTAAAAACGTACAAAAACATCTGTTCTGAAAAAGCTCAAAATTTGGCTTACTTGAATATATCACATTCTGATAATTCCTTATGTCTAAAAAATGTCTGAAATGTGTTTAATGTCTCAAAATACGAATTTGCGTATTCCATCATAACTTGTACATATATGATTGGGATAAGCCCTGGAAACCTGAACCCCAGATACTAAAGGAATGGTACTGGCCATTTTGAAGAAAAAGCTTGGAATGTAAAAATTTGAGGACGATGCCACATATTCACCTATGAGATAAGCTCTGCGTCCTTAACAGCAAAGCTAAAAACAGTAACAAATCGAGAACAAAAGACGTGTTGATCTACAATACAAAATAATCTAAGATTTGATAGCAGGCTATGATCAACTAACTGTTACTGGATCATAAACTTTCAAAGACGTGAAGTCTCCTGCATCAGATGCAAGAGTGGAATGAAGATTTGAAGCCGAAAACGACAGAAAATTCAGAGCGAAAATTTCAGAAACAATTCAGAAATTAAGAGTGTACATTTTTCACTGTGAATTTTCTGTTGCTTTCTGCTTTAATTGTTCATTACACCATTGCATCTGATAAGGGAGACAACACGTATTTGAAAGCTCATTCTCCAGTAACATTTAATGTTGATCATAGCATTCTACCAAAGCTCAGATAAATTCAGAACAAAAATACAGAAACTTACTAACCCTCGAAAGTTTAAATCAACATTAGAGATGAACTGAGTTTCTCAAGCTTGTTTCCAGACAGCTACCTGTACACTCATCTTCTTCAATTTCTGTACCATCATCTTCTGTAATAACTCTTCGATTTCACGTTAATCCAACTTTTCACATCCTGAAAGTAATGCAACAATAGGTAATATGGTGACATGAGACTTCAAATGAAAGACAAGGTGGCCTTTTAGGCCAAGGAAAAGGGGTGACTTTGGTATACAGTGCCTCTTTACGATAATGTTACAAAATATTGGCTTCTTCTTGTCATCAACTGATGAAAAGTAAACGAAAAGCCAACTCTCATATGCTGAAACAATAGAGTGTACACTCTGCGATGTTTACCTAATGTTTTAAATTTACATGCAATTTTGATTACTAAAAGACATGTGTTAGCTGTGATTACGCAGCGGTAATGTGGAATATCGATCGCGTTCGGGTCAAAGGTCATCGATACAGCTCTGCGATGATGACCCTTGACCCGAGTGCGATCTATACGTCATGGCCCAAAACAGCGCTGCGTATTCACGGCTAGTATATGGTCTACATGCCACTGAAAGAAAAAATGATTCTTCACGTATTTTAGCTATTCCAAAGTACAATGCAAATAATTTCAAAGGATAATAATACAGATGCTTCAAAATTTAACACCTTGACTATTTTGGAGAGAAAACTTACCCTTTCTGGTCTTGCTTCCGCACGATCACGACTTCAGCGTGCGTTAAAGAAAAATGTCGCAACTTCCGTTTTGATGCATCATGGGATAGGAAAAGGCACCAAACTTGAACACCAAGTGTTAAGGAGTAGAACGCCTCTTGCACGCCGATGTTAAAATTAAAACGTTCATGGTGGTTATCTGATTTTCTTTTCAAAATTTCAAAATTTCAACCCGTAATGAACGTGTAAAATTATTTTGTATACTTCCTGTTTTAGAAAAAAAATGCTTTCAGCAATTTTAGACAAGAGAAATTTTTCACTTAGTGGGAAATTCGTAACATCAAAATCCGTGTAAGTTTGCCGGACAGCAAGGTAGTAGTTAATTTAATATAGCCACAGTAAAGTGAAAAATATTAAAGATGGATAATTGTTTTACAGTATTGTAAAATTTCTGTAATGCTGAGTTTTTGAACACTTGAAGGAGATGGCAGTTAACACTACGTGTTCAGGTTTAGAACATCATTGTTAATAATATGAACACTAGTGTTAACAATATGAACACTAGCCGTTCAAATTTGAACACCGAAATTTACATTTTGAAAGCGTAAAAACACGTCTGGCGTCCGCTATTTTTACAGTGTAAGCTTTGGTAGAACGCTATGATGAACTAAATGTTACTGGAGAATAAGCTTTCAAATACGTGTAGTCTCCCTTATCAGATGCAAGAATGGAATGAAGAATTAAAGCAGAAACCGACAGAAATTCAGAGTGAAAAATGTACACTCTGAATTTCTGAATTTTATGATATTTTACTCAAAATTTTCTGTCGCTTTCTTCTTCAATTCTTCATTCCACCCTTGCATCTGATGAAGGAGACTTCACGTCTACAAAGGCTTATGCGCCAGTTAAATTCAGTTGATCATAGTCTACCAAATCTTAGATTTCTTTTGTATTGTAGATCAACCCTTTTTTTGTTCTCGATTTGTTACTATTTTTTAGCTTTGCTCTCAGCGAAGCAGAGCTTATCTAATAGGTGAATGTATGGCATCGTCCTCAAATTTTTACATCCCAAGCTTTTCCTTCAAAACGGCCAGTACGATTTCTTTAATATTTATCTTATTTAAAGATATTACAAACAAACAAACCTTTTCGTTCGTGAATTACTTTGTTGGACAAGGAAATCGGTTTTACACTGCCAAGGACCCACTTTACCCACTTTCTAATGTTGTGCCTTACTGTGACACTTTGTGACAACTTGACATGTTGTGTTTACTTTAGTGTCGACAACTAAGTAGCATGTGCATCAGAGAAGCCTTGACTAACTTTTTTCCAACTTTACAATTGTCTATACAAAAGGAAATTTCTGTAAGAAACCGTCTTACAAAAATGGAGTATGCAATTCATACATAAGTGTTTTCAAAACAATAAACCAAATTTTGAGCTTTTTCAAAACAGATATTTTTGTACGGTTTTACAAGTATGAAAATATGACGTAATCCACAATATTTAAGTAAAACCTGTTTTGTCATTGCTTTGTTCATATTGTTTGAAAACAATCAACAGTGTGTCATTTGGATTTTCTTTTGTTAATGTTGCATAAGAAGGTGTTTACACCGTTGATGTTTTCCTCTGACAAACTTTACAAAGTTGCCATGTTAATATGCCAATTTTTACTAAATTATTGTATTTTAAGCAAGAAATCTTTTTTGTATTTTTAGAATTAAATAATTTTACTGAATATCAATGGTCTGCTTTGTTATTTCAAGGCTCGAACACCCCTGAACGCCCAAAATTAAAGGTGTTCAACAAGTGCATACCATGTGTTCTAGCCTATAACACACTTATCGTTGAACGGCGTCCATGCATTCAAAAAGTGTTACAGTCCTTTGAAAGCGTAAATGCGTTCAATTTTTTGAACACATTACATGTCCAATGTGTGTTCAGTCATGGAACACTGTGGTGTTTAATATATGTCTGATGAACACGTAATGTTCAAAATGTGAACACATGTGTTCAAAAATTGAACGCTGGTTGAACACGTAGTGTTAAATTTCTGAACGTCTAGACGCGTTCAAAAAGTGTTACAAAAAAGGCGTTTAATTGGTGTTCTATCCTTGAACACTTAACTTTACAGTGTAGGACAGTGGTTGTCATGTGTGCGTTTAGCTCTGCTGCGCTTCTTGGCTGCACATGTGAGCTGTTGTTTGCTCCCCAGGGAGTTGAGTGGTATCATATTAGGTCCAGTGACCAGGGGTAATAATAATTGTAAAGCGCCTTGATCACATGAACTTGTGGATATGAGCGCTATATAAGAAGCCATTACTATTATTATGTATAACTGGAACTTATTTATTGAATATGGAACCATGACTAGGCCTCCCGGCCCAGACGCTGATACATGAGTCTGTCTGAGTACCAGTTCCTAGTTTCGGTCAAAGTTCTAGTTTCTGAGTGGATGTCCTGTTTCGGTCACTCCACAAGGGAGTGACCATGATTATATCAGTCCTTCATAGTCTCTGAGTTAGTCTGTCCATTTATACAGTATCTTGGCTATGTTGGATGCCGACGCCATAAAGAATATAATAAGACAATACTTTGATTTACCGACATTAGAAAAGATTACAAAAGTAGAAATTATCACATGCCCCTGCGTGGCATGCTACAATTCTTTTGTTTCAAACCCACCCCATGAATAAATCAAAATGATAACAAATGCTCAACATTACGATTGGTTGAAACACAATAGAACATGGGGGTAGTACGCAGAATACCTACCATGAGAAAAATTAGTTACTGGGTAATATTTTTTCAAATGAATAAATGAGTGAGATCATGTTGTCGATACTGTGCTGGTATTTCGTGGCGCCAGCATTGTTAGAGTCCAAAGAAAGAAACGTCATCTTGATCACTCGTGTCCCACAACGCTAATGTATTTTGAGCGTGAAATATTACTATTCTGGAAGAGTATGACAATACTATGCAATTCAATACAAGGTTAAAGCTCTACTTATCTTCCTATCATATATATTTCTATAAAGCTAGAGCTGTAACTGTATCGGGCGACCCATACGGCCGAGAGAAGCACACTTTTCATCGCTTTCAAATATTATGCAACACATCACTCAGATGAGGATTTAAAATGACCATATATGTTTTATCATGTTTTAAGGGGGATGAGGGTCGAACTTGAACATTTTCTGTGCACGTGGTTAAGGGGTTTAATAATTTTGACAGAGGCCACGATGAGTTTTTCCGGCCAAACCCAAGCTGTATTAATCAAACCCTCCCTACACTTAGTAAATAGAACCTATCGCAGGCATTGACATGGTTCACGTCAGCAGTCCGGGTTATGTCCATAGAGAGGATATTACGATTGACCAATCAGCGAACGTGCCGCCGCCAACGTCATGAATAATTAACCATGCAAACCTTGGCTCGTACATTGCAACGAGTTTGGAACTTTTCGGCTTGATTTCGCCTTTTATTTTTAGCACTGGGTAGTTTTTAGATGTAGACGTTACGCACAATGTTTAGTGCGGCCGAGATGGTGACCGACACAAGTGGTTAGTACATTGAAAATTACTTATTTGGATGAATTTCCTGGCCGGGTACGGCTCCTAGAAATCAGCATTTGACCCTTGTAAATCTACAGTAAGTCATTTGTCGCCAAATATCGCCTATTTTTGGTCAAATTTAAATTTAACCTTGCCATCTGCATTATGGAGAATGTTTCAAGCTTTGCAAAGATGGGTCAACTGTTTTAGTCGGTCATCGGAGCACGATGGAGCACGAGTTTTTCGATCACCATGCATTTCCCGATACGATTAACCCTTCGCTCAGAAAAACGCGCGCCGGATCAATCGCCGAGAAGTTAATCAAAAGCTGCTTAGCTGGAAAACAAAACGAGAAACGTCCAATAACTCTTTGTCAAATATGGTCAAGGGTAAAGAAACTCAGAAAACTATTCCTGAAGAAATCTTACAATTTTTAACACGGTAGAACGTCGCCAATCGACTGGGGCTAAGATACTTCCGGGTAGCCACAGTCTCACTGGATCGGTGGATCTGTCAGGTCTGATATCGCGATCTGAACGAAGTGAACCAACGTAACCTTTGACCCTTGTTACATATACAGTACGTGATTGGTTCTTGCCTTAATTTCATTACATATACGGTATGCCATTGGCTCTTCCCTACTATCCTCTATATGGACATAACCCGGACTGGTAAGTTGGGAGAAAGCACAGAAAAAAAACACAGGCGTTGCCTCTATCCTTGTTTAACACCAAATACCCATAAGTCTCATACAAGTATTTGTTGATAGTTTACACGCATATAGACTCCCTTGTCATAATTTAAGACTGAATAGTGGCATTCATGTGTCAAAGACATGCAAAAGCTAACTGTAGATTGTCACAATTCTTCCTAATGCATACGTGCTGGTTTTCCTCATCACGTAGTTTTTGTGGAAAACGGTAATAACTCAAACAATATAATCGGTAGGTGGGCCTCTTTACTCTTTATCATTACATTGTGTGTACCAAATCATAAAGACTGTCTGAAACTGTATTGAAATATTCCTACAATTCACATGAAACTTCACTTCGTCGCAATTCACCCGGCAGTCATACTCTTTCCAAATGTGACTAGGGAAAAGAATTTCTAGAATTCTTTGTTGTTAGATAAGTGTTTCTATCATGCGGGATTGCTCCTATATTAGAAGCACAGTGACTTTTTTCGGCTTACCTTCTTGTGAGTCCGTGTACGTCGATGGTGGCAACTTCACACTTGCAGCGTAAATAGGAAATGTTGGAACGAGAACACAGTATATCTTATATGTGCAGCATGTAATTCAAGAAGCGAGGGAAGTTCTATGCAAATGAGAACAAGTGTAGCGAAGTGTAGCGGACCTAAATTAACGCTAAAATTGAAAGTTTAATGCTTCAGAGGTGTTCGTTTATATTCTGTAAAGCATTCTGTAACATTTGTACATTCAGTTTCTTTGATTTATCATCAAAATAAAACCAAGAAAAGCGCACTTGATTGCTCGCCATGGAAGGATATGCCTGTGTAAAGTGGACGTGTTCGTAGCAAATGTTTTGCTATCACAGTTGATGAAGAAATAGTGTATTAGGAATGTCGACCTAAGGTGAATTAAGGCAATGGACAACTTCTCAACTCTGGTCGTGTTGGGGTTACCTGAGAATTTAGCGAGATAATGGTACTATTTTATTTAGTTCGGAAGAACACACTAGAGCAAACGCACGGTCAACGCGGTGTCATATCACCTTCCCTCATTCGTATCATACGCTCGTGCTCGTCAACAGCTGATAAGCAGGCACTTGCCTGGAACATCGAACAGTGGAAGAGCACAGTCAATCCGACCACGTAAGTACCTGTATACTAGAGTCTCAATTATTGTACTTAGATTCATATATCTTACATATGTACCTCTGCAGTGAGATGGCAGTGATTTATATGTATAGTTTGTCTCATCATGGAGGTACAAAATAGATTTGCAACGGCTGCCAGGGTTATCTCTAAGTTTTATTTCATGCGGCAGAAATAAAAGAACAGGCAGTGATGAAGAGCGAGGGAGCGGAGCGGCTGAGCGGGGGAGCGTTTGGCTGGCGATTTTTTGTGTGACTATGTGTGATTGTGCTTATTTGGTGACACTTGAGCACCTGATTTTCTTTACAATTTATTACCAAAGATGTTGTTAAATTGTATGAAAACTCATTTCTCATTTTTTGTGTACCTTTATCAGTAATCATAACCGTCGATGGATGCTACAGCTAACACACAGCATCGTACGCAGGGCTAGCGAGGGAGTTGCCGACATCTACGACAGCCTTAAACGACGCCGTCGGAGTGAACGAAATTTGTTGATCGTTCGTGCATCGTCCGGCACGATCATGATGTTGATGGTATCGGCTCGACATTATATACCCAGTACAATCAGCAAATACAAAAATTCGCTAGTTACATTTTAAGAATGCATGATTCACTTACGTTTACCTTTGTCTAATTTTTGTTTTTTCGTATAGTACTGCTGAATATCGTTAGATTTCTTTTTGGCACTTCCGATCGCTCGCACTCGTCCTTCAGATGCCGCCATTGCGTTTGTTGTTTGAGAAAATTCACCTTGACCTCATGATCTATGACCCGCTCAGAACATGCTAGAGGGCGCGAAACAAAATCGGCCAATCACTGCAATGATAACGTCGTGGTGAGATCTTGTCCTAGGTAAATTTCCATGCATTGGAAAGAGTGAGTAAGAACGCTTAATCTGATTGGGCGTAGTACGTAATGCATTTCTAGATTGTATGTGTTTACGGAAGTACAACGTACGAGTTTTATCGGGACATTTTGGCAAGTTTAACGTCGTTTTCTCTGTTATTTCAGACATATGGGCAAGGCTTCAGTGAAAATGGGACATATAGTACTTTAGGGGAGAACCATTTGATTTCTGGGGGGGGGGGTATGGAGGAAGAGGGTATGGGAGCAAATTTTTTTTTCCTGTCAGAGTGACAGCAAATTTTTTTTTCTACTGTCAGACCTGCATCAATTTTTTTTTTCCAAATGGAGTAGCAGTGAAATTTTTTTTTATTGGTCATCAAGTTTGTAATGCGTTGTATATAAGGGACCCGTCATTATTTACGGCCTGAAACTCAGAAATTTCGAGTGACCCCCCGCCCTTCGCCAACCATGATGAATTTGAGTAACCTCCCTCTCTAACGCTGAAATTTTGACGGATCCCCCACTTAGAAAAGTTAAATAC
>LD345059.1:0-14646 GCA_001465055.1 Ptychodera flava
TCTGCAAAATTCCCCAGAGGGGGGGAGGTTTCACCTATACTGGCCCATGGTCTATATGTTAATGGCAGCGATTATGGATAATGACATACCGGTATGTGCAGGGACTCTTTTTCCCGGCAAACACCTCGCATTTGATCGATGAACTGTGTGAAACATGCAGTTATTTTGAGTTTGAGTTCAGCCTGTCAGTGCGGAGGAGTATCCATCTTTGCACCAACGGCAATATGAAAAACTTCAGCTCCATTAGTTATTACAGGTTGACGGTCACCTATATAAAGGTTTCAATATAACTGACGATTCTATTATATAGTAGCAACCTTGGTTATTTACAACTTAGAGATGAAAGTTTAATACTTCATATCTCTCATGAAACATAAAGCATGTTATGTTTTCCTTGTATGTATGTATGTATGTATGTATGTATGTATGTATGTATGTATGTGTGTGTGTGTGTGTGTGTGTGTGTGTGTACGGTATAGAGTGACGACTTACACTCGTTGCAATAATACAAAGTGACGACCTGCCGGTAAAGTGACTACCACTCACTTTGTTTTTTTAATCGGAATCGATTCCTGGATGGTTATTTTACCATCCTGTGAAGTTTTAGGTCATGTTTCACTTTGACCGGTAAACCCACCGTGTGCGTGTGTATACTTTGGCCCGTGTGTGTACTATGTTGTCTATCGCCACCTTCTGCTAAATATGAGAAATATACACAGGTGTTACACACACGGCATATAGGGTTATCTCGCCACCAATAGTCCATTCGATAAGTTTGCAACATTGTGTCAAGCCGCTGTACGACGCGCGCGCCATTTTTGGCGCATTTACGTGAAACATCAGTGTAAGGTGTCACTTTGGTGGATGGAAACCAGTCAACAACTGATACAATGTGTTTAAAAATTGGATAAACTATACGACGCGCACGTCCACTGTACTGGTATGATACGTGGCACAATTTTCACTACAGTGGAATATATTCGTAAAATTTCTACCTTTTCTAAACGTAAACTCTCCCAAAATGTGGATATTTGTTGAGTAACTCCTTGAGAACATGCCGGGGTATCTGCACCAGTAATATTTTGAGTAGCCCATTAAAATATGGCTCCTAAATTGTTCTCACATCCTGCTCTTCAAAGTCAGAGGTTCTGACTAAAGGAGGCAATAGCGCTTAGGTTTGGCGCAGGGTTCGTCAAGAACATCCTGTTTTATAGATAATATTTTATCGTTGAACTGAAGTGTCCCAACATTGAAGATTTAGTCTAAACTGAATTACCCTTTTGTCGGAAACAAAAGTGCATTCAGCAATGTAACCTACAAACCTATGGCTAAGCATAGACCCTCGAGAAACTCGAGGGTCTATGGGCTAAGTGAAGAAGTAAGCAAAGTTAGCTTCATGAATGCAAAAATGGGTTGACAAGCACGTTGGAAAGATAATTCACAAAATAAAGTTACCATGCAGACAATATCCTTCTTACCTTACAGCTCAGTCCCGATATCACTGTACTCACAGTTGTCGAATCTACCCAACGTATGTATTAAAACACAAAAGTGACTACACGAACAGTACAAAGCGCGATACATGTATGTTTTCTTCTTTCACAAATTCATATTTATTGCAAAGCATATATTACAATGTCAACCTGTAAATGCTACAAAGCGATGGCATTGCTATTTGTTTTGTCTTATACGGGCTCCTTTCACCGGAGCATGACAACTGATCGAAAGACGCATCGCTCTGACTGATTTCAGGAACTTAGAACCCACAGCCATTTGGAAAACAGAACTAAATTCTATGGTCACCTATTCAGAGTGTGTAGGTTCTTGTGATACGACCGGAGGTAAGACAGGATGCTTCCGTCCTTCCGAATACGAACCATTGTGCATTAAGATAGATAACGTGAACGCCGCCATAATTCAGAATTTTAATGCAGACAGGTGTCGGTGCACTTAGTACAGTGGATTGAAGGCGTAAGTTTGATGTTGTATTTTGAATTGAATTAATCAGTTAGTTCGACATTAAAATAATTTAATGTACGAATTAGACGACAACTCACTTTAGATGAATCTGTTTGCTCCAAACTTAGATGAAGTGTTATAGATGTATTGTATTAATCAGATAACGATTTACTACTGTTGGTTTTTCAATTAAATAAATCAGATAATAGAACGTATAACCTGTGATAGTCATATTTTGCGGATGAATGTTTGCAATCAATGAAGTGTCCCTCTCTAGAGTGAAAGAGTTGAGTTTTCTCGCAATCACTCAACGACACCTCTACATGTGCACGTATTCATCAATTATGTGTAGTAAATTTTAGATTTTCTTGATGATTTCCGCTAAATAAGATGAGGAAACTTGTAAGGTATCATTGCAAATTGCGGCTTTATTCTACTAGGAAAAAAATCAATGTTTGAGTCCTTATATCTGTCCCTCGGGCGCATTCTACCTCAACACTCTTAAGCAGTTTTTTTTGTAAAACGACCAAAAGGAGGAGAGGCACGGCCGTTAGGCACTTTCCTCATATTGTTCGGCAGACAAGGCCCAATAATATTCTCTTGACAAAGCTCTAACTGGCCGTTGGCCCAGACAGCGACCTCTGACAAGTAGTTAATAGAAGACAGTATATTCAAACTGATTTCCGACCCAGATATAGTAAATATTGTTAATGAACTTCGGTAAATTTCTTCCTATTTTTGTTTCCAGAGGGAAAACATTCTTTGGCAATTTGATCTGAGGTGTTTGTAATAAATAAATTATCTTTTTCCTCTATGATAAAGACTTTAATACGATTGATTTTAGTGCTATACAGCAAGAATCATAAATCGTTATCAAAATTTCAGGGAATTTCGATGCCATCTGAGATTTATACAGCAATAGACAGTTGGGAAACACGTTTGACGTGAACACGTCACCTCACAAATTTCTGCGATGATGCATGTACGCGGAGCCGGCTTCGTGGAGACAGCTGTTTTTACGTAATTCGTAAACGTTTATATTTATTCTCACCCTTAGGTATCAAAACATGATATAATCTATGGATCATTCATGCACGTTGTTAGTTGGATAAATGATATAGTAACATCCTCAAAGATATTCATGTATTTTCGTTATTTTTAATGTGCAATTTCTTCCTCGATTTGCGGCATACCGGATAACCATTGAGCTAGCCCTGTGATGCGGAAACAGACTACGGGGACCCAAGCCGAGCCGAATCATTTCTTGCGCGTGCCATACGAATTGGTGACGTAACGTGTAGCCAAACAGAGTTTCTCACGTGAACGTGTACGCCAACGCCAACGTGGATTCTACGAGTTCACGTTCACGTAAAACGTATAGCCAAATCTGTCTAATACTTCTGCTTTACCCGAGATAGTAATGGTACCTATCAAAGTCAGTAAATCAAGTAAAGTGAAGGAACCGTGACAAATTGCCAACTTGGACAGCTCAAAAACGGAACTTTTATTAGCTTTTACCCCACAAGGTGAATTTTACAAGGTACCTGCATGCATATTAGAAAGTAAAGAGGTATGCATGGTATGTATCTAAATGACCAAAGGGAGATGATACGCGTCGGAAAGAGAAATCAGGAATCAATAATACAGGACGAGCTGTTTTTGACTTTTTAGTTCACTGATATATCATATGGATGTATCAGTGTGAAGACACGAAAATGGTTACACGCACAGTACAAAGTGAAAGACATGTAAGTTGTCTACCTTTACAAATTAGAGGTCTTGCAAAAAAACAATCCTTACAATGTAAATTTGTGTAAAGTACAAAGCAATGGCATTGACAATGTATTGAAATGTGCTGAAGTTTAGTGAAGCCGCTGTTTTTAGCTTAGATACGCAACAAGGATATAGTGAAATACAATTTATAGATAATCATGTTAAGATCTTAACAATTATCGCATTTTCATTGTTTCTCCATGTCCTATGACGATGAGAGCATTCAAGCTTACAGATTGAATACTGAGAACATTGACCCTGTATCTCATTTACCAAAGTTACAATCGTATAGAGTTGTCCAGCGATAAAGATTGTGAATTATTTACCAAAACAACAAAATAAAATCAAATTGACAAACAAAACAGCATCTTAGTGCGTTTTCTGCCACTGAAACGAGTTTATTCAGTCTGTTTATTCAGTTAAGTGAAGGCACGTAACGAATTGCCAACTTTCACAACTCAAAAACGAAAGTTTTAATAGGTTTTACGTCACATAGTGGATCTTACAAGGTATCTGCCCGCATATTAGAAAATAATAAATAAATAAATAAATAAAATAAATAAATAAATAAATAATAAATAAATAAATAAAGTAAATAAGTATGCATTGTAAGTAACAAAGAAGAAAAATAAGATGACGCGCATCGAAAATGCAAATCAATAATTAGGACGAGCTGTGTTTGACTTGTTTAGTTCACTGATATATCCAACGTATGTATCAAAGTGAAGAAACGAAAGTGATTACATGCACAGTACAAAGTGAAAGACATGTAGCTTGTCTACCTTTACAATTTATCAGTGGTTCTTGCGAAAACACAATCCTTAAAATGTAAACTTGCATATAGTACAAAGTGATGGCATTGACATATTGCCATGTGCTGAAGTTTTATGCCGCCATTTTTCAGAATAAAATAAGCATCAAGGGTGTAGTTAGAATAAAATTGATAGATTATCATGTTAAGCTCTTAACAGCCATCGCATTTTCCTGTGTGTTTCCGTGTCCTATGACGCTGAGAGTCTTTAAGTGTACAGATGGAATAATCAAAACATTGACCCTCTTTCTCATTTACCTAAGTTACAATCGTATAGAGTTGTTCAGCGGACCCTCTATCTCATTTACCTAAGTTACAATCGTATAGAGATGTTCAGCGGTAAAGATTGTGATGTTTTTTATCAAAACAACAGAAAACTAAATCAAATAGACAAAAAAACAGCAACTTAGTGCGTTTTCCTGCCGCTGACAGTAGTGAATACGTTTATTTAGTTGAGTGAAGGCACCGTGACGAATTGCCAACTTTCACAACTCAAAAACGAATGTTTTAATAGCTTATAATTATACGTCACATCATGGGTCTTACAAGGTATCTGCCCGGATATTAGAAAGTATAGAAGTATGTATGGTAAGTAACACAGAAGTAACAATAGGATGACATGCATCGGAAAGAAAAATCAAAAATCAATAATCAGGAAGAGCTGTTTTTGACTTTTTTAGTTCACCGATATATCCAACGTATGTATCAAAGTAAAGACAAGAAAGTGATTACGTGCACAGTACATGTATAGTGAAAGAAATGTAGGTTAATATTACTTGCGAAAACACAATCCTTACAATGTAAACTTGCATATAGTACAAAGTGATGGCATTGACATTATATTGCCATGTACTGAAGTTTGATGCAACGAGTTTTCAGCATAAAAAAATCAACAAAGTTAGAATACAGTTGATTGATTATCATGCTAAACTCTTAACAACCATCGCACTTTTCAGTGTGTTTCCGTGTCTAATGACGATGAGAGTATTCAAGTGTACAGATGGAATTATAAAAACATTGACCCTTTATCTCATTTACCTAAGTTACAATCGTATAGAGTTGTTCAACGATAAAGATTGTGTAGTATCTACCAAAATAAGAGACAAGTAAATAAAGTCGACAAACGAAACCACTACTCCGTGCGTTTTTTGTTTTTTTTTGCCGCTGACATGAGTTGTGTGAGTCTGTATATTGAGTAGAGTGAAGGTACTGGGACAAAATGCCAACTTTGACAACTCGAAAACGGAAGTTTTATTAGCTTTTACTCCACAGGGTGAATCTTAAAAGGTATCTGTATGCATATTTAAAAGTAGAGAAATATTCATGGTACGTGACTAAATAAAAAAAATGAGACATGGCACGTTTGGAAAGAGAAATCAGAAATCAATAATACAGGACGAGCTGTTTTTGACTTTTTAGTTCACTGATATATCATATGTATGTATCAAAGTGTAGGCACGAAAGTGATTAGACGCACAGTACAAAGTGAAACACATGTAGGTTGTCTACCTCTACCAATTAGTGGTTCTTGCAAAAACACAATCCTTACAAAATAAATTTGTGTATAGTACAAAGCAATGGCATTGACATTGTATTGCCATGAGCTGCCATGAGCTGAAGTTTTGTGCAGCGGTTTATAGCATAAAATATGCAACAAGGGTATAGTTAAAATTCAATTTAAATGTTAAATTCTCAACAACTATCTCAGTTTCAGCGTTTTCCGTGTCCTATGGCGATGAGAGTATTCAAGCAAACATATGTTATGATCAGAACATTGACCATCTAACTCATTTAACTAAGTTACAATCGTATAGAGTTATTCAGCAATAAAGATTGTGTATTATTTACCAAAACAAAGAAAGCAAAATCAAATTGACAAATAAAAAAGCAACTTAGTGCGTTTTTGCCGCTGACATGAGTTGTGTGAGTCTGTATATTGAGTAGAGTGAAGGTACTGGGACAAAATGCCAACTTTGACAACTCGAAAACGGAAGTTTTATTAGCTTTTACTCCACAGGGTGAATCTTAAAAGGTATCTGTATGCATATTTAAAAGTAGAGAAATATTCATGGTACGTGACTAAATAAAAAAAATGAGACATGACACGTTTTGGCAAGAGAAATCAGAAATCAATAATACAGGACGAGCTGTTTTTGACTTTTTAGTTCACTGATATATCATATGTATGTATCAAAGTGAAGGCACGAAAGTGATTAGACGCACAGTACAAAGTGAAACACATGTAGGTTGTCTACCTCAACCAATTATAGGTTCTTGCAAAAACACAATCCTTACAATGTAAATTTGTATATAGTACAAAGCAATGGCATTGACATTGTATTGCCATGAGCTGCCATGAGCTGACGTTTTGTGCAGCGGTTTGTAGCATAAAATATGCAACAAGGCTATAGTTTAAATTCAATTTAAATGTTAAACTCTCAACAACTATCTCAGTTTCAGCGTTTTCCGTGGCTTATGGCGATGAGAGTATTCAAGCAAACAGATGGTATGATCAGAACATTGACCATCTAACTCATTTACCTAAGTTACAATCGTATAGAATGAAGGTACTGGGACAAAATGCCAACTTTGACAACTCGAAAACGGAAGTTTTATTAGCTTTTACTCCACAGGGTGAATCTTAAAAGGTATCTGTATGCATATTTAAAAGTAGAGAAATATTCATGGTACGTGACTAAATAAAAAAAATGAGACATGACACGTTTTGGCAAGAGAAATCAGAAATCAATAATACAGGACGAGCTGTTTTTGACTTTTTAGTTCACTGATATATCATATGTATGTATCAAAGTGAAGGCACGAAAGTGATTAGACGCACAGTACAAAGTGAAACACATGTAGGTTGTCTACCTCAACCAATTATAGGTTCTTGCAAAAACACAATCCTTACAATGTAAATTTGTATATAGTACAAAGCAATGGCATTGACATTGTATTGCCACGAGCTGAAGTTTTGTGCAGCGGTTTGTAGCATAAAATATGCAACAAGGGTATAGTTAAAATTCAATTTAAATGTTAAACTCTCAACAACTATCGCGGTTTCAGCGTTTTCCGTGTCCTATGACGAAGAGAGTATTCAAGCAAACATATGTTATGATCAGAACATTGACCATCTAACTCATTTACCTAAGTTACAATCGTATAGAGTTATTCCGCAATAAAGATTGTGTATTATTTACCAAAACAAAGAAAGCAAAATCAAATCGACAAATAAAAAAGCAACTTAGTGCGTTTTTGCCGCCGACATGAGTTTAGGTAGTTCAGTAAGTTAAAGTAAAGTGAAGGCACTGTGACATATTGCTAAAGTTGACAATTTAAGAAAGGGGGATTTTGAAACTTTTTATTCTAAATATTGAATCTTAAAAAGTACATAGAGGCATATAGTAAAATAAATAAATATGCATGGTAAGTAATAAACAAGGACAAAAAAGAGACGACACATGTCAAAAATCAAAAGTCAACGATACAGGACGAGCTGTCTTTGACTTTTTCGTTCATTGATATATTCAACATATGTATCAAAGTGAAGGCACGAAAGTGATTACACGCATGAAGTGAAAGACATTTCAGTTTTCTTGCTTTACAAACTAGGGGTTCTTGCAAAAACACAATCTTTACAATGTAAACTTGTATATAGTACAAAGTGATGGTATTGACATTTTGGTTTCACTGCTCAGGGTTCAGTGACTGCGATATGACTGACACAAGAAGTATTATTTCGAAATGTAAAAGCCATGGCCCAGTTTTTGCGACATAATACTTCCAATTAATGATTTTATAGAAAAAAAGTTTGTGTTTTTTCTGCTCGAACACCTTAGAATCCCACGCGTTCGAACGCCAAATAAATAATTTACTAAATGTCTACCTTAGTGCTTGGTGATTCTTGCAAAACACATCTTACAATGTCAACCTGTACATACTACAAAGCGATGATTTTGACAATTGTATCGTCATGTACTGAGACCTAGAAAAAGTGTTTTTCCGCTTAACCCCACCTACCCTTACTGACAACCCCAACAAGAAACTTTCTTCGCCCCTCGAAAGCAATTTATGTGATTTTACGGATTAAACTTATAGCATTTCACGTTGAAAATTATTACATAATATTTAAGTTAGCCAAATAACCTTTACAGAGGAATGAGTTTTTACCCGTAAAAGCCAATGCAAGTCAGCATATTTCATGTGTTAGGTGTGTTGCTTTCACTAATGTGATGACCATGTAGCAAATGGAATAAAAGTAGATTATGCTGTTCAAAAAGTGGGCTTTATTTGTCATAGCTTTATGACTGTCAGATTATCTTCCTCAAGAAGGGAGTTTTCGTTGCAAACGCACAAGACAAATGCCATCAGGCACATCGGGAATTTTTTAGAAGCCACTGAGATATCATTTGTACCACAGGCGACCCAGACACTATTAATATGCTTATTATTGAGTTTTTCGCACTGTTTTCTCTATCAGTTCCTCTCCTTTTCTACGTACAGTCCCTCTATGGATATAGGGACTGTGTCTTCATGCTCTGACTGATTGGAGTAATTAAAATACATGGTTATATAACCTAACCAAGCCTCTTGACTCTTTATTCATTCAACAACCCATAACAAGGACGCTTATCTCTCATATACACATCTTGTAATTAATTAGTCAACAAAACTAATTATGCTAATGCATGGACTTATCAAGGGTTGGTCAACATTGGAAAAATAGAGATTTAATGAAAAAGGAGAAGGTATGAAGATCTTGCAAAACGTGTCCCGAGGACGTCCGTAAATCTAGTGGACGCTTATATATTCATGATATGCGCAAACAAACACTGCTCATTATTCAAAAATAAACAGGAAGTTGGATCGAAAGGAACGCTGAAAACGCGCATACTTTTCGTTGCCAAGCGCAAAATTCAAACATAACCAAGCAGACATGGCCCTGCTCCATGTAACAAATGCCATCCAGAAAGTATCGACCGACCAAGCAGAAAAAGATCTCCGGAGTGGCTGTTTTATGAGCTTTCAACAAAATTATATAGATGTATGTTTCACGTCGTTGACGTCGTTTTCTGGGAGTGTATATACCAAGTATAATTTACAAACCGCGTCGTGGCACAATGGTGACACATTAGCAGCACGCACACACTGGAGAATTTTCGCCAGCACTGTGAATTTTAAACCAGTCACCGTCATTTCTCTGCACTCGCTATTAACTCCATGTCTGCCGGTAACATCGTTATTTTCTGTCTCAAACTACGTACCAGCGACAGGCCTTTGACGTCAAAGTCGGTTGTTTTCTGATATACGGTAGCAACCAAGCTCATGACTAGAATGAGTCTACGGCGTCAAAGAGTTAATCTCGCCGGTTACTTTTTTCGCCTAATAAAAGAGAATCGGTCGCTACTAGTCTTAGGAATTCATCGATTGTCAATGGCGCCTTATGCTGTTCGTTTATACTTCCCGAAAGAAGCGGCGCACGGGCTTTACAACTTCTTTTGTACTTCTTTTGTACTTTAGGCTAGCTATGGGTCCATAGCTGTGGTGTTTTCGGACGAGATTTCTGCCTTTTATTACGGTTGGTTTTGACTTTTACGTTTTTAACCCACCACAGCCATGGGAACGTCCATGTTCTGCCCGACAGCACGCTTGTCGCAACTTTGTTCGTCGCTATTCATCGAAAAAGCTATTCCGGGAGCAATTTTTGAGGGCAGGGGAAATTTTAATTTGCTTGGGCAGGGGACATATATTTTTAGGTAGAAGGGGAGCAAATTTTAGTTTTTTTGTCTTGCAGGGCATATATTGGTTGATTGTCCTGGGGACAGGGCTTGGCAAAAAACAATGAGAGAGGGGAAGCTACTTTTAAAACGCGGAACAGGGGAAGTTGAGCCATGGTGTTTCAGGGGATGGGGACACAGAACAAGTACTTATACCTTTTAAAGGTTACCCAGACTTCTTAGCCTATTGCGATTGACCCCACATTTCACTGTATGTACTGCACGATGTGTGTCTGCATGGGAATGTTAATTTTCGGGGGAAATTTTTTTCACATGGCAGTGGAAAATCGACAGTTTTTTTTTTTCAATCACAGGGTAGGGTAGCTTTATGTCTGCACCGGAAATGGAATGACAAAGTTTTGAGGGGAATTTTTCCTGGGCAGGGGAAATCGGCAAGTTTTTTCGCCACAGGGCAGGGGAGCCTAAAAAATCCACAGTGGGGAGGGGACACAGGCAAAAGTAAGTGGAGAGTGGGTAAAAATGAAGTTTGAGTGCGGCAGGGTAAGTCGAAAAATTTTAGTAGGAGGGCAAATTATGAACAGCTAATTAATTACCCTCTTGATTTAAAATTAGTCAGTTCACATTACTTGTCATGCACAATATATCTTATCATAGTAAGGACTCTTTTAAAAGTGCATTGTTCGTTGGCAGCACCTCCACCCAAATTGCAATTGCCAACACTCATCAACATATTGGTCATTAGGGGTCTACCACGACCAGCAATCCGCTCAAAAAACACCAAACTATCCCCGTTTTTCCAGCTTTTTCCAACATGACTACTTGCAGACCATTCTTTTTCTGGCGTACAAGCGATGGGCAAGGCTCAGGGCAGCCCGTCACTAAAGTCATGTGAGCGGTGACCTCGCAACATCGAAGGCAAACTGACATCACCGATGATGTCGGCCACTGTGAGAATTGTTGCCAGAACTGTGAATTTCTTAAACCAGTCACCGTCATTTCTATTCACTCGCTATCATCTCCATGTCTGCCGGTAACATATCGCTAGGGACTGGTCAGTTTCTTCGGCCTTACGGGCCGGTGGATTCATTTGGGGTGACCTGATGTCACTTTGTATCATCAATCAGAATGTGTATGGTCCCTCACTTTGCCAGGTAAACACATCATGGTGTGTGACTTGATGTCACTTTGTATCATCAGTCACAGTGTGTATGGCCCCTCACTTTGCCAGGTAAACACATCATGGTGTATGACCTGATTTCACTTTGTATCATCAATCAGAGTGTGTATGGTCCCTCACTTTGCCAGGTAAACACATCATATCGTTAGACTTGATGTCACTTTGTATCATCAGTCAGAGTGTTTATTGTCCCTCACTTTGCTCTGCTTTACGGACGTCCTCATGCAATGAACTGCACGCAAGGCACTGCCAGGGTTTGCACTGGTTGCGACCATTTAAACATTTTGAATTAGAGTAGCTTGATCTCCTCGGCCATCGAAATACATTGGGTGCAGTAAATTTTGGATAAATGGTCATGACTGGCCGCAATCTGGTAATTTCTGGACACATTTCAGGAGAAATTCTTACCTTCCCGTTTTAGTAACCTTTCGTATCTTTCGCGATGTTGACCAACCATTAAAATCCCTGATAAATCCACGGATTAGCATAATTAGTTGTGTTGACTAATTAATTACAAGATGTGTGTATATGATATAAACGTCCTTATGATGGGGTCTAAAATAAATAAAGAGTCAAGAGGCTAGGTTAGGCTATATAGTCATTTATTTTATTTACTACGACCAGTCAGAGCATTAATAAAAGGAGAGGAACTGATAGTGAAAACTTAGAAAAACTCAATAATAAGCTTATTAATAGTCTGTGGGCCGCCTGTGTATGTACTAAATTACAGTTTGAAAAAATTATTTTCATTGTTCAGTACACAAACAAAGCAACGATCAAACATGCTTCATTTTACAGAGTCGATTTCTTTTATGGAACTAGGCAACACAAGCCAACTTTCTATTATAATGAAAACAGTATTCATCCAAAATTTGAATAACCCAACAGCCTCTGAATACAGTGCCAAGAAGTATTTCAATAATATTTAAAGTAATGTAGGCCAAACTTTTGTTTAACTCATGCGATTGTAGAGCTCTCTGATTTGCTTCCATATGGGAACTTGGTAGTTGACAGTATGCATAAATGGTATAACCCTACTTCTAAGATGACAGAAGTGCAGTGCATTAAAGGTAATGCTTGTAGAATCCAAGCATGCATCAGCTAGATGAAACAACACATGCAAACATCAATTTTACATTGTATTTGTGTGGGAATAAGGCTTGTCTAACTAGAGGGGCTCGGTACAATTACTACTATGCATGTCGATAGAATGTTTTGCTTCAAGAGACTTGGTATCCAACACCTGGGAATTGATTTTGTACCTGTCCCTCCGTTTGCTTGATATATGCTGTGTGATGACCTGATGTATATTATAAGCACCAATCTGAATGTGTGCTCTAATTTTGCCAGATCTACATGTAATTATGTAACTTGGTTTCACTTGGTGATAACAACAGGATTGTGAGTAAGCTCCCTCACTTTGCCAGGTAAACACATTCTAGTGTATGACCTGATTTCACTTTGTGTCATCAATCAGAGTGTGTATGGTCGCTCACTTTGCCAGGTAAACACATCATGGTTGTGACTTGATGTCACTTTGTATCGTCGATCAGAATGTGTATGGTACCTCACTTTGCCAGGTAAACACATCATGGTGTGTGACCTGATGTCACTTTGTATCATCAATCAGAGTGTGTATGGCCCCTCACTTTGCTAGGTAAACACATCATGGTGTATGGCCTGATTTCACTTTGTATCATCAATCAGAGTGTGTATGGTCACTCACTTTGCCAGGTAAACACATCATGGTGTGTGACTTGATGTCACTTTGTATCATCAGTCAGAGTGTGTATGGTCCCTCACTTTGCCAGGTAAACACATCATGGTGTGTGATTTGATGTCACTTTGTATCATCAATCAGAATGTGTGTGGTCCCTCACTTTTCCAGTTAAACACATCATGGTGTATGACCTGATGTCACCTTGTATCATCAATCAGAGTGTGTATGGCCCCTCACTTTGCTAGGTAAACACATCATGGTGTGTGACCTGATGTCACTTTGTATCATCAATCGGAGTGTGTATGGCCCCTCACTTTGCTAGGTAAACACATCATGGTGTGTGACTTGATGTCACTTTGTATCATCAATCAGAGTGTTGTGGTCCCTCACTTTAATAGGTAAACACATCATGGTGTGTGACTAGATGTCACTTTGTATCATCGATAAACAATATAATAGACAGGTTCAAAAAAAATTCTGCGAAAATTGAAACCGACAGAATTGAAATGTACTAAATGTCTTTACAATACAGAATATTAAACTACATTACAGATGTCAGCCTATAACTTATGTTACTACAAAGGTTGATATCAGGAAAGGAACAAACAAAATCATTTTAAGTATTCTTGCATCAATCGATTAGAGAATAACATTTTGATCCACTTACTTCCAGGAGTTCTGAAAGGGGCATAAGTAAGTAGAATTTAGATATCAAGGAGCAATGTCCACATACCTTCGTTGCATCAACGTTGTAATGTTTAAAACACTCAGAGGGTATCATAATGAGAGGTATTGTTAGAGCTGTAAGTTTTAAAATTTTGAAGTAAGTAAATATATTTTAAATGCATTCTTACAGATTTATTTGTGATTTCTGTGACAAATTCCAATGGACAATATTACATTAAACTGGTCCAATAATCATTTCCATTCAAGGTTATACATTACCAGACATTTGTGATTTACAAATGTAAGTAGGACCATCCTAAACAAGCGTATTCAAGGTACTTTTTGTATTTCATGGAATTGTAACGTTTTGATGAGTAGAATCTTGTGTTTCATTTGATGGTGGAAGTATGCATGGCTAAAAATTTAAAACAGGTTACGACTAAGAACGATGCCTACATCCTTCACATTCTGTATTGGAGTAAGGTTATTAAGACAATATTTCTCAAGGTTTAAATCTTCGTAGATATTTTTTCATCAAGCTATTTTCCCTTCATAAATGTTACGATTTCAATCCATGGTGTGGATGGCACCAATATAATTTAGGCACTTACACTGGCTCTTTATTTGCATATTACTTAAACTTTCATGATAAGTGACATTTGTCCAAATTTACAGTGCAAAATTAGAAGAAACCAACTGCAGATACTGATCTAACAATGATCTGATTATAGCATGACACTCTTAACATTATCGGTTGAAATGCTTGCTAAATTATATACTAACAAAGTGGTGTTATCATTGG
>LD345059.1:41919-56957 GCA_001465055.1 Ptychodera flava
TCAGTATTCATGTATGTGTAACCACAGTGGTGTAACCAACTTTAGTCCTACCACCAGGTTTTTGAATGTGTCGCCTATGATCTCTCTGAACAAATTCAAACCATCCAAATTTTCAATCGAGCTATATTAGCGGTGGTATAAACAAGTTTATTACAGCGGATCGTTCAGACGGAACTAGCTCAATTTGATATTCCGACGGCTTTTCAAGGGCCGTAATCGATTATCAGACCTGCCTTGCAGCAAGCAGATTAACTGATTTAGTGTTTCCATGGAGATGAAAGATTGATATTCTGTTAATGGGTGTTACACATACAGCGAGTCATAAAATGCGAAACCAGTAGATTTGATATCGGGCTTGCGATATATCAGGTCACGATTATGATTTCTAACTCGTGTATTACATAGTAGAATCTACCTTCATTTGGGTCACCCCAAACTGAATTTAGGTGATTTTTTTGGTCACACGATGCAATCTATATCATTTTCATTTCTCCCAAAGATCTCGATGTGGAAATGATATGTATACACAATATTGCATTCTCAGTCTGGGTACACGAGCGATATTCTCGAACCCGTGTTTTTACAATATCTTGATTCTTTTCGAAGTTTTAAAGGTAGGGGACTCGATCCCAGAAATCAAGTTTGTTCAAGTCTGTAAGAGGATTATGGAAGTGTCATAATCTTTTGTTTTCCATTGAAATTGTAGATTAGTAAGTGAATCTCCTGGCAAGACAATCTGACGCCTGACACAGGCCTTGAAAAGTCATGTTCTTCTGTGTATTCCTTTGTTGACAAAAAACCAGATGTGGTAACGTGTCGGAGTGTTCCCACCTACATATATTTTGGCATCCCTTTCGTTTTGTGACCAAAGCTGACCAATCACAGACTGTTAACCTATCATCAGATCGAAAAAGCCTTCGTCAAGTATACTGTTTTCTTGTTTGTATTGCCCCAGGGATGTAAGATGCGATCACCTGTACCAAATGCCACTGCAGGCTCTACATCTACATGCTGTTTTTAAATACTCACACCTCACTCTAGGTCTGCATTGTCAATCTCATCAACATTTCCGAAATCATCCCGGAAAGGCAAACCTTGCACTGCATCGTCAAATTCTAAGCCGCCGTGTTTACGATACATAATATGGCTAAAGTTGCGAAGGCAAAGTGGAATTTGACGTGATGATGTTCACAGCGCGAGAAGTTTGATAACATCTTATTTTGACGTGTTAGTGCATGCATAAATCGCGTGGGTGGTCAAGTGAACCTATACGTTGGCAAACTTCCAATGCTTCGGTTTCTCAGGAAAGATATATCGATGGCGTTGCATAGGGTAAACCCTGTTTGGTGATTTCAGCCGAAGATGGCTGCTTCAACATTGCGTTGTTTCAGCAGCAAGCTCGTAACTCCCCAGGTGTGTCATTGGTCCAAATGCGCCTGAAATGATTCAGAGCATAAAGCGGGATTAGGATTGCATAAATTGAACCCAAACCACTGATAGTCCATTCACGAAAATGCTGCATAAAAACCTCGAAAATAGTTTTTCTAAAATTGTATGGCTATAGGAAAGTCGCAATATCGCAAACATGAAAGTGGTCATAAGACGAATACCACGCATGAAGTTACGAAGCACGGCACTGTTTTATGCAACGGAACTTGCTTCTCTATGTTTCTTTATCAAGGTAGAATGCTCCCGGGGGACAGATATTTGGGCTTTCAAAGTTTTTCAGTATTTTTCTGGTACACAACTCGTGGGGTTTCATGTTGAAACTCCTGGAGTTAGAAAATTTTTCTTTTTTCCTATAAAGTTAACAAGAATGGCGGTTATTTTGAATTTCAACTATCGGTAAACTTGTTTGATTTGTTGCTTTAGTACCAAATTTTGAACGAGGAGGTCTGATTTTTATTCAGATTTGTCAAGAGAATTGATGAAAGTTTCATTTAGGAACGTTTGAACAAATGTTCAAGTCTTTCACTTCCGAAGCACATACTACCTTAAAGAGAAACAGTACCCATTCGAAAGTGGAAATTAAATTGTGGTAATACCTTCAAAAATCGAAAAAAGAAGTACCCCTAAATTTATGATTGCTCGATGCTTTGTCCTTCCATAATATAAATCAAAATTTATATATTCATGTGTATCGGAATAGGAGCACAAGTGTAAAGAATTCTAGTTCTAAGACAAAATTATAAAACAAGCAAAAATATCGTATTCTCTTTTGGGTTTGTTTTGCTACAGATTTACAAAACGTTAAGTTATGCAAAGATTGATTTTTCCGAATGCTATTTTTTCACAAAGACTGTAAAACAATCGCGATTTACGTGACATGTGACTAAATAAAAGTTATGGATTTTACAGTAAGTTAGGGAAAAATTCTTACTATAGATTTGTAAATCCATTCTGAAAGGGGCAATAGCGGTAACTTTACAATATTTTCATATTTTTGAAATAGACAAAACACAACAAAACAAAACAAAACGAAGTACATTTTTTCCTTCTCCTTCAAGAATGTTGAAATATGTAATACTAGCGTTATGGGCCAAATGGAGTGTGTACAATGAGCAACCTTGTTGTCGACAAATGAATTTAAGTTGTCAACATTCCAATAACACACATTATTACACACACCAAATAATTGAAAATATACCTTAAGTTACAGCTAATGGATGGAGCTTTGATTTGTTTCTCGCTGAAATCAGTTGTCCTATTAGTTGAAATCAGATTACTTGTATTGCTAAAAGTCAGGTGCCAGAGAATGATTAGAATCAAGATTGGCATGGGCCTGATCATTCGATCCTGATATTGATTGAATTCAGAAGCTACGTTCAATTCATGTTGTATTTTATCATTTATTATTATTTATTTTATCAGTTTGATACATAATGATGCATGCCGTACAATGTGGCATTCAAATGTTTTCTTATTACACAACGTAACACCGCTGATTGATACAAAGCCTTTATATTGGATTTTACATAAAGCAATTGCAGGCTTTACAGGAACATTGGAGCCTGAGAATCTTCTTAAGATGTGGAGGTTGTAACATATATTTCACACCGGTCGATATTCGGCCCTTTTCTGTGAAGGGGGCTTTTCCATGTGGTCCTAGGGCCAAACGAAAATGATATTCTGGCTCGTGTTTTTGCTAACGGGTAAACGTTGAGGTAGAACGCACCTCGGGGACAGATATTCGGGCCTTCAAATTTTATCAATTTTCTTCTGGCCTACCACTTGTGGGGGCTAATTTTGAAGCTCTTGGTTAAAGAAAAATTTTCACCATCTTAGTTTTTCGAAAATCGAAAATTGTATTTTTTCCCATAGCGTTAACACAGGGATGGCGGCCATTTTGAATTTCAAATATCGAGAAATCGCAAGTTATTTGTCTCTATAGTACCAAAATTTGCACGGTGACCCCTGATTTTTATTCTTGCTTCGGTAAGAGAATGGTTTAAAGTTTCACTGAGGAAAGTTTGAGCAAAAGTTTAAGTCTTTCACTTTCGAGGTGCATATCACCTTAAGGTCAAAATCACAATGTAAAGCGGTTTAGAATGTCATGTGGCGAAGAAGGAAACGGCATCTGAAAGAAGTATATTCATTGACTGTCAATTTTGTCATGTACATTTGGTTTGTTGCGGCAGTTTTACAAAACACGGGATTTTTTTTACATTTGCTTAAAAAAAACTACTGTCAATAATGGTCAGCTTAAGCAAATTAATATCTGTTTTCAGATTACATAATAAACAAATAATGAAAATGAAATAACTATACTCGTTTCAGGATATTTCAATGTTGGTAAACGTGTTTCATCGCCGTTAGAACAAATTAATACTTGTATTTTCATCGAATTTTGTTCTCATTAGTACATTGATGAAGCAAATAGAGTATGAGAACTGAAAAAGTTCCCTCGTGACTTAAAATGTGCTTGGAGTGCAACAAACCACGAAGTGTTGAAAAATGACTGATTTATTTGATAATAACGACATCGAAACATGAAGCACAGACACACTGTGTTGAAAGCTGGCCATTTAGATATGATGTGTGGAACAGAACGAGAGATTGAATTTTACAAACAAAACAATAATACTTGAAAATACATCAAAAACTACTGATAATGATGGACCTTGGATATTAAGCATGGATTTCTATGACGTTACTCATCTAAACCATCCATCAGAAGAACCATTTCACGACCAGCTCAAGCCTTCATGGTCCGTGACGAATTGCAATCATCCTCCACACTACTAGACCATCTGCGGCATCTTCTAAAGTGTAATATTATACAGGCTTCACCAGCCGGAAGAGTTCACCCTTTCATGTTTAACCGATGGATGACTTGTAAGAGGCGGTGACGTTTCTTGGCCTTATGGGATGACACTGGGTTTGATTGAAATAGCTAGGATGTGGAAATTAATGTAAACATCGGTTTGATACAGATATTCAGGTGGCAATTAGCTGCCGTCCATCTGGTCATTTCAATCACTGATTTTATCACGTAATTGGTTGTTTTTAATTCCCTGCACGTTCGTTCATCGTGTTTTTTTTTGCCGTGTGCGCACGTTCTGGTTCAGCGCAGAGGTCAACGCCCTTCTGTGTTAGCAGAAGGTCAGAGGACATTGACCTGCCGGAGAGCTTTCTCTTTAACCTTTTGAGCGCTGTAATTTTCTTCCGCCAAAATTTTAGCGCAAAAACTGTTCCAAACTTTTCCTTCTCATTTTGCTAGTTGCGACAACGCTTTCCATCTCATCTGAATATTTAAAATGACTTGGCAAAAGAAATCTTATAAGAATTTGAATGTTTCTGAAATTTAGTGTTACACGAATGTTAACTTAACTTCCCTCCTTTCGACAACATTTAGCACCCGGTCATAAATCAGCAAAACAGTATTTGAAGCTTTCCTTTCAGTCAAATGCGTTTTTTTTTATCAACGCTGAGATCACTGGGGACCACGCAAAACGGAATGAAATGAAGATGCCATATTTGTTCTTATGTCATGCAATTTTACAGTGAGACACACAGATAGATTGCCGCAGAGCTCGTGTGCATATCGTTGAAATTATTGTCTTGCTAGCGACCCGTTCATTCGATTGGTACAGAACATCTTTCTCCCCACGCAGTATCAGTGAGCTGTACATATATGGGGTTCAATGTTCTCTGGGTCACAAGCTATCGACCGGATCAAACTCCAAGGCTGACTGCCTCAGACATGTAAGGAGCTTCACGACGACAGCCTAATACCTGCTATCATCATTGAATCAGAACAAAATTACTGCCTTTTCGTTTGTATAACAATAATTTCGCTCTGGGATCTCTCTTCCAATCTTATCTCCATAATTATCTTATAATGCCTTCTTTAATGCAAAGCTAATTAGGTTTGGCAACTACCACGCTTTTACGGCTACCGTATATATATTTATAGAGGCTACATAATATTTTCTCAGTTTCTGTCTTTTTTGATCCAATATTCAAATATATTCAAATTTTATAATTATACGTGTAATATAAGAAGAATATACTAGTAGCATGGCATTTGCATAGGACCTCAGTTATAATTTCGAGCGCCTCCCCAATTATTTTAGTACGATGAAACACACTTCAAAACCATCAATTTCCAACATTTATCGATGTCTATACTGCTGTTATGGGTAAGAGTTGGAAACGGCAGCGATGAAGCCCCTCCTCCAATTTTTTTTGTCGACAATTTAAATTCCTTCAAAGCACAAAACGTTTTACTGCTTATCTGTCGTTTTGTTTCGAAAGCGGTGTAATAAGGTTCCCATTTGTGCTGTCTTTCCGAGTCACCGTTGAGCTGAGAAAAAGATGCAAAGATGTTCCGTGGTGTGTAAACAATGATTCACCCGGCTTCTAGCCCAACCTCCGCGACAAAACAAACTGACCGTCCCTGCAAGCATCTGAAAAACCTGCGACAGATATCATTGAGCGCAATGAGAGACAACTACATACTTTGTTATACTCAGTAACTTTTGCAGTTTAATATTTGGAATTTTCAGGTTTTGAAAGAACACCTTTTTGTTATACTCCAACATTTTGAAATTCATAGAATACAGGTTGTCATAACAACTACAACTATTAGTTTTTTTCTCGTATTGTTTATCTTGTTACCTCGTCTTGGTCTGCTTTTACTCATGGGTTCGTCTTAGCTTGCTGAGAGGTACTGGTAATCTTCAATTGACTACACGAGATGTTTAGAGTTCGTTGGCACTACATAGACTTTATTTCTCGGTAGACATGCCAACTTTGGTCGTTCTGTCCTCCTGCCCTGTCTGTTGTATTTTTCTCTGACTCTTGTCCTTTGAATTCCCTTTCCGGTGTTGTTTTAGAATGGGATTTTAAACTTTATCTTTAAGGCTTGGCTTTGATCATACGATAGATATTAATTAAAGATAAAATTATACGTCAAATCGTAAACATCAATACAGGTCTCGATCTTAAATTTACGTGTCACAATTAATATACAAATGTCACTGGGACACGTTCTGACGCTGCAAAACTGAACCCATAACGTGAAATTTTCACGTTCCTTCATTAAGTGTTGACTACCTTCATTATTGTTAATATAATTCAAATATATTCTTGTTTTCTTCAAAACTTCGTTGACATCTTCGAGTATGTAATTTGCTTTTTTTTTTGCATTTGTCGTATATATGCTTTGTATTCATAATTGAGATCTTGTTATTTTAATTAATAATTTTGCCGGTGCCTATGACCACCTAGTGCATAAATCTACAAACAAACTATCTTCTACACAACCAGTTGATTATATCACACTGTGTGGTACATTAATGTACTGGTATAGTGTTTATTGTCATTGTATATCATGGAATTTTTGTTCAGACTCACAGTCTAATAACTCTAAGTATGCTTGTTGCACTTATACAAGCACCAGAAACACTGCATTGTAAATGTAACAGATGAATTTTCATACTTATGGCCCATAAACCGATGGGAAAGTTAAAGTTTATGCGATTGATCTGTGTTGTGTTTTTTTAGTTTTTGGGGTATTTTTAGCCGGCTGGCTGGCTGGTTTTTCAAAAATCCAAGGACGGCAAACAAAGAATTTTCTTTACACGGCTTAACGAGAAAAAGAAACCCGACAGAACGTCATTCAAATCTAACACACTTTCTCCTTTCAAAGAGGTTGCCGGTAATACGGATAGCTGTCAATGGCGATGATGACGTAACATGACAAGCATTTAAAATATGTTTGATCACTTATCTCTATCAAAACGCAGATTGATTAAAATCTGTTTACGTCACGGTGTATCTCCAAATCTTCGCGGTTATGTCGACCGAAATATCAAGGCATTCCTGTCAGATTCTTTCTGTTTACTCTAAACTTGAATACAATGCAATGCAATACAAAGGACGTCAGCAGCCTTGAAATCAACCTATCACGTAAAATAAATGCATCGGCTGCAAAAACAGGCGTCTTCATAATTGCTCATCAAACAAATTTGAACAAATATAGTCTAAATGGGAGTGTTTCCACTCTTTTGTTGCTAATTTGATGCTTGACCATAGGAATGAAGAACGTTACTGCATGTCATCACATGATCCAGTCATTATGTTCTTTTTTTTCCATGTGGCCACCACAGCTCGATATTGGTGACATTTGGAGTATTCCTGACAGCGGTCATGGTAACATATTTTGAAAATACGCTAGGGACAATTTTAGAGCCATAGCAATAACAAAATTTCGCATCGTTTAACTGTTGCCGAACATTATTATTGTGTTGTCCAACTCAAAATATGACATTAAACTGGTCCAATAATCATTTCCATTCAAGGTAATATATTACCAGGTCCATACGACGTCTGTTATTTACAAATTTAAGTAGGACCATCCTGAATATGACTTGCCATTACTCAATGAACGACAATTTTAATGCGCAGTTCCTGTACGAATTTATTCAGAAATTTTGAGACCCATATATATATATATATATATATATATATATATATATATATATATATATATATATATATATATATATATATATATATATATATATATATATATATATATATTCATATTCTCAGGAATGAAATTGCAGCGAGGTTCTCAGCTGCACGGGCTTGGCTCTCCTTCACCGAAGACGGTTTCATAAACATATGAAACACTGACATAAACAACGCTTTTTACCAATATTTTATACACTGAACCCAGCTTTCACATTTTCTCAAAACCACCTCATCTGTCTTTATCCACAGGAGACCGAACGATGGACGTAGTGACGACATTTCCCCACAAGCTGTCCGGATGTTGTGGATGACCTGGAGCAACGGTAAGGGATCGAGCAATATTAACGGCAGAGGGGGCCGGTAAGGAAAATTACGGAGTTTGGGGGGAGGAGGGGCACACGAAAAAACAGGGTGTTCAAGGGGGCCTTGAAAATGCCAGAGTACCATAAGGGGCCTTCAACTTTTCACTCAATGCAATCACACCGATAAATCTATCTGAACAGGGCAGAAAACAAATCTTTTATGAACCAGTTTTCTTGGATTTTACATTTTGTGCCTGTGAACACTGTAATACTGGCTATTAAAGTGCAGAAATAAAAAATTAGAGCAATAGTTGACTATCATTGGGGTACTGAAAATGTAGACAATGGGCAGGGAAAGTTAAAGAGATGTTGAGGCAAATCAATTTTAACAGATATAGCTAGATTTATATTTTTTTCACAGTTTGCCTAGTATACATATCTATAAAATTTTGATATCTTTTAATGAAATGTCAATATCTGTCTCATACTTCTAATCACCTTATTCCAAAGGACTAAATTAAAGCAAATTATCAAACATATGCGAATGCACGCTTTGTGAAGTACATTTATATTAATTGACAATATCTAGTTTTGTATAGGGAAAATATTCAGTTTGCACCACATGCAGTGCAATGGCACTTTTAGTGAAATTCAGTTATGAAAATTCTTGTGAATTCAGTGATATGTAAGTAAGTAAGTATGTATGTATGTATGTATGTATGTATGTATGTATGTATGTATGTATGTATGTATGTATGTATGTATGTATGTATGTATGTATGTATGTATCTATGTATCTATGTATCTATGTATCTATGTATCTATGTATGATTGTATGTATCTATGTATGTATGTATCTATGTATGTATCTATGTATGTATCTATGTATGTATCTATGTATGTATCTATGTATGTATGTATGTATGTATGTATGTATGTATGTATGTATGTATGTATGTATCTATGTATTTATGTATCTATGTATCTATGTGTGTGCATGTTTGGTGTGCCTGTGTCTGTTGGTGGGTGTGTTAGCAGGAGGAGACTCCAAAAAATTTCTTGCCAACAGAAGGAGGGCTCTGAAATTTTGGCTTACGTCGCGGGGGTGCGAAAAAAAGACGGTGAAATATTTCCACTTCCGCCCCGGCCGTTAATAATGCTCGTTCCCTACGTTATCAACATATATCATGACTTTGGTCCCATAGCTATCAGACATTCTGCTAATGGATCGAAGCCCATCTGAGAATATCTCGATTGCGCCGGAAATTATCAGTATCAACAAAGATATACCACCTACAGCGCGCTTTGACATTTGTACGATATACGGGTGGTTCATTTTGCGCCCCGTGACAAGTGGATCAAGTCGACCTCCTTGCTTTTCGAGACACATGTAGCATGACAATTTGTTGAATATATCTATGAAGTTAGCTAGGCGAATTCCTCCAGGATGTATCTAAGTTTGAGATCAAGGACAATGCTGTCGTCAGGGAACATCTAGAACAGAAAACTACTTAGATGTCTGCCATATTAGACTTTTTATGCCTCCAATTATCCTACGTGGTGTACTGGTTGCAATTCTTTATCTTTCGTATCTAGTATCCATGGCCGTATACATGCTTTCCATTGCACTTATGCATCATGCATAATATATATATATATATATATATATATATATATATATATTGTTAAGGGGGTAATCAGCAATGCTAAGATAGCTGCCAGCGCAAAAAAATCTCATTGGAACGTGTGTTCTTAATGAATTGTTCGATTACACCTCCAGCCGTTGGTTTCCGTGTTCATGCACTGCCAAGTGTAAACCGGAATGGCTCGGCAAGCATCTTTTACGGATTAAGAATGGGTTAAGCTTTGACTCCAAAGGGTGTTTTCACGGATATGAGAGTTTCAGAATGAATGTCGGTCATCAAAGTTGACAAAGTTATCAAAGTCATCGGAGATGAGACACCTCCTCGCCAAAAACACACTGAATCGTTTTTGTTATACCTGAGCCTTACATTTCAACATATCGGCAGGCAGACATATCAAATTCAACTTCTAGTGGGTGTAAGATAGAGGTGGACGAGGCGGACGAGGATACAAATTTTATGCCCAATAGAACTTTCTCGCTCTCTCGCTCTCTCGGCTACCACTGTAACCTTTGCTTAAACACAGGTGTCAGGCGCTTATTGCTTACAACGAGATCAATGTCTTTGCCCGCGGTTACCGTCTTTGTATTTCTGTCCGACATTTCCTAGGAGGGAGATAAGAGGCTTGCGTGATGTCGTTCACCGCAAAATGTCTCTCCCAGTGGCCCCCGGGAAAATGTTAAATTTGTTTCAGTGAAAGCTTTACCTGTCGTATGCTGGCATACAGTAAATGTCAAAGGACTCTCCGCATTTCTTAGCCTTTTCATCGCCCGTCATTCGCTTCTCTGCATCGACTGCATAAAATCATACACGATGAATGTCTGAGTCGAAAGGCTTGTACACCTAGCAGAAGTCATCGACCAACTATCAGCCTATAGATCAACATCGATATGTATCTTTTCGTTTATCTAGTGATCTAAACATTCGTACCTTTCAGATGGAATCATTTAAAACCTTACTATGGTTGCCTTACATTCATATGTTATATTTAAAATGTCATAAACGTGTCGCATGTTTTGGTCGGACAATGTTGATCCGCTCCAATATACATAAGTAGTGTTGATCGAGTGATATTATTCTGAGAGTGGCGCCTCCTCGATCGGAAAACGGTTATCATTATACTCTATAGGCGGACAATCCGTGACAAATTGCGTCCACCCCTTCTGATGTCGTGATTCTTGATATATCATATTCTAAAACTCTTGTTTTGACATTCAATCTGACTTGAGCAACTTCTCTTTCACTCGCGCTTTCCACTCATGTCTGTGTACAAATTGCGCATCTAACGCTGCTGATACACTTTCCAGCATTTACAGGACGTGGACAGCCAATTAAACGTGAATGAGATGAGTGTCTCACGCATGCATGCACAATATTGTTGATGGTAACATTTCAATTTGCGAAATGTTTGTTTTAGGAAAATTTACAGCATTTCGTGCTGTCATATAAGTCTGCATTGCAAATAGACCATTCTGTTCAACCTGATAATAAAACTATCATCACTTTGGCAACTAACTGCTGGCAACTAACTGCTTTAATAAAATAGCAGCTTTTCGCTGTTATTTTATTAAAAATAATAACAACAAACACAAACACTTACACACAAACAAACACAGACACAAATAAACTAGGAGGAAGAGCCCCCCGTGGTTCTACTCCCAATAGAATCCTAAAATATTCAGTATATTGATACTTAACATAGCCTCCTTATGTGGCACGACCATCGTTATTGTTGATGAATTAATTCAAGTCCGGACTTCAATGCAAATTTGGACAAGAACAATGCCATTTGCACATAAATAGGTTGAGAAGCTAAACACTTGGTATTTCATCCTGCTTATAAGATACACAGAACACAAAATACTGAAAAACTATAGCTATAAGTTTCAGATGGGCGAGTATCCACTGTGTAATCTGCATGTCACCTCTCAAGCTTTTTTTTTCTTTTTGTATTTAATAAATTTTATTGAGTTTCTTTAAAAGCATACAACACATTCTGGTAAAGAAATGTCTTTTGTCTACATAATACATGGTCTTTTTTTCAAAGCTGCACCGGTTGCAACACTTGGCCGGTTACACAGCTGAATGTCACAGCCAATGTGCCCTTAATCATAATATAACAGGTAATGTAACAGGTAAGGATCTCAGATTCAAGGACACAAAGCGTTCTTTGTAAAAAGTTGTTAAGTTACAAAAACTGTCCCCATTTTTTGATAAGTGAATTCAGTTTATTTTTTTTACAGCTATGTGAAATTTGCTTTTATTACTGATACAAACAATAATGTTTCACACACTCAGGTTCTCAGTTCTTTTCTAATCACGGACAATCGCGGGCGTTCACGTTCTTGCAACTCAGTTTTTTCGCAAAAAGGGGGGACCTAACGCATGTCCATTTGTAACGTTCTCTGTTATTTTATTAAAATAACAAATAATCAAACACAAACTCTTTCAGACAAACAAACACAAACACTAATAAACAAGGAGGAAGAGCCCCCTGTGGTAGAACAAGGAACTGGAGTTAACCAAACAGAGCAAACTTCTGAAAAATAATCAAAAGTTACATATAGTGTCCATCGCTATACATTGTAATTTTTTATCAATCTAATTAGGTCAATAATTTTACCGGGGTCACATCTTACAGTAATGTTGATGAATTGAGGGCGGCTTCATATTTTACTTTGAGGGGTCAATATTTTAAATTTATTAAGTTCTTAAAGTTTTTCGCCCGCTTCCCTGTAAATAATGAAGGCTCCTTAAAATATGGGTATCTCTCCGCCACGTTTTTGAAGTACAGTGGTTTCCGACCTACTTTCGCCAGGCAGCAAGACTAATCGTAGTTGACGTCAGTATAATTGAAATAGCTGGAGTCCATTTTCTCTTTATGAACTAGCATGCATTACAGCCACCAAGGTGTAGTCTAATGATCATTAATATGGAATAATGTAATATAGTACAACACCACCCTAAGGCGGTCAACGCGCCTCTCGTCTATGATCCGATGCCTTTGATAACCATCGCTCCCATGGGAGTGCTTTGAAAGATCAGTAACCCCAATTCGGTTGACAAGTTGTCAAAACAATAGAGCGATAGTGAGTCAAGCTGGCAAAAACTGGAGGCGATAGGAATTCAGGCTCGGTAGACACCATATAGGAAAGCATTTAATGAACGATTTGCACGAAGGGAGGGTCGCAGCGGAAATTCTAAAGAGGCCCCTCGGTATCGATGATAAAAGGCTGTGATTTTGCATCAGGGACACGAAAACGCTTTCACGGTGCGGGCCAACTATGTATCGTATACTTTAGCGTGTACACTGACACTAGATCAAGTTCAATTCTCAATATCGGCGTTGAGAGGTTCTTTGCACCAGTGTCGCACAATATCGCATATTTTCAGGTTACTTGGCAAATGAAAATTTATAAAAGCCAGACTCTTCAATTTTTGTCGTACACCCATAAAATTTTTCAATCCTACTTTCGATGCCAGGCCCTGTTGTCCCCCCTACCAGATATTCTGTTTGCGCCGATCGCGGAGAAGTAAAACCCAGACACCGACAATGCCCCAAAGTGTTATCATAGCTACTGTATTTCGATGAGCATTTCATTTTGTTTTTGCGAAAGGAGGTCGACCTTGTTTAAAAATTCAAAAGATACTATCGCTAGCAGATGTCAATTTTGTCTCTCTTGATGATTTTTAATACTGAATACCTCCTCCAATACACCCAGCACGAAAGTTTTAGTCCTGAAGCTGAAATTTGTTTTGTCAACCACAGGAACTGGCTTTCTACCAAGTTAATCTATTAAATGTAGATGTATTGCGTTAAGAGCTAGCGTGGGGGGGATCTCATCAGTCAAGTTGGATGTCAACTTTTGACCTCAAGAGTCAAAGACGCTGTAACAGTAAAAGTAGTCGAATGTCAGGGTCACCAGCAGAGAATTTCTATTTACTACTAATATGTCTCTATCTTCTCCGATTCGTTCGCCGGTTTATCATTGTCAAAGTGTAGCACCTTTTGACACTTACTTCCTGCACCGGTGAATGGTGCTCACTGCATATTTGACACGGAAACTGTTATGAAGATTCAACCCCTGTGAAACAGCTACACCATATCGATCCAGAGCTTCTTATTTCACAGTTCCCGAGATCCGTACAGACTCAAAATTGATGCAACGACCGGTTCGCATTTGTCAATTACAGTTTCTCAGCACTAGAAAAAAAAAACCGAACCCGTTCTTTTCCTTTCTTTCTCTCAGTTGATAACGTGACATGCAATGGTACTATCTGTGCTGCACCAGGAAGTCTAAACGGACAAGGATACGTATGTATAGATGACAACTGGCAGTGTGATATTAGACAACTTGGAAAATGTGTCCACAGCAGAAAATGTGAGTACACTTTGTTTTTCCCATTTTGTCGCGTGTTGATGTCGTACTTGACGGCTAGTTACCGATGATTTTGGAGTGAAATTTGGTTGAATTAAAACAGCACACTGTCGATAAATAAAATCACACTGTCAAACGATTGCCTACTGAGATGAGCGCAACACCCACCCCTCCCGATGTTTGGAATTTACAAGTGAAATGCGCTGTCTCAGGACTGGTGATATGACATGTAGCTGGGAATCCTGTGATTGTGCATTTAGGATTCAAAAATTTATTTGGGGTATTTAATACAGTTGACCATCGTCTTTGAGAATTTAACTTTTATCAATAATATTCACACATTCACAATTTTGTACTGATGACACGGTCATGATTACTAAAGAACAGTATCAGTGTAACATTGTGACTAATTTATGAACGACGCCCTCACGAATACCCACACGATAAGTAAACTTCGTCGCAATACTTCCAACATCTCAAAACAGGTGAAGACGGTGACGACGAAGTTGACGAAGAACTGACAACAACGACCATATTGAGATACTGCGGTGTTGGAGTAGCAGCCATTGTGATGTGCATGTGCTGCTGGTTCTGCGTCCGCACGGGTGTTCAGGACGTCGGCAATCACGGTCACACCTTGGGGATGTTCTCCATCGTCTGGGTGCGAAACAGTCTTATAAGAGGAACGGGCAACAACAAACAAACGCGAAACAAATCTCCCGCCAAGAACTTCA
>LD345059.1:57692-67800 GCA_001465055.1 Ptychodera flava
TATATATATATATATATATATATATATATATATATACATATATATCCATTATAATATATTCATTCTTTAGTACTATTATGTACGTGGAGTTTATAACTTTAAAAGTGTAAAATGAAGAGGTATCAGAAAATGTAGACAGACAGACAGACAGACAGACAGACAGACAGACAGACAGACTGACAGACAGACCGACAGACTGACAGACAGACAGAATAAATGTTATTATCCAACTTTGGGCACTTTATAAAATCAATTTTCTGGATGTATATACAGAAGCTTTCAATTGTTCGCTTGCCTGGATTAAAGGCAACCTTTGACGACACTCGTCTCCTGGCTCCAACGGTCCGATGCAATGTAGGAAGTTCTTGCAAATGAACAACCAGATATATGGGAAGGTACTTGTCATCAGTTCATGAAAAAATTCCTGCCATAATAACAGTGTCTGGTCAGTACACCATGGTATACTTCATCATCGATGTTATCAAAGTAAACTGTCTGTAGGGCAGGTGATTGTAAAACTTCCACCTGATTTGATTCCGAGCAAAATGCAGAGCGTTGACAAAGGTTTGATTGTTTCGTTCTTTCGTTTTTAACTCGCCCTCCCGTTGCCACAGATGTGTCAGCATTTAGTCGCATCACATTAAAGTCACTCAGTTATTGCATGATCCAGCGAACCTTATTAAAGATAATACGATAGATTAAAAATGTATGACAAGATTCATGTTTTTTTCGCTCATTTTTGCTAATGTATTATTTTCACTTTTATTGTTCGTATATTTTGAACAACTGAACTTTTATTTCGAAATAATTGATACGTACATATCACGAAAGGAGTTTTCTGTTGCTAGCTAAAATTACACTATTTCAAGTTCATTACTGACCATGAAATATATTTCACAACTATTCTATTTATTTGTTTGTTCGGCGTTTTTTGGCGGGTTTATGATTAAAATTCACGATTTCACCGTCGGACCACTTGGAAGTTATGTCACTATCATCGTACTAAAAGTCACATTGCCGTCAGACATTTAGCAATGTAGAAAATCCATATAATTTTAACCCTTTGAGCGCCAAAGTCAAATTTTGTCCCCTTTTGTCCGCTTATCATATGCACACCAGTCAATATTTTCTTAATTTTTTGCTAAAATTTTGATAAAAATCTGTTCCTAACGAAATATAATGTCCATTTAGTCCAAAATTATGAAAAAAATTACATGAAAATTCATAAAATTGGTAAAATGCTGCATCAAAATTTTGGCGGGAAAAATTACAGCGCTCTAAGGGTTAAGTTGCGCAGTGTATCCATAGATAGCATCATGAAAGACACTTTAACTTTAGCGTTAACCTAAAGATGTCTACCATTTGTTACAGTTAACCAAAAATCATTACTTACATACAGCTGGCATCTTTCATTTGTAGGATTCATTACATCAAAATTTAATCCCAGTGCAACTGATAAACATTATGCTGAAGCAAAAATCGATATCATCCCATATATGTAAGCAAAATTGTAACTTCTATTTCACTGAACGATGATCAACGATGATCAACGTTGTACATCAGAAGAATGATGGGAAGAGTTAGACTGCGTCGAATGGAAATTTCAAAGTTTATTTTAACAGGCTATAGGAATTTAACTGTATTGCGACACTCGTAAGGTAGACTCTAGGTGGCGCACTTAACTAAACTTTCGTACTCAAGCTGAAATAGAATCAAAATGCGGTGTATGAGTGTGTGTCAGTGCAATATTACCAAGGCAACTGACCGAGATCATTATATGAGAGAGAGAGAGAGAGAGAGAGAGAGAGAGAGAGAGAGAGAGAGAGAGAGAGAGAATGTTGGATCCACAGCTCTCGAACGTAGCATGCGGTAAAGCCATGTTCGGTCTCCTTGTCCGATGACACTTACTCAGTATTGTCCAATTTGTTACGACTGACTTTTCGTAACCTGTAGTTATCGACAGATCGTCACTCGCTCAAAGTCATACAATGGAGAGGTACTACGGAAATCGTAATACTTTCAATAACCGGAACGCACACCAAATAGTCAGTTTAACTCACCACTTCAGATCTTTATTACTAAGGCAGAGCGGCACCAAGTCCGTACTCAGGACACAATCATCGATCAGTAAAAATTCTCTCGAAAGAATCCTCCAAAATCACCCATCGTCAAATTTCCTACTACTTCGACTTTTCGACGGACCCGCTGTTTTCAACCGTATTCACTTAATACGTCGTAAAGTTTCTGGCAAAGTGTCGCGAATGTTCCAAAATAATAATGAAAGAAAAGTATTCTGCCCATGATATTGCGTCCCATGTATAGATGGTCCGGTAAAACTTTTTTGCTCACGTGTTTACACACTTGAGCATATGTCGCAGCGATGTCTGTCTGTCTGTCTGTCTGTCTGTCTGTCTGTCTGTCTGTCTGTGTGTCCGTGTGTCTGTCTGTCTGTCTGTCTGTTGGTCCGATATCTCAAAAACGGCAAGTCAGATCAGAATCAAATCTGGTACATGTATTCAGTTAGCAAATGGCAAGAACTGATTAGTTTTTGGTGGGTGTGGCCTGCTTACTTTTCGCTCATTTGCATAATTAATGATTTTAGAAAATACGGATATACATTAAAAACGACTTCACACAATTTGATGAGATTTGCTATAAATGTTGATCACACCAAGATATATCAGCAGTCGGAACCATTAAGGGGTTACATGAAAGATAGTTGCTAATTTGCATAGTTAATGAACTTTCCTAATTAGGGATATATATCTGATTTTACACGATCAAAATTAACCAAACTTGGTATGTATATTAAAGATACTATTATTTAACATTATTGAAAGTCATTAAGCGTTTTAACTTTAGCCAATTCCTAATTTGCACTTTTAATGAACTTTGCTAATTAGGGATATATATTTGAATTGACTGGACCGACGTTGATGAAACTTGCTACATGTATTTGGAGCTACTATGATACAACAGTTTTGAAAGTCTTTAGGCATTTTTACTTCAGCCAATTCCGAATTTGCATATTTAATGAACTTTCCCAATTAGGGATATATATCTAAATTAACTTGATTGTAGTTGTTGAAACTTGCTATATACATCAAAGATACTGTGATATAACATTACTGACAGTCAAAAGACATTTTTACTTCAGCCAATTCCCAATTTGCATATTAAATGAATTTTCATAATTAGGGATATTTATCTGAATTGACTTGATCAAAATTGATGAAACTTGCTATGTACATTAAAGACACTATAATACAATATTATTGAAAGTCATTAAGCATTTTCTCCTCAGCCAATTCCTAATTTGCATATTTAATGAACTTTCCTAATTAGAGATATATATCTGAATCGACTTGACCAAAATTAAGAAAACTTGCTACATATATTGCAGATACCATGATACAACATTATTGACAAATAATAGTTTTTACTTAAGTCAATTCCTAATTTACATATTTAATGAACTTTGCTTATTAGGGATATATACTGGGATTTATACTTGATCAAAGTTGGCAAAACATGCTATGTACATTGATGATTATACCTGGTTAAAACAATATCGAAAGTCATTTCGCATTTTCATGTAAGCTTATTTATAATAGAATAGATTTAACACAGGGTTACATGTCACAAAACGTTGACCTATGTGAAAAAAGTAATCCGAAATCTCTGTCTCTACTTGAATTTTTGACTTGTCACATTTCAGTGACTACAAGCTGGTACATGTATCAGTCAGCTTGATTTACATGTTTAATAACTCTTTGTTGGTTCAAGAATTTATGTACATAAAATTATAAAGGCCGGCCATGTGCAAACTTTGTCAAGCCATCGTTCATGGAACAATACGCGGTGATTCGTGCGTCAAGTGTTACATGCGTGTTTTCATGTAGTTAATCATACGTCTGATGTATTTATTATGCGCACTTTATGATCAATCGTCCACATGAGAAAACTGACGGCAGTGTTGTTGGTAACACAGGTAATTCTTTCGGGAACATGCATGTATATCTCAGAGAGTCGTTTGCTGTTGTTTTAAGGCGGAAAAGCCATAAATCAATCTATTATCGAATGGCATTCAACATTTTCGGAAATAAACGATGACAGAACATGAGCTAGACTGACCCCTGGTGTATTTCATTCTATAGCGAGTACAGTTGTGAGCTTTTCCTCGCCTCTACAATTGGCTGCCCTGCTTTTCATCAGTAACTTTTCTACGACATCCGCGGAAACGTTTCTTTGTCGGACCTTTTAATAGTTCGTTTACATCTAATATGGTTACCATTGCGGGGAACAAACCACTCTGTATGATGCAAAAAATACGTAGTAGCTTCAGGATCTACGGATGCAAAAAGAATTCAGTGGCTCCACGTTTTCAGTGGCAAAGGTCACCAATCGTAAGATAGACGGTCAGCGCGCGCCACACACACAGAACTACCTTTCCGTGAGCTTTTGAGCTCCGACAGACGGTGATTCAGGAGTGAATAAGGCCTTCCGGGAACATCTCAAACTGAAATCATAATTTTACGAGCTGGTACAGAGGCTGATTAGCCCCTCCAGGGTATGGTTAGTCTGTGAGAAACCACCATGTCCCTTTATTCTTTACCTCTAATTGCGTCGCGGCGTTCCAAAGGCATCAGCAACAGAAGACATGTCCAACACGTACCGGTTCTGTATTAAGAGTGTCATCAAAAAACTTACAGAAACCCTAAAACTCGCCCGCGGGATCACGCTCTTACTTCGTGATAGCCTTGGGGGTAGCATTTTGATCTTCCGTCTCATCTTTCTGACGATATTTTTTTCCTCTGTTCATATTTCACTCTACCTGACGATAATGATGATGATGGCAATGATGATAATGGGTCTATCTGATCGGAAATACAGAGTGATGTAATTTGGGTGTATACCTAGCGAAATATAACAAATGTGATGAGATTAGGGCAATGAATGCAGTTCAAACGAGGTCAGTAATTCAACGCTGCTATCGCAGTATATGGTAATTGAAAATAATACAATGCCAAAGAAACACACGCGCAAACAAATGCCTACTAGTATAAATAAGGTAAACAGTACTCTTTATTACAAGCGATTTGTACTCATAGAATTGGCACATATACAAAGTTCATGTGGCATTTAATACAAATTTACAATAACAATTAAGACAATTACAGCGTGCTATCAAATTCTGAATACAAATGTACATTTCAAGGCTAACTTGATGTTTACACTAACTCATATTACTTCATCCCAGTAAAGTTGAAAAAATAATCAGATAATAATCAAAAATAACATTTGTCAGCAAAAACTTCACCTGAATAGACACGCAAAAGTCTCTGTGAGGAGAGAGAGAGAGAGAGAGAGAGAGAGAGAGAGAGAGAGAGAGAGAGAGCTTCGTACATATAAAGTCAATGGAATAAAATTCCTTGTCGACCACAAAGGTATTCATCTCGCGAGGAATGTATCGGGAAGATATCGATTGTTCCAGTCCACCCACATATCAAATACCTAGCTAGTATATTTTGTTAAAGAAATGGGTTCGTATTTCCTGACAGATGGCGCTTGTGATATTCTCGATGTTTTCACATTCCTTTCAAAAGTGTAGTGAACTTGAGATTATGGATGGATCAATGTCACGACTGTACGTATATCGACAGATTCATAACAAAATAGTATAAAGTTGTACGGTTTTCGATGTAAACGGTTGTTCAGGAATTATTGAAAATGGATGTAGTACACGTTCTCCGGTTTCGGTGTTTTATTAGATTTAACCAAAATGTACAAGGAGACAGAGTCTCATTCAATTCGCAAATGTCTCAAAAAACTATTAAGCTGAGGATAAAAGTATACTGGTGCCGATACTTAGCGTCCACCGCTTAAAATACTACTCATTTTGCCTGTAACTGTTGCCCGGACGACTTGTTGGAAATTACCCAATGACTTGCGCACCTTGTTTGTGCAATAAAAGCGGGCAAACTTAACGCGACCAGTATCGATCCCAGTTTCCATTGAGTTAGAATAAGACTTTGGGAAATCACAGTTCTTCGTATTTCATAGTGCTTAACTAATCGATAAACTCGGTCAATCCGGGCATCCGACTGTGCGGGGAATCAATAATACTAATGTCAGCAAGTTCGATACATCGAGTTACATATACAGGGTATTTCTTCTGTTTTCGCTTTTTGAGAAAGGATCATTTTCCAACAGTCAAAGAATATTTGATCGCTTGCTCACTCGCCACGGTTCTCCTAAAAGTTATAGACTTTATGCAAAAGAAAGAGCACTTTTCTCGAGCACAGTTATATTTCTTGAGGGCGTCAACTTTCAACAAAAAGTGTGAAAAGGGGATGCGTAACACGGAAGTCGTCAATTGAAAGTGAGGCGGTGGTAGCTGTCAGTGAGAACGAGGCTGACTGCAATGTACAGTTGTGGACGGTCGCAGCGTAGTGCACTGCATGTATCAGCTGGTATTCAAGATGGCGAAGTTGTCAACATATGTCTTCGTGGTACTCGGGCTGCTTGTCGGTGTCACAGCACTGCAGCATCCATCACCGTCAGTGTAAGTAAAATGTCTGTCGTACAAAAGGGAGAAACTGAGTTAGTTTTCGCACCTGAAGCAAACCCTAACTCCGGTGGCACCCGGTCCATTATGCCATGGTGCTTGTACGTGCACACCACACTCTACTAGCTCTACGCTGAGCGGTGCATGCTTATAAGGGACCCACACATTTGAGATGTCCGAAAGAATTTGTCAGGAATCTTCGAAATTACGGCCGCGTTTTCACAGGCTGCGGGAACCTAGGAATGCTTTGGCTCATCCAGGCGAAAACAATAATTACCCAACAGAATATCCTGGTGTACGCTAGCTTGACAGGCTATGGAAGCCATTGGAAATCTCATTGCTGTGTTGACATTGTCGCATGTCATACTGACATGATCTTAAACATGCCAGTCGCCCAAATAATAGATATAGTAGTACCATGACCACAATGCGAGTACCCTTGGGCCGATACTCACGCGAGTTCCGTGGAAGCTATGGAGAAAAGTAAAACTTGTACCATTTATGCTAGCTCAAATATAATGCACAACCATTCTTCAGGTGAAAAAATTACCCTTCGGAGAAATGTTTATCCGATCCGCGGTTTATTTCGAGGTTTCATATGTTACGACAGAAAAAACCCAAGCTGCTACGATCGGTACAGAATATAGTGACAGAGTTATAGTGTAGGGTTACAGTAAACCGACTGAGTGCAGAATGTGCGATTTTAATTCTCATGTTTACCTTGGAATTGGTGTCGTGAACACCCATTATTCGGCAGTGCAAGAAATATAGGCAATAGATAACAGCCGGGGCAACTCTGTCAAGGTTGAAAAGGCATTTCCCATTGCTCATCTGCAATCATTTCTACTTTACTAACTGCCTTTTTGGGGGCTGGGGGGAGGGAGGGAGGGAGGGAGATCATATTTCTACTGCTGTAGAACCCAACCATCGTTTTACGTCAGTAACATTTTTTTGTACATTTGCAGGCAAAGTGTGTTTCCTCTTTTAGCAAACTATGCAATTTTTCTTTCGGAAGAATTTAAGACGAGGATTCCACTGTAAGATAGAGTAAATCCGGCAGAGATGTAAAGAATTGAATCAAGATAAATTGACAAATAGGAAAAATATTGGCAAAATTGTTGTCTTCTTTTTTTTTTGTTCTGAGAGGGAGATACAAGGGAGAAATTTGCAATGCTAAATAAAATGCCATTCTGTGTGGCTTTGTTGATTAGGAATGAGTATTCATCATTCGTAGTCTCTTTTAGCAAACTATGCAATTTTTCTTTCGGAAGAATTTAAGACGAGGATTCCACTGTAAGATAGAGTAAATCCGGCAGAGATGTAAAGAATTGAATCAAGATAAATTGACAAATAGGAAAAATATTGGCAAAATTGTTGTCTTCTTTTTTTTTTGTTCTGAGAGGGAGATACAAGGGAGAAATTTGCAATGCTAAATAAAATGCCATTCTGTGTGGCTTTGTTGATTAGGAATGAGTATTCATCATTCGTAGTGGTATTTTGCTATAATGGTCAGGGGCGGGGTGGGGTGGGGGGAGGGACAGCAGCAATTTGACCATAAGGCCAACGACATGTCTCTGGTATACTTCCCCTACATCTGCTGAACTGTTTTAAACCTTAATAAGTGAACTTTTTGTTTGTTAGGGCAAAGCCCCCTTAAAAAGGGGATTTTGACATTATGCATCTTTACGGTATCGTACAGCCTTGACACTTACAGTACTTGCTGAAATCTATTTGTAATTAAATATATCATGTTGTTATTTTGGATGAACAAAACACTTTGTAACGTCTGTGAAACGTTGAAAGATTTGCATAAAACGAGTTGTTTTAGACATTTGTAATCAAAACCCTTAACAAACAAGATTATCAAACCTGGTCTAATAGAATAGGCATCCATCATTGAATGAATGATATACCAGCACATTTTCAAATGTAGTGGCTGATTTACCTCGGATTCTGGCATCTCAGTGTAAACCCTGCCAGCCTAATCTACGGAACATCTTTTACGTCCAACAACGCCGTTTGCTCACAGTGTGGATCAGAGCAAATCACTGTGTCAAATATGTTAAACCAAGGACAAATCTTTGCATGAGGACAAATCATTGCTGCAGTAACCGTGGCAACTGCTGCTAAAGCTACCGGTTGTGGTGGAACCACTTCGATGGAAGTGATGTAGCGTTTCCCCCCTCAAACTGGGAATTTAATTCACTTTGATTGCTGAAGACAATGTGCTTAATTTTCTTTGTAGCGACGCAGTGATGGAGTGTATTCACTCTACCTGCAAATTTTGTCATTTTTTAATACAGGATGATCGAATGGGCGAATAGCATTGGAAATTTACTAAAGGAATCCTTGGACAATGTGACTGGCATGCAGTATCTGATAAAAGTAAGTGCCTTAATTGTTAAGTTAGAATGTGCCTCGGGGACTCTCAAACTTTAAAAAAAAATTTTCTGTTCTACTACTTGTGGGAGCTCACTTCGGAGCATATGGAGTAATTGAAATTTAATAGTTTTATGAAAATAAAAAAAAATTAATATTTACCCAAAGAGTTAACACGGGGAATGGAGGCCATATCAAATTTCAAATATAAGTGAATGTTAGGTTATTTGTTTCTGTGGTACCAAATTTGGCGCGGTGACCCTTGACCTTTATTTTTGATGTGGTAAGAGTATTTTTTAAAGTTTCTTCAATGACATTTGAAACGAGATTCAAGTCTTTCTCTTTCGAGGTACATACTACCATAATGGATGGTATCTTTGGTCTGATGTGTTTTGGAGTTTGATGAGTTTGTTAGAGTCTGTGTGCTGGATTTATCAATAGCGATAATTCACCTCATCTGGATATCCAAATACCACAGGCCCTCTTGCAGCATCAGTAAATCATCGAACTTAAAAAAATTGCAGAGCTGAAAGAAACAAAAAAAACTTCCCTATGGAAGTGTCGATGTTAAATAAGCAGATATGCCACTTGTTACGGGTAATGGCAGTCGCAAGATGAACAGATGTTCTCCCGTCTGTTCATAGGGATTATTCAAAGAATTAAATTTCCAGATGTTGCGTCAGTAATAAATGCTGTGTATGATTTGAATACCTTAGCACTTTAATGAGGCTGCAAACAAGGACAGATCACTTAGGCTGTAAATATGTCAGAATAAATCGGCAGTGTGTGATTTATTGATATGGAAAGTGCTATTAGTGCAAGATGCGAGGTATAATGATATTCAAATATGCAGATTACATTAATGAGCATTGTTTCGGTATTAAAATTCTATGCTAATGACCCTTAATCAATGTGGAATATTCATGTACCTCGAATCTTGCATTGTATAGGAAAGTGTGCAGAATGTTGACAAACATGACATGAAGTGAATCGACTCTCGATTTTTTTACAAAATTTTGTGAAGTTTGATGTTTGTAACTCAAACCCCTTCAAAATATTTCCATGGTATGATGTCTTAGCGTGTCCAATGACAAGCATTTTCAGAATTAGGATGTGCTACAGTGTATTTGACTTACGAGCTCAAGTAGATTAGATCAATAT
>LD345059.1:82043-116989 GCA_001465055.1 Ptychodera flava
TGACAGTGGGTTTGAAAACTCTTGACCTTGTCACCTTTGGAACTTCTTATCAGACATTCAAGTCTTAACAGTCACTAGCGTACATGTATATGGTATAGGCATTTTACGTTGCCTGGCTAGGAACTGAATACAGCCGAGGTGATATGGAAGTATCATTTCACGATTTTCTTTATGAAGTAAAATAAAGGATACTATTTTTTTCTGAAGGAGGCTTATATGATTTGATGTGGATTAAAAACTGATTTCAACAAGATTATTCAAATTGAAATTTTTGCAAAAAAAAATCAGCTACCCGAAATCAACTTTTGTTTATTTTCTTGCTTATCAGTGGATGTGTGAACACATGTTACCCCATCAAATGAGCATCACTAGAATCGCTGACTGGTTCCATGTTGAAATAAACAAGGGACTGTACGGCCAACGAATTGACTGGGTAATTGACAGACCTACTGTCCAATTACAAATGCAGTCACTGGTAAGAGGGCAGGGAACTTTGACTGAATAACAGTGAACAAGTCAAAAAATAGAAAAATAGAAAAAACTGTCAAACGAGTAAACAAAAACAAGTACCTGGTAAATAAGCAAACAAAGGATTGACAGATCAATTGTGAGATACAAAAAATAGAAGGAAAATAGAAGAAAATAGAAGAAAAAAATAGAATAAACAAAAACAAACAAGCAAACAAACAAGCAACTGACAGATCTATTGTGAGATTTCCATGAAACAGACTAGATTCCCCTTTACTAGGGAATGGTCCTCCTCTCCATATACTTTACCAAGGGATGCAATGGCCATGTCAACCGGTGCATACCGCACTCATTTTTCTTTTCTAACAGAAAAAAATGTACAAAGTTCACGATAGACAAGTAAAACTTTTCATGCTATAGTGTAACCATGACCAGAACTCCCAGATTGACCAACTTGCCGGGTGGTATCCAATCAAGAATAAGGTGACAATAATCACATAATTTTCCAAGTAATACCATCAAATAGTATGGAACAGTAAATGTGGCCACAGTCCAGGTTTTTTCTGGCAGATTTTCCAAACATGTATGTAGTTAGCATGTATCAAATGTCAGCAACCTTGTCATCTTTCACACATGAAGGAGAAACATATGTATTTTATGTGCCACTATATGAGAACTGTTTCAGACTCCAAATTCTAACCCTTTCACAACAATGGTTTGGCCCAAATCAATCGTTGGCAATGGTGATTGTGGACCTGTTCACAGGGTATTCGGGATGAACAGGTGAAAATTATTAATCAGGACTGGAGCAAATGTCTTTTTCGTTACAACCAACGACGGCAATATGGTAAGAACTTATCAGGTGTTTTCCCCATGCTGCTGTGAATAAGGAAAATTGGTTGCTAACGGCAGCAAAAAGGGACCCAGCAAAGTCACAATTAGCTTTCTGTTATGTATTGACGTAAAGTGCATTTTTCACAGTGTGAATATAGCTTCAATAAAGATTCCATACCAAATTTTTTTTGACAGTCACTAATGCTGGCACCCATTTGTTTCCATACAAAACTTTGATGAGATTCATGGCAAACAGGAAACCTAGTGGAATATGGTCTGATGAACTTGATTTGACATTGTTTGTGGGTCAAGGCAGTCATATTTGTGAAACTGTCAGTGACTCTAGAATAAATGGAGAAGAAAAGATGCCTTACCCAGTGAAATATGTGAGCATAATCATTCTGGCACCTGCTGACTTCATTAACTGTGGAAAAAAATCAACCTGTGATTAAACTGTTGCTGCAGGGAGTGATGAAGTTTATTTCATTTATTATTCATCCATTGTCAACAATAAATTACACCGCCCGGATAAATAAAATGGAAAATAGAAGCGCCGGTCTTTCCTCAGGGGAAAGCTGTTCCTAAATCTAGATTGTAAATTACATGACCATCATTACGGACCCTCTTAATGTAAGATTAGTTTCTTAAGACACCGGGGACCTTTTTGACTTGAAAAGGTCTCTGTTTGTCAGCTTCCTATTTATTTGTAGTACTGGTATCGCACAGTTTTGCTATTGGAAGCTATTGATTTCTTGTATACCTGTTGCAAACTGGGCCCATTCTCCTTTTTGTGCCTTCTCACAAACTACAGGTCCATATATTGCCACGTTTGGGGGGGAGTTGGTCCTACGTATGTAGGACAAGTGTTATTCAGATTTGTTCAAATTATGAGATAATTATAAACGTTGTATTTTAGCAGCTAATTTTACTTTTCTTCTGAGTTAGAAATCTTGTCTGCTGTCCATCAAATGTGGTTTTGTAGGTCACCCTTGATGAACTAATGTATACTTGTTGGAACTGCATGTACAATGAAATATGTAATTTTACGGCCTATTCATAATTTCCTGTTCAAAAAATCTCAAAAAGTGTTTGTCCGCCTAATAGTCTTCAAATGTGTTTTCTTTACTTTCCTAGAGTTATAGCTTCCTTCAGATTTTTTCAAATCATAATGAAGTGTCCATTTGTTTATGGTAGACATCAGCTTGTGTTTAGTCTAAGGTGCCTTTCAATTCAGGCAAGGAGAAATTCATTCTGCCTACATCCTTTATTTTGAACCCTGAGTTTTCTCAGTCCAGTCAACTTGTCTGACTGCCCAATCAAATCACTTTGGAAGGTAGATCAAGGAAGGCCATTCGGCTTCTGGATACCTTGTTTGATGACCAGTGTCATAATATCAACAACCAGGGTTAACCATTGTTGTCGGTAAAAAAAAAACCAAGCTGCTACCATGACAGCAGGGCAAGCTATAATTTTATGTAATTTATTATAGTATATATGTAGATATTTGTTTGCTCATAGATAAGCATTTTCATTCCACATTTCCCCAAACCAAGTTTCAATTTCAGTAGATATAATGGGAAAATGGAGTTTGAAGATTAATAAAAAATGTCTTGATTTATATAGGCTTGTAATAAAAAACAAGAAAGAAACTGTGCTTTTCAGAATGGAATCAACAGAAGTTTTATTTGTAATTGCCTCTGTATGGCATGCCATTGTGACCGTTATACCGATTTAAGACTAATGTGTATACTGGGTGTATTGAATAATATAACCTTTTGGACTTTGCCCCATATAATAAATCTTTGCATTCAGTTATTACTATAATAGTCATTTTTAGAAATTTATAAGCCAAAAACCTTTTTGAAGTGGAACAAAATTGTAAGTTTAGCATTTTTTCAATTCAATGCTAATTCCAAACAGGTCTTATTATAAGTTCATATCTTTGAAATGTTGATCATTTCCATCGGTATATCGTCACGTCCATGTGCATACACAGTAGTCAAATTTTTCTCTTTATACTCATGTACAGCTTCTGAAAGAATAATTTACACTGCTGGTGAGCTTTTTGGAAAGTTCACAGCTATTAATATCTTGGAAAGTACAATTCCTCATACTAACGGTATGTTAATTTTTAGCCTGACACCAAACAAGTTCACATGCTGATCATAATTCATTCATTAATTTAATTTTGGCCAGCTGTTAATAGTCCCATTAAAGTTTTACATCTCCAAAAGGGAAATTATACACTGAACTGTCCTACATTTACTTGCCTGGAAAACCTTCTATGACAATACATGTATGCCACCTATCTAAATTGTTTGAGAAGACTAAGACTGACTATTGGCATTGGGACATGCCTTTTTGGCTTTTTATTGTCCCATACTAGATGCAAGGAGAGTTCATAGTATGCTTTGGCATGCCATATGTACATGTCAATACCCCAATAATGTCAATCTAAACTGTCTCAATATTTTTACAACAGGAATTTCCCCTGAAATCGTGAACATTTTGCATGTGTGTGTTTTAATGCTCTGACTTAATTATGTTTCTTACGAATGTTGATATCAGGACATTGTTTGACTGAATCACTGACACTTGTATACTTATATGTACATGTGTTTTGTAAATTAAGCTTGACCAAATTTGTTATTTTCAAGTGGTCACAAGCCTTTTGCCATTGCCAGTTGTCAACAGCAACATGATGGATTTTGTTGTATTCTTAAGGTAGACAGATATTTGGACTCTCAAACTTTTACAATTCCTTTCTGATCTACCACTTGTGGGGGTTCATTTTAAAGCTCTTGCTGTAAGAAAACTTTCACTGTCTTAGTTTTTCGAAAATTGAAAATTTTATTTTTCTCCCATAGAGTTAATACAGAGATGGCAGCCATTTTAAATTCCAAATATCAGAAAATTTTGGGTAATTTGTTTCTCTAGTGTCAAAATTTGCAGGGTGACTCCCGATTGTTATTCTGGATTTTGAAAGAAAATGGTTGAAAGATTCCTCAAGGAAAGTTTGAGCAAAATTTCGAGACGCATACTACCTTAAAACTGAAAACTTGCTGTTACAGCACATGTGTACCTTTGATAATTCTGTTGCTGTTATTAGTGTTTCAACAAAATATCACAGTTGACCGATACCTTTTGATGATTGTTTGCAATTTCTCAAGATATTTTTTGTGACCGTTTTCATTCATAGCTCACCGAAGGTGGTTGCAAGTTGTTCACTGATACACATACTTCACTGCAGTGGGTCCAGGGATAAGAATTTTTTCAATGGCCATGGCTGCTGTCATTGCCATCCCACAAAGCTTGTGAGTGTATCATCAAAAAGTCAAACTTCATTATTTTTTTTAATTTGATCAAGATTCGGAAGTGACAAAGTAATAAAGTTGTCAAGATAACTTTAAAATGTTAAAATAAATGAAAAACATAAATATTTTTGTGAAAAATATAACATTGTTTGATAGCAGCCATCTTGACGTGTGTCAAGGGTCATCATCCTGGCACAGTCTTTAATAGTGAACTACCATGTGCATAGCCAGCGAACCCATCAACAATATGCAGTCTTATTCTGCGTGAATTAATATGAGCTCAGCTCTACTGTGTTCATTTACCATCACATGCGTATTCTCATTACTTATATGCCATTGTGAAGTACCGTGTGCCTGCATGGATATTCCGAGTCGTCTCTTCATGATACTGATCCTTGATTTATCAATATGTGAAAAGAAGTCAAATGCCGATCACAAGCAATACATCAACACCAGTATTTTTAGAAGAATGTCATGACAAGGGTGAACGAGGAAAATGAAGTGGCTTGGGCAAATTGATAAGTTAACATGATGAATTTTAATAAAAGGGAAAGCGATATACACTTAGTGTAGAACACTTGTACTAGTATAGATTGCTTTTGTATGCAATGTAGTATTCTCAATCATAATAGTTTGTGAAATCTTTTCAAGTGCATTGATTGCATTAAATTATAATGAAGTCTACAAATTTGGAAATAGATACAAAGAAGTTTAAGGCTATACCATCTACATGTAGGCATGTATGTGTACATGTCTTTATTACTTGCAAAATGAATGAAAAATGTTGTGTCATGCAGATAGAAGCTTCGGAGATCAGTGAGCAATTATAATGAGAGAGCATTTTTGGTTTGTCTCAAATCACTTCTGATCTGCATTTTTACCCACAATGCAATGCGCTAACCTCTGATCTGACTCGCACTTACATTCTACGCATCCTAGAGAAAATACTACTTCAGAAATGAGTAATCGCTGAAGGAAAGCAACATTCATGATGTAAGATGGGAAAGCTAAAAACGTTTCAAAGAAAACCAATGACATACATGTTCCTTTCGGAAGATTTTATAAAATGCTAATAGCAAATGTTATTCTTTTGTGTGAGTGGCACTTTACGTGTCTAAAAGGGGTGTGCCATTGATGTTTTGAAAATGAAATAATGAATGGGAAATTAAGTCCTTCTTTAGTTAGCAATCAAACAAACATTACGGATAATTGAACGCTTTTTACATTAGAACACGGTGGTATTGGATTTCTATTAGACCAAAACAAATGAAATGGCCTTCAGTTCATTAGAGATCTTATGTCAGGCGTTTTGCACTGTAAGCATTCACCATATTGTCTTGAAAACGACTTTTCTGGAGAATATTACCAGCTGCAATTAGGTAATGCATTTCTTTTTTAAGAGTCTCCTAAAATATCCTGGGGCTTTTAATATCACAGAGAGTTGGAGGAAGGAAAGTGGTTTTTGCATGTGGTCTTGCATTTCTATCAAGCTGTAGGTACAGTATAGAAGTGATCAGAATGAAAAGCAATAACATTAAATAGCGTGTTTCCTCAAAATTTCTTACATTCTATTGTCCCTTAAATGATGCCTGTTTGTTTTGTGCATTTTTAAAAATTTGTTTTGTCCTGGTAAATTTTAACAGGAATGTGGTAGCAATACTGTGTATCGAAAATTGTCAACTAATACTGGGTTTTTTTTGTATTCAAAAAATAATTATTTTAGCCTGATAGAAATTTGATTCACTAAAAAATACTACCTTTAGAAAAATTCAGGTCTCTAATAGATTATTCCCAAGGGCATACAACTGTTTATGTATGAGGTACTCTGCCACCATGAGGAATGATTACAAGTACGACAGGATAATTAATCATGAGATCAATTGTGTTGCAGCCGACTGTCATATTTATACATTTAATACAGGTATTGTTCAAGCTTCGCCGTAATAGCTGCAAGACCCATGAGATCTGACCTTTACATTTTGTACAAAAGATAAAAGGGTAGACAGGTACTGAGACACATTTTCTTTGTTTTGGTCGGGTGTTTCTTCAATGAAAAGTTCATTTAAGTACAGAAGAATACGTGTCTGGAACAGTCTGTTAGAACATGTAAATTTTTTACAATACTTTTCTGCTCTGCTATGTTTGTGAATTTTGACTCTCTATATATTTATGGAATTCAGAAATTTAATTTTACCCCATAGATTTAACACAGGGTATAGTGGCCAGTGAATTTGGCTAGTTTAAGAGTGTAGTTTGTTTCTCGAATCCCAAGTTTTGTACCGTGACCCCTGTTTTTTATTCTTGATAATGGAAGCAAATGATTTTAAACTCCCCCGGAGCAAAGTATGGGTAAAGCTAAAACTTTTGAATTCAAGGCTGTATATTACCTTAAACAAAATAAAATTTCCCTCATCGTATAGGATAATGATGTATTTTATTAAAAGTAGTTACAAACTCCATGGCTGGCATTGGTATTTATAAAGTCTACATTGAACTGATCTCAAATGTCCCCTTTTAGTCTTACCCTAAAGTTTATGACAAAATTAATCAGCATCCGCACACTCACTTAATTTGACAAATTCCCTGGTGGCCTTGAGTTCCTAGTCATGGTCATGTTTTTTTGTGCCTCTTTGCTTTTTATATTTATATCGTATATATGATGTCATTGTATCGTTAACAAACATGCGTGTGTCACCTGTCAAAACTACATGTAATGGAACTTTTGTATACAGCTGCAATTGTTGTAAATGAAAACTTACTTTTGTTGCATGTCAGTTGTTATTGCTCTTGAGCGTGACCTTAGTGGATCAATTAATTGCAATTTTGAAGTGGATAATTACCACGATACAATAGTTGAAATACAATTAGCTTTTCAGACAATGTAAGGACAATGCATTGTTCACAGTATGGAATGTTGTTGTTGACAAGTGAATTCTAGCGTGGATTAAAATTCAGTCATCGATAATGGCATTGGACATATACAGTAACAAACACCACACGCTGTCAGTCCTTACAAGTTGAACACAGAAACATACAAGAGCAATTTTTTGACTAAGGCAGGAAACAGTATTTTACAAGCAGAAGAAAGTAATCGATGAAATTTACAGCAATTTTAGCTTCAACTTAGTTATATAACTAAGTACTTTGCTCTTCAAGAGAGTAAAAATCTAGACAAATGGAAAAAGACTTCAAATTTTTTTCCAACATATGAAATGATGTCAGTGATATCTCGAAGTCTTGTTACCGACAAGAACAGATGTGCAACTCTTAAGCACAGTATGTTTTTTAGGGTCAGTTTCCTCTGAATGAGTGATCTACACTTCATTCCATTGAGCACTGGAGGAAATACAGTTTCCTTACAATATTAATCCTCCAGCTCTTCTCACCATTTGGTACCATAGGAAAGTGTTTCCTCAGAATTTGCCTGTCTACCCATAGGAAAGTGTTTCCTCAGAATTTGCCTGTCTACCCATGAGGTATTGGCATACGGTGCCTTGTGAAGGCAATTTGCTTCTGTTCACTGCATCCATCTTCAAATAACAGAGCTTTTGCAAAAAGACTGAGAGCTTCTTAGAGATGAGACTGTGCTATGCAAATTTGCCTTCTTTTGTGCGTGTACACGTGTTCAGAGGCTTTTAACCTTTGCCCTAAATACTATTCCTCATATTAAGTCTAATCCTGAATAATCTACCCGTATCCTGCAGGATTTGTGTTTTATTTCAGACTCCGTGGAAGTAATGTAACTCTGATCTTTCCTGAGGATAAGCTAGGAAGGGAAAAATCGTGGTTGGTTGCACAATGTCTTATTATACCAACAAAATGTGAACAAGCCAAATTTGTTTGAGAAAATCGTGTGCTTGCATAAATTTGTGCACAGTAATTACCTCCATGGCTCATCCACAGTGATAACCTATGGCACAGTATGGGTATAAATTGTGATGTATGTGTAACAGCACTGTCAACATATAGCCGCATATAGCTGTTTCGTATTTTTTGCTGTGTTTTATGGACTGTGAGTGTACACAATTCTGAGATTGAAATTTGGGGCTGCATCAGATGCAGTTCAGTTCCTTCTTATTTTGCTGGCCACCGTGTTTCCTGATTTTGAGTGAACCTCACTGTTTGGAAAATAGATTCAGTGTTGAATCTAGGGTTGTAGAACCAGGGGCCACTGGGTCCCTTCCGTGAAAACTGTGGAGCCCTGACAGTTTTTTTGGGTCACTCTGAAATGCACCAGGAGAAGCAGAATTGCCAAATTATTGTTTATTAGTCTACACTTGTTTTGCCCTCTCCTTTTTCCATGAACATTTTATTAGCTCACATTTGGTATATGTATATATACCAAAGAGAGCTTATATGGTAGGCTGGTGGCTTCTGTATGTATGTATGTATGTATGTGTGTGTGTATACATGTTAGTATGTGCAGATGTGTGTCCGTCCATATCAAAAACTCCAAAAAGATAGCACCTACCATTTTATTATTTGGTGTGCCCAGGGCCTGGGGGTGGAGATGTCAAATATGCAAATCAGATAAAAAAAGGGAAAGTCCTGCAAATTGCTAAAACTCTTTCATCACAGGCCAGATTTGGTTGAAACTTGGTAAGCAGGTTCTTTATTGTGACTTTTGTTAAATTTGTTCGAGTTGTGCTAGAATTTTGATACTTGTATTTTTGGGACAATTTTTCCTGTTTTTGGTCAAAAAATCATCTTCTCTGAAAGTGCTCGTCCCATTGCCTTGATCCCATTGCATGCTCCTAGGAGATATGACATATGATACCTCTGCATATAACAACCATGGATTTGTAGAGTAGACCCATACACCCAAGTTCTTAGGCCAATGGTAAAACTAGGAAACAATGTTCTGTACAATTTTCAGCACTTTACCATATCATTTTTAATAATTTTAGAAAAATTTAATCCAGTTTTCTTATTCCTTTCCAATATTTTCACTCTAGATATTGAAATTCCCCAATAACTAATATATTTATTGAGCTGCATTATTTACACTCTGTCACAAACTGGACAAGTTTTGAAAAGCAGACACTGAGTCCTCAATATTAAAGGATAATATTGCTTACATAATAGCCCAAGCACAAGCTTGCAAGATGTTTACATTGAAAATATTACAAAAGATATCTGAAACAACAAAACAGAACAATTTGAAGTGAAAACATTGAAAATAGCATTGATAACGTTTTTTTTTTCAAGTCACCCAATCAGACAGAGACTAATCGGTCTGTACAAACTTGTTTTCACAACAGATAATGAAACAAACATTTTCATTTCGTAGGTAATTCCCTGGTCTACCATCTTGGATCTATTGAAGTACACTAGGTAGCAAAAACAGTTTTGAAGTTGATATTTTTTAAATTAATGTTTCCTTTTGGCATCTAATTTCATCATATTTGCAGTGATACGAATTACTTTCATGAAATCACCAATCAGTCAATCAGTCACTGCCATGCTGGCCTGGCCCTATAGTATACACAGTGCCTTTTAGTGAAACTTTGGCTCTGAGGTACAAGTAACATACAGTTATCGTTTATGCAATCAAACTAATATAATCTTAGTCCATATAGGCATTATAACAATTATTTCAATCAACAGCATTGCTAGGAAAATATACTTTCTGATATATTAATACTGATGTTGGTTTTTACATACGCCATGTGAGACTCAAGACACAGACACTTATCTATCCTTTCTACATGAGGGGTACACACTACTTGGAGCTACAGATTGCCAAATGTCACAGTAGATATATTTCACCAAGGTTAAGGACGATAGTTTGTATAAAATCCAAATTTGGGTAATACTAAGCTCACAATACTTTACAGTAACCAGTCACTACTTTATCGTTAGAAAACATCATACCGTCGCTTTGTGATATCCAATGTTTAGTTTTTTCCTTTGTTGCTTAAAAACAATCTAAAAACAATATTTATGCATCAGGTAACGTTGACATAACCTTTATAGATTCTTGCTTTTTCTAGGCGTCATTCAGGTCGCCTTGACTCTTTTTTCGCACATCCTTTGAAGACATTGTGCATCAATGACACGAGGCTGCGTTCTAAATTCATCACTGTAGATTTCATTTCTTTGTCTTTGGCAAGAAAATAACCGACCTGGCTTTTACACAAATTCTGTGCTTTGTGTTATAAATGATTTCTGTGATGATGATATTTAAACTGTCTACTTTATTCTCGGGCAGTATGTCTTCCTCAGATATTTCTTACACTGTCGCCACTTGTGTTTTGTTCTGTCCCCAGGAGATGTACATGCAACTCTCTGCTTATAAAAAAACTCATGAAAGAAAAATAGGATACATACATGTACTACCAAAAGGATTTTTACCTGCAAAAATTTTATCCGCATAAATGTGTACCGGTATTGCATTTTGTGTATGATGGATTATAATATCTTCTGTAGTACCTATCACTTGTCTGGTAATGTACCCATCATATATGTATCTTCTGCAAGTATCTATTTGAAAATCGGCAAGATTGTAATAGGCGGTTGATATCATAGATGGTGAAATTCTGTTTAGCTTAGACTTTTTGAATAGATATGTGTTTATGTACTGAATAATAGTATACAGTACATAAAAGCGGATTCCACTTTGTGAGACACTTTGCGATCAAAAGCGAAAAGCTATCAAAGGAAAACATAAAGCGATGAGAGACCTCTTGAAATTTTGCCAAGCATAATGGATCCATGCAATTCATACTTCAGTTGACTCTTTTTCTAGACTTGAACAAATGTACAAGTTTTTTAATACTATAATAGTTACTGAAATTTAGCGTGTGCAGTGTCACTTTGTCTGTTGAGTGAGCAGTATAGTATGAATCAAAGAAATTAGACTTTAGATTGATTCAACCTTCTGTTACAGTGTAGCATTGATAATATCATATCAGTTTCAAGACTCTGTGAGTTTATATGCATATGAAATCAGTGAACTGTGTGTGCGTATGCATATATATATATATATATATATATATATATATATATATATATATATATATATATATATATATATATATATATACACACACATTTACATGTATATGTATATATACATTTATAAGTATATATAAATGTGTATATTATATATATATATATATATATATATATATATATATATATATATCTATATATACATGTATATTATGCAGCTTGATTTTTAAAGCAAATACTATTACAAAAAGCAAAAGATTATATTACTGTTGATGATATATTTATACTCTATTAACTTGGCATGTAATTGATACTCTTGTTCTGTTTACAAAAATTGGCACTTCAGTCTTTTTGATTGAGTTTGTTAATTGAAAGTTTTTCGTCTAATTGGTTGGTGTAAATGCTAATCAATTGGTTTTCTGGTGGCCCTGTTTTTCCAGGTGTACTGGGATCAATGTTGGTGCACAGTCAATGTAACTGATCTCGTGTAGAATTTATCCGACTGTTTTCTGCTAATGCACAATTCAAACATTCAGACATAATATGCAAAGTAATTCATGACCCATACTTTATGAGGTATGAATAAAAATTCATAGCCTTGATTTAAATAGAGCATGTAAAGGCAGTTTTATATAAGTGATGACAAAGTAATCTATAATGGTATGTCTCCATTATTATGTACATATACACTGGAGTCACTGCTGCGAAGAGTCTATTAAGTGAGTAAGGTACATATTGAATTCTGTCAATAAAAGTGAATATATTAAAGTGTTGTGTAATACGTTTGTCCAAGATGATGTCATCAAATTTGAAGAATCTATAAAAGATGCTCTTGGCTTGTGTCTGAAATGTTGTTAGTTGACAAACAATTTGATAACTTGATTTTAAAAAAATAGATGTATCGATGCAGTGAGAATTTTAGATATCACTCAGAATCAAGCAAAATTTTATCATTTTCAGTTGATTCAGTGTTTATTTTTGCAGGTAATATTGAGTACTTTTACAGTGTTTTATTAGACCCTAGGGACTGCTGTTGTAAAATTTCAGAGCTGTTAAATTGTAATAACCTCATAATTTACAAGGGTGAAGTGCAACTGGGATGAGGAAATAAAGAAGGATTCAGGAAGACAGAATTCTTGGATCACATTGAAAATCTCACATTTTACAGTGATGGTTCATCAATGGCGTATTCTCAGCTTGGTTTATTGAACTCTTCTACAGCAGCAAGAGTGATAGCAGTGGCTGGACATGTATTAGTACACGTATCTTTGTCGCCCTGAAGGCTTCTTTGACAGTTGACGCAGTATGAACCAGCCAGAGCTATTCTGTAATAGGGATTCCGTAACCATGGCAACATCACTAACAAATGATTTTTGCTTGAATTTAGGCATGTACATGTAATGCTCTGCTTGTGGGCCACTGTGTCTTAGAGTTCACTGGCAGAAGACTGATGCTGCTTTTAAACGGAGTCATGAATCCAACATACTGTACATATGAATGAATAAAGTGGTTTGTAAGGTGTTCCGAGTCGATTGATACCGTAGATGTGTTCAAAAAAAAAAACTGTATTTGAAAGTGGCACCATGCAAGCCTGTCTGTCATCCGATACCAAAGTACCTCCCTTTGATCCTGGAGTGACCTTCCTAGAAAAAAACTATTATTGAAAATTGGATTCCTGACACAGGATTTTCCTTGTATTAACCTGTGTAGCAGAGTTGAATCTTAAGTTTCACAACACTTTCACAGAAATGGAGGCAGGCATTTGTGACTAAATATGGCGTTTTAGTGTACAAACTTCCTCCCATGTTGTGCAATATGTATTGCTCATCATATACTTTTCTTCCCCGCTTCAAAAGCCATAGGTTCAGATGGAAACTCAGTATTCAAGATATGATTTTGTTTCTTTTACATCATACAACAGGAGTTTTTGCTTTATAAAAATAAATACGTATTTCACAAAATAAAATACACATTGATAACTTAATTTGTTATCATGTAACTACACAAATATTTTATCAAAATACATACAACACAGATAATCAATCTTAAGGTTACCATTTCAAGACTGTTTTATTAATACAGTTGTTTGGTTTCCCCATGGTTGGTGACATTTTAATTTTGTGTAGAACATGTCTTAACACACGTTTGGAATTATTGCCATGCATGCATACGTTCCTTACATGTACTAATAAGCGTGACTGTTCAATTTCAGATAAATACATACTCTGTTTTAGCAAATGAATTTCTTTGCATTTAGATTTAAGTGAAAATCAAGGGACAGTGCAAAACCAACAAATAAGAGATCAATTCGTAAAATAACCGCCAGTAGTATTCAGTGTAATTTGAATTCTTATCAAGGATGAATTGACTGGAAGTGAAACGAAGCAGAAAGTTCAAGGTGTCTGTTAGATGGTTTCGAAAACTTGCCATAACAATATGATGTTTGTGGGTTTTTTTCTGTGGAGGGAAAGGCGGTGAGACTGTGCATTTGGTTCCTTGCGCTGGTGTTAGATGGCTTAGATGAGAACTAGCTACATCAAGATGTACATGCAGTGTTTGTGCTACATGTTAACTGCAGTGATGAAAATTTAGTAAATTTTTGATCAGATCAGTGTAGGGAATACACCTCATAGTCAAACTGTTCAGCTAAATCCCCACCCTTACAAAAGAAGTTCTATAACAGAGCTTAAAGTTGTTACAATTTTTCTGACTGTAATCCTTCCATATATTGTAGGGTTCATGAAGCACTTTCACACACATACCACTTGCTATCATATATCGCACACAAACTTTATCAAAGCAATGAATGCGTCGCTTATAAACTGGGTGAAAGACAGCTAGACTTCCGGACAATTCTGTCCACCAGCAGAGCTATCAATAAATTCTCAGTTGGATTCAAATTAAAGTAATCTATTGTGACGGTCATATTTTAGCTTTTAAAAGGGTAACACTTTGAGGTAAAATGGAAGTTTATGCAACTGGAATTTTCTGGAATTTTCAAAAGTCACGTGACACTTGAAGTTTCATTGAAATTTCAATATTCTGTGATATTTGAAAATATTTTTCTTTTATTGATTGATCTATCATATGGCAATGTTCATTCTTACACTGAAAATTTACATCCTGTGTCTGACATCATGTAAATGAGGAAATTATTGCGCTGATAAACTAACAGTGACCCACCTGAACTTTCCTCCATCAAAGTTAACCTCAGCCATTACCTGCTTTCTGTTGATGTAGGCATGTGTCACATTATCTGCCCTTTGTGTCATTCACTTGGCCTGTAACATTGACAAGACAATCATTGATAAGTCACATGTCTTGTGAATCTTGAAGCCCATCAATTTTATTTTTCCTTGAAGAACTTGCCAGAGGAGGGGACTGATATCAAAACTGGCAAGTGAAAGGCAACATACTTGCTGTAAGGACAAATTGTAGATGTTAATCCCAGCTGTTGCTTTCAATTAATGAAACCGTCTTTTCCTGATGTGTGATTTCTCATCCTTTCATTCCATCGGGAATCAAATGGTTAGTCTGAGGAAATTAAATTAAGCAGCTTCGAGTTCAATCCACTGTGGAATAGCTTGTTACAAGCCAATAAGTCTGAGATGACTGTCTTAGGCCTATATCAGTCAATGCTCATGCCAAACGTGTCTTTTGCCGGAACACTTTGGTAATTTGTCAGCCATTGTTCTGATGCGTGAAGGTGCATTTCTCAGGGTGTAATTTTGCTTTTGTTGAAAACATTAATTCAATCACTGATGTTGGTCCTGATCCAAAAGTTTGCTATAATCAACTAGATGCACAGATTTACTAAATGAATAGCATTGCAGTGATTTCTCCAGAGTGTGTTATTGTGTGAATCCCATTATTTTAATCATAAACAAAAAATCATGCTATTTCCCCATCTACAATGTGATCTTGAGATATTGATATACACAAGAGTATTGATAGTTGGCTGGCTTCCAGTTGGCAGAAAGATGTACAAAAGCTGAACAAAACTATGTTTAATTATAATTTGTTAGTCCTCCGAGGAGCTTGTAGTTTATAGATTGGGTTCTTTGTGTGTGTCCATACATCCCAGCGTCAATGCAGATGTCTCATGACCTTGTTTTTAAACATAGTACACGGATAATACATTATGGCATACATACACATTTCAATTTGTTCTGTGATACAATCCAATATGGCTGCCAGGCATCCATTTTGGTACCATTTTTTCATGTCCACAGCCATTACTCAAACATTTCTTGACATATATCTTTAAAACTTGGCACAACAACAACAACTTAATGTGAAAATTAATTTTTAGCTCCGCTGTCAGCAACATGTAGCTTATCAAATAGGCTGATTTTCCATCATCGTCCGTCGTCATCTATCCGTCCATTGTCTGTCAACAATTGCCTTCTCCTCTGAAACCGCAAGCCCGATCTTTGAAATTTCTTATGCAGTTCATGTGGAGTGACCTCTCTTAAGTTTGTTCAAATCGTTGTGAAAGTTGCATATTTTATTTCTTGGGTATATTTTGCTGTTTTTGGTAAAGAAATATTCTTTTCTGAAACCGCACGTCCGAATGGCTTTGAAAATTGCTATGCGACTTACTCGGGGTGACTTCACTTAGATTTCTTCAAATCGTGATGACATTTGCATATTTGTATTTTCAAGGCAATTTTTGTCATTTTTGGTCAAAAAAATCTTTAAAAATCTTCTTCTTAAAAACTGCAGGTCAGATAGCTTTGATGCATGAGTCTCTAGGGATGATCTATTTTAGATTTGTGCAAATTGTGAGAAATATGCAAATTTGCATTTTTAAGGCAATTTTTGTCATTTTTGGTTGAAAAATTTGTTTCATCAAATCTGCTTGTTTGGTATATAGCTTTATAGGGATGAGCAAAAGTGTGATATATTCAAATTGTGATGAAATCTATCATTTTGTATTTTGCGGCCATTTTTGCTTAAAAGATATGTTTCTCCAAAAGTACTGGTCTGATAGCTTTGAAATTTGGTATACAGGTTTCTACAGATAAACTAAGTGGTATATATTGAAATTATGATGAAATCTGCAATTTTGTATTTTGGGAGGCAATTTTTGCCATTTTTGGTCAAAAAATGTTTCTCCAAACTACATGTCCGATAGCTTTGATATTTGGTATACAGGTTCGAAGGGATTATTCTAATATGATATATTAAAAATTATGATGAAATCTGTGCAATTTTGTATTTTGGGGGGCAATTTTTGCCATTTTTGGACAAAAAATGTGTTTCTCCAAAACTGCATGTCTGATAGATTTGATATTTGGTATACGGGTTCCAAGGGATTATTTTAATATGATATATTAAAAATTATGATGAAATCTGCAATTTTTTTAATTTTTGGGACAATTTATACCATTTTTGGTCAGACAATTTGATTCTCAAAAACTACTTGTCAGATAGCTTTGGTTGACATGTTCTTTGGGATGCTGTTAATGTGATATGTTCAAAATATGATGAAATCTTAATTGTGAATTTTTGCAGCGATTTTTGCCACTTTTCTGGCCACTGAAACAGTTATCAAAGATTTCCACCTTCTTCATCAACACGTGTCAAAAATAGTTATTCTCTACATAACACAGCTGAGCTATATTGGCCACAAGGTCGCTTATCGATATAACCTTAAGAATTTCTTGGAATTTGGTGACAAATCTTCCCGAATTATCTGTACAAGAATCAGAATCCATTTTCATAAATCAATGCAATTCACAGTGCAAGACCACATGTCTACCCTTGGGCTTTACTACTGTTGTTTGTTAGTCCCAGGAGACAAAATGTGGGAAGATAATGGGCTTCATCTGTCTATGTGTCTGTCTGTATATACGTCTGTCTGTCCACGCAGATATCTAAGACATGATCGCCCTTGTTAATTTCTTTCAAACTTGGCACAATGATAATAAACTATGGCATACATAACATGTTTTGCGGGTAGATTTGTTTTGTGATATGATCCAATATGGCAGCCACTGGTGGCCATTTCGTTTCCACTATTTTATATCCAAAGCCACATTCCTTGGCTGCTTTCGTGCTTACTTGGCACAAAGACAATTACACTATGACTTTCATACATGTAGGCACATAGAATTCTTTTATGGTACAATCAAATATGGCCACCAGGTGGCCAGTTGTTCCAATTTTCATATGTCTCAAGTTATTACACTGACATTTAATGACTTTTTTCAATGTTTGCCACATGGACAATACACCTTGACATACATAATGCATGTCTAATATTTCTAGCAATATGATCCAACATTGGTTATCAGGCAGCCATAGCGATTCTCTCACATGCTTTGACTGATTTCATTCAGACTTAGCACAAGGAAAACACATTTTTCTTCGCTATACAACCTAATGTGACTTCAAAGGGGCCATTTTGTCCCAACTTATCATACCTACTTTCATAACATATGGCCACATCTATTATCCAACTATTACATAAATTCAATTTGTACTTGGTACACCAACAGTACACATGCACATCATTAATACAAGGTCAGTACTTTCTCAGCCATTTTCTGGATATACTTTAACCAATTTCACTCCGTCATGATTTCTGTCAATGGCTGTTAAAAATGAGTTTGCATAGTTTTATTATGGTCCCCCTCAATGAGAACCAAATTCCGCCTCCAAGTTTTCAATGAAAAGAGGAAATTGTCCCTTTTGAATTGCAAATTTTGAGAGAAACCTGGTAAATAGACTGGAATTGATCGGGTATGTCGATCTAATTACTGACTTGGTCAGCTTGGTCAATTAATGTGACAGCAGTTGATCATCTTTCACCCAGCTGACACTATGAACACCTGTCAGGTTGAATTCAGTTGAAAGTTAGTCAAGTGCCCCACACCAGTGCCATTCAAACAATCGATCATGAGTTTCACTTGTTGTGATATGTCATCAATCCAAAAACATCTGTAGTCCCAACATCTTGTGTCCAACAGTTGATTTGAACATGAGTTTGTCATATATGTTAAATATGTGTTTCATGCTCAGACAGGTGTTCAACAATATATACATCAGTCGCCTGTAAATTAATGAGTGAGCTCCAAATTCTCATTGTCAGGGGCTATGCAACATATCATTTGCTTTATCAGTGTCTTAAATACGTGTATGTTATATGCATTTTGATCAATACAATAACAGTAATTGTATTAACTGCCCCATAAAACTAATAATTTACATTTGATGGGAAGATTAATGATGCTTGAGAATGTGAATGTCCTACATGGAAGGTTGGCATGTTTTTCATAATGGAAGTCTTAGCTAATTGCACATGCTGGGACACCGCACTTTCTTTTTGCAAAGTTACACTTCAACTGAGTACATCAGGCACTGGCATACATGTAAGTCTAAATGATCAGTTGCACCTACCATATCCCTTATCCAGAAGTGCTATTCATATTTAAATGGATGTTTACAAGTTTAGGTAAGATAAAATAGATGAAAAAATAAAAAAAATAAACACAGACACAAGATAAGACACACAGTCAAATGTAAATGAAAGAAAGGTAATATATGTATATATGTAGTAAGAAATGATGTTTGGTAATTTGAAAAGTGTGAGTACATCCTGCCCAACATGTGTCCTGCCATACATGCATCCCCATTTATTTAATGTAATAATCCGGTGTGGACAATGTTTTATAATGCGTCATATTTGTTTTTGAGTGACTTGAAATTACTGTAGTTACAGTGTCTTCTCAAATGTTCCATTTCAACGGAAACAACACATTTTCACTTTTTACATGTGCAGCAAACTAGTTGGGAACATTTGCAAACTAAACTCTGTGTAAAGTTAAAGCCCCAATAGCTGCTAACTTTATGCATTATTTTCATGATTTTATTTTCAAACCAAAGCTGGTTCATGTAAATGTACTAACTGAAGGACGTGTATAGAAGTATCACTGCTCGCTGATTCGGACCATGCGTACACGTTTTAACAGGCTTAATAATAAATGGGTGCCGCACCCATAAAATGGCACCCCCACGGAAAATACAAAAAAAGAGTATTTCCTGCACATACACATTGTGATCATACCAGAAACAAGCATGATGCAATTCACTTGAATGCACAATACACGATGGCCAACATTTTGTTGTTTTAATCTTTATTTTCTCTGTCATATGATTAGTTTTTGAAAATGGCAGGAAATTGAAAATGATGTTAAAACCTCTGAATTTACATGCCACTTTTGATAGTATTGGCAGTGTTGTACACTTTTTTAGTAATGGGTCTTATTCAAAGAAAACTCTTGGAAAACTAAGGATATTTTGAGATCGGTTTGCCAAACATCTGCAGCTATTGGGGCTTTAACTTTATCCTCACTGCACAGTCTGTAAAGCGTAGTAGTTTAGATAATTTGTTTCACAGGTATATCCATGATATAAGTCACAGTTAATTTTGATGGAAATGGACCATAACGTACGTCTTTCTCAGAAATTGACTGTCAGTGAAAATAAGCCTGAATTATACTTATTTTCATTACATCAATATTGATCCCGGCGAATTTTTACATGATATGTACCATGTATACACCATTATCTATGCAGATATACAAGCAAAGGTTTCATAAGAAATTTGAGTATGTTAGAAGTAAGAAAAGCAGTCTTGATAAAATTTGCATGTTTCTATCTTTTATCCTTTGTGTTCTGGCTCATCATGATTTGCATATAAACAAGTGTACAGGTAGGCACAGAAATTACAGAATGATGCTTTTCTTTTGTATAACTGCAATTGTTCCAGGAATGTGATGGCACAGACAACATGAAAAGAAAAATGGGGATGGCAAAGTATGCCAGAGATACACAAAAATCTGTTATTGATACCTGTAACTCGTTATAATTACAATCTTTGTTAACTATAACTAAGTTGATAGTAGCAGTTAATGACTGTGCCAATGGGTACTTTCTCTGGTTTTGTGATTCTGTTTGCCGAGAAGGATATAAAGGGCAGACGCAATGATTAAAAACATTCTTGTGTAACAAAATACAGCTTGTTTCTTTTTGATACTTTGAATATGTTGATATCGTACTTTTGTGCCTTCAATTAGTATGTACCTACAGCACATAAACACAGAAATAATTGACAACAAAACATGTCCTTGTGGTAAAGTGTTACAGATAAATGGAGTCAGTTCATTGATTAAGTGGATGACCCCTTAAACCCTAATCTGATTGATAATGGCATGACTATGTAGGAGGCTATTAAACTGATGGAGTTCATGAGGAATCCTTGTTGGACCTGGCAGGTGATTGATAGAACAGTAGGAGGACATCACATACAAGGATAAAAAGGCACATGCAAAGTCTTGTATTCAGTACATAATGACGTTAACGTGACTGCAGTGTTGCTGCAAGGTCTCCACTCCACATGGAAAACATGTGTCGTGACACGATGTTATTGTTGATTGAAATTTCATAACTCCATCATGGATAGCCATGCTTTTTTTTTTGATTTTGCTTCAGTGTTGAAGAAATTTCTGTTTCAGATAAGTTTTCAAAACAATTATTGGTCATGCTGTCCAGGTGAATTTGATTCCTGTAATTCAGGTTTATTAAAAGTGGTTTGTCAACATGGCCATGATGTTTTTTCCCGGTTGAATAACTGAAATTCGTCTTTGAATGCATTGCTATAATACAGTCAGTACCCCTCTTAAGGTCTTTCCTTCTGTGATAATGGTGGGAATATGGCAGTCTTAGTCAGGATTAGACTGGACTGATGTTGGATCCCTTAAATACTAAAAAATAGATGAGTAGGCGGACTCCTGGTAGGCTTCGATCTTAAGAGATGATCTTTTATAAAATGACCAACATGATATACCTGTATTAGTGGGTACACATGATCTCCATTTATTTTGAAAATCTGACAGGATCACATGTCCTCAGGATGCTTTAATCGATGGACGATATTCAATACCGTGGCAAATATCTTCAAAGATGAATTACTGTGCCAGGAAAGTAACATTCATGGTACTACAACATTTATATCCCTTGAAATCTTTGTCAGAGTGAGAAGGAGACAGTTTGGCGGTGGACGGCCCTGACATCTGCTCTGCGTTGATTGTTATTTACGACAAAGAAATCACAAAGATATGTTGCCGTGGCATTGAGAAACATTGTCTTACCGACATTGTGACTGTTTCTCCGTTTTTTTGCCAAGGCTGTGTGTTGTGATATGTTGCAGTTGCACCGAGTTTAAACATGAAAAATGTGATGGCTTTAGCTCAAAGATGCCGAATTCACTGAAGCAAGCAAAACAGTTGGTTTCAGTTGTTGGTTTCAAGAGCGGCTGTGTTTGATTTTGAAGCAGTGTCAGCATTATTTTGTTTCTGATGTACGAAACTCATTTCAATTTTTAATGTGTTATGACCTTGTCTCGCATATGCTTGAAGTAACACTTGTCAATCTTTGGCAGTAACTTAAGTGGTTACTGTGATTTTATATCATTTATGAAATAAAGCAGTCTCAAGAAGATTTTGTTCCAGTTATAACAATGCTAATTGTATCTTGAATATTGATAATAAAATTTCAAACAAAGGGATGCTTTTATAATATGCCTGTGTACATGCTTGTAAGCCAAATATACATATGTTGAGCAGCAGAAGAAATATTAACTGTCCAAGAAATTCTGAGCGTTTTATTTGGCAACCAGCAGTTATACTGCAGTGCAGTTGAATTTCACAATCAGAAAAACACTTGAACAGGCAGGCCAGCTTGTTGTCATTTATCAATACTAATAGTCAGCTTAATTTCCATCTGAGTAGAGATTTCTGTTGGTTGTATACAGTACACTGCTGAGTCCAGGGACATCCTTCTATCTGTCCTTTTGAATTTGAAATGTTTTTCCAATGTTTTCACACATACGAAAAAAGTTGGCACAGGGAGCATTTTTACATTCCCAATTTCATATTTCCACTAAAGTTGTAAAGCCGAAGATGCAGTCTCAACGTTTATAAGTTTAAGTGGCTGAATCAACCGACTGCAGAAGCAAGTAGACATCTTGTAATCATTTGATTTTGATTCATATTGAAATTGATGACATTTTGGAGTAACAAAACTATCATAGAACCATGATTGCAACAAGTATACCAATAATGCACGGAGGGTGTATAGTGCAGAATTGAAGAGCCCACACCGGTACAAGCATTAGCAAGATGAGGTTGACTTTTGTTATTGAAAGGTTTAGCCACAGAGGACACACTTACATGTACCTGAGATAGAAGATTAAATTACCTTAGATATAAAACCAATTACATTACATCCATGCATTGCAAGGTTTACTGAAAAGAAAGAAAAAACCAGTGCAACTTTATAAGGCCTTCATAAAAAGGCACAATAGCACATAAGTTTAAGGGTTTGTAACTCCTTCCTCTTTTTGTTCTGTTTCCTGATGTGCATTTTTTCTCTGGTTTTGCAATGCTTTGTCTTCCTGTTGAATAATTTTGTCTTTATTTCTCTGTGATAATGTTTATAAAATAACGGAGGGTTTACTTGGAACAGAAATACATATTGACTTAATATATACCTCTCTACATAAGGTATCATTTTATTTGTTGGTTTTAATCTCACATGGGTTTACTCAAATTAGTCCTCTTAGTCAATGTATAGAGCCATGCTGTACATGTACATTATGTAGAATTTACACTGATCGCTGGACAATTCCTGAAGTGGGAAATTGTTTTCTATCTTAACTTGAAAGTATATTTTTTTCATTAAACCATCAAGCTTTATTTGTACAATGTATTTTCAGGTAAGCTGGGACAATTGTTTACGTATCAAATGCAATTTTGTACCATACAAAAAATAAATGTGAAGCTCATGGACTATGCAGGCTCCTGAGATATATTTTTTATATTCAATTTCATAAGTCATAATTAAATATTCAAAAATCTATGAATCAATGTATGGTTCTTACAAATATCTATAAGTTTGGTTGTTGTACCCTGGTAGTTTGAGGTACATAATGTTAAATGAATGCTTAATAATTCTTTTTCTGTCTAATGCCGCTACTTTGTGTGCATTTAATGTTTCCATGAGAAAGAGCTTAGAGTTTGATTCATACATGTATGTACTCACTCACATGTAGCTTTTGATGAGGATTTTGAAAGTTTAATGGAGTGAGCTCAATTTGTGTAATGGTACAACCAAACAGAGTCACAATGTACAGTAGATGGACAGCGTGCCCTGATCAGCTTCTACGCATACTTGATTAAAAAAAGAAACGCGGGTCAGCCTAAATAGTATGAACCACACTTGACTAAATGACTGCAGTTTTTTTCAGGATGTTTGATGTAATTACCTCCGTGCATTTTCATGTAAGCATTATCTCCATGGAGACTTGGATGTCTGTCGGTAAGCCATTATTGCTCACAAGTAATCTCAAATCCGCCGACTCCTGAAAAGCTCCGAAGGATGACACTTGTGCTAGTCATAGGCAATTTTTGTATTGTGCAAAGTTCTGTTATAAGGGAATTTGTGAAGCGCTTTATGCATGATGTAAACCACCTGATTTAACCCTTTTCCTGCCAGACAGTAATAACTGGATCACTTCCCCATCAGTCAAGTCAGTAAAAAGTGGTATTGAGCCAAAACATGACGTATTTTCACCCACTTGGCTTGGTATGTTATAGCATCTTTTGTCCAAAAAAATCAACTTTACAGTATTATGTTTTCAACAGCCTTCAAATGTACAGTATTATGTTAAAATACATCATATTGAATACGTTGTGTTTCATTAATATTAACCATCTTGATCTGGTGGTGAAATATGGACTTGGCAGGAAAAGGGTTAAAGTTAAGGAGATCATCTCAACTAGCTTATGACTTAATTGACCAAAAAAAGCTTATGACTTTACAGAAAGTGTTATGTCTACTAGACTCAATAAAATCATCAAGGATTTCTAAGCTATATTTATGCATTCTCACATGTGTGGCAAAAAAATATATGACAATTTGTGTGTTTTAAAACAATCCTGGCGGTCATTGGATCAATATTTTATTACCACGATAGACAGTCAATTGATCCTGCCATGAATTGCATGCTTGGGTTTTCATGAAATTTATGGATTAATCTAATCTATGAAATTGTGATGATTCAGCCACTTCTTATGAGGTCAATAAATTGATAGTATAACGGCGCTCGAAACACAATGAAGTTCAATTGTTCAGCAACACAATGGAGATAAATTCACAGACTATCGAGACAGGCAGCATTATTAAACCAAGCCAGGCAGCAACCTCTTTATGAAGTCCATGAGTTTACAGCTAAATAGGAAACATAGTTGTATGAATTCATAAAGTGCGAATTCATGATGATGTCAGGGGTCCATCATTAAGATGCAAAAATAAACATTTGTCTGAAATTTTGATGAGACTTTTGAAAATTAATTTCATAAGAATCTGATACTGTGTTCAGAATGAAACCATGAACATTATACGCCAAAGGAGACATCCACATTAAAGAGAGGTGCACTGAGATAATATTTGTCAGAATTTCTGACAGTAGTAGCAAAATGTTGTGTCTGTTTTGCTATATTTAGTAACAAACGCAAGATCACAATCAGTGCTTGTAAAACACGCTCATCTACTTGTGTACGTGTATGTGCTAGATCACATCCCTCCACCAACTGGCTAGATAGATGTACACTGAAAACAAATTGCACATGTTGAGAGTAAATATGCGTTGCGATGGAAAAATCTACAAGTATTTCTTACTGGTGTGTAACAAATTAAACTGAGTCAACAAAGAAATAATGCCTAAACTCGGTATAACTGAGGGTACACTTGCTGAAATAGAAGGACATGTATTTTGCCAGCTTTGAACACAATCTGGGACTAAACTGATGTACCTTTATTTGCACAGAACAAGTTGGTCAAACATGAATTCATCATGTGTGTACTTAAACTTACAAGTAAGTAACCAAGAGTTTGCACATCTGCTTCTTATATCTAAAACGATTAAACCGGGTTTTGTATTTTTCCCTAACAGCTGAAGGCGTACCCTGTGCAGGATTTTGTTCATTTTAAGACAATTTTAGACATTAATGTGATGATTAGACAACAAAGCCAATTGCAAATTTGCCTCTATATCAGATACACAACTTGTGTATTATTACATGTTCCAGCCTGTAGACATTAATGAAGAAATAATGATTGGAAGAAAGGCATTAAAACAGAAAAGGTATTGTTTTAATAATCCTATTAAAAGTGTGCAGTAGATTCTTGAAATGATGGGATTAGTGTCAAGAGATTTTTTCCTACATATTTATGTTCCATTGGTAGAAGAGTTTCTTATTGCAGGATTGCATGAACTGTGAAAGTATTCACCCTCAGAAATTTATGTCTGAATGGAATTAAAGTGTACAACCTATGTTTCAAAGTTTCATGATTGTATTCTATCATATCATAATAAGTTGACTGAAACTTTAACATACTGAAGTCTAATATCTAACTTACAATGTGAACTCAAAACATTTTTGTTTTCTTGAGGGTCCATGATTTAAGCAGAAGGCGAACTCAAAACTACTAAGTTTTGAGTTTAAAATGGGAGCTAGAACTAAAAGAGTTGATATATACCTTTTGAGCTCAAGATAGAACAGGTATTATGTTCCAAAATTTACATGGAAGGAAATTTTCATAATGTATCATATATGGTCAAAATAATCCAGTGTTCACAGTGGCCTGTATGCTTGAGCGTAAGACCAGTGACTACTGTAAGTAAGAACCAGTCTTATCATGAGGTTTTAATACTGACATAAGGCTGAACAAAGATTTGAGGCCCTTCCTCAATGGTGCATAAATTATTGGAATTGTCCTAGATGGTGCATTAATTATCAGAATTGCCATGTATGCTCTGTTTTATCTTGCCCGTCTCCTGGCTTGATTAGAAGAGAGCCAAGCACTTTGTGCTTGCCATGAGAGATTAATTATGCCAAGGCATGATTTCACTGTCCTAATTTCCCATATGGATGATGGATTTTTCCAGGGCGTGATCATATGATCTGTCACCCTAATTTCCTATTGTGTACTTTTTACTTATCAATGCAACAGGTGGGCAGGGTAAGATGGTGTGTGGCTGAATAGATAAATGTTATCATAATGGTTAAATTTGCTCTTTATCAAGGTGAAATTTGTTTAAAATCCTAACAATCTTAGCATGTCCACAAAACGGCCACCCTTTTTAAGTTATGTGTCATTTCTTTAATAGCTTAAGCTGATTTGGGGTTTGAGCTGCATCGTCATTGGATCTGTAGACTTAGCCTATATATAACTCTGCATGCCAGATTAGGGCCAGCATAAAACTCATGGACAGAGAAGAGATTTTAGATAAAAAAAGCACTATTACTGTGGTCTGAACTGTTACTCTCGCACATACCATTCTTCAAATAGCAGGTCCATACAGGTATCTCCAGTAATTTATTACTGTTGTGTTCCAATTGAACTGCTGAAGATACATTTGGCAATTTGATTTAAAAGCACTACGCTATTTAATCAGGATAGACAAAATTACAAAATTTCAATGCAAATCCCCTTGATGCTATCAATTTGGAAATACTAAAATTTAGAGAAGCTGATCTCATGATTTTCACTTCCTGGGATCATGGACACAATAGACTAATGCCATAGCGTTTTGTTTACCACATTCTGTGTGCCGTATGCCACATGTATGTGCCATTAGCTGTAGATGGAGATATATCAAACCAAGCCATGAGATATGAGAACTGGAAAACTGAGAATGGATTGCAGTTCCAGATGGTGTAAGTTGAGCCAGCTGTGCAACTTACAGTTCTTTATTGGCAACGATTATTTCTCAATATTACCGATGAAACAGTCATTTGAAATTGTCATGACAGCTGTCAAGTGCAACACTTGTATAATCAACTTGAATGTTCTGCTCCTACCGGGCAACATGTTCAATAAAAGTTCAATTCAAATCGTGCTGACAAAAGAAAGGTGCGAGGAGTCTTGCTTTTCCCTGATGAACTTGTGGGAACAAGAGTGGCTGTGGGGGTTTCTAGTGCCCACTTGAAGTCAACACGTTCAAACAGAAATCAAATCCATCCACTTCACCAGGTACTTGAATATCAATATACGGCGCCCACACCTTCACAATTTACGTCAAGACCCTGACTTTTGTCCATCATGAGTATCATCCATTGATTCTGTTGTGTATTGAGCATTAAACTTGTGAAAACTTTATCATCCGTGAGTGGGGTGGGAGGGGGTAGTGGGAGGTGCAATCTGCTACACTTACTTTGGACGTCATTGAAGTCATATCCGAGACTTTGACCACTCTTTATGCTAGTTTCTGAAAGGTTTCCATGGTGTTCTCGACACCTTTTGTTGATTTGGCAATTATAGTACACTTCTCCGTGATGGCATATGGTAGACTATGGAAATGGGAATGTCCTTGAATACTGTCGGATATTTCCAGCCTTTGTGCCACCGCTCAAGGATTTGTATATCTAGTGAAAGGAACGGGCGTGTACAATAATATTGGGAGGTTTCTGAACAGAAAATAGGAGAGACTGAGACTGGCGAATTTTAATTCTAGAAGAAAATATTCTTCAATCAACTTTTGAATAAAAATTGAATTCTTTTGCTTGTCCCGTATTTGCCTTGTGCATTTAAAGAAAGCACAATAAACGGAAAAAGAAAAAAGATAATAGGAGTGTTAGAAGCTTGTTCTGTAGCCGCAGCATCTTGAGAAATGTTGGTATTGATGTAACAGTTGTGAACTTCTCATTATAATCATGATATAGAAACATTACATTAAACCTGTGCAATTGAAGATGCGAATCAAAGGAAAGATTCAAATCTCAGAAACACTGAATCTTAACCCTTTGAGCACCAAAGTCAATTTTTGTCGCCTTTATAAAATGTATCCCAGTCAATTTTTTTCAAATTTTTGCCAAAATTTTGATGAAAAACTGTAGTCAATGAAATATGATGTCCATCTGATCCAATATTATCAAAAAATTTACAGAAAAATTCATGAAAATTGGTAAAATCTTGCACTAGTGGGAAAAATCACAATGCTCAAAGTGTTAATAACAAAATACATTGGCTGCAAACACAGAATTGACAAGTTTGGTTTTTACCTCAGGCAATTTCAATGCCTGCAGGCTATTGATGTTTTGTTGATAGAAAAAATAATTTGTAAAAAAGTGAATAACAACTAGCAAAGATATATCAGCATATCTCAAAAGATATCACCTCCCATAGTTGTTTAGTAAATACTTTTGATAATGGTACTCTTTGTGAATTATTTCCTATTTTACATGCTGTATTGTCCTGTCAAATCTCTGTGTTCAGCATTGTCAGTGATCAACAAGAAATGATGAGAAATCTGCTTTTTTCCTCAGAAACTACATTTCAACCTTGTATATATGCCATCCCAATCAATAGGGGTGGACCATTTGATATCCTTGGGGGGAGGGGGAGGGTCTTGAAGATTCCCAGCAAATGTCAATAGAAAAACATCAGCCAGAGAAGGTTTGACCAACAAAAAGGTGGGAAAGTGGAAAAATGTACAATGGATCAGGTAAAAAAAAAAGCTACCTCTTCAATCTTCCAGACCCCACCCCCTCAGAATACCAAATGGTCTGCCCCTAGACACATGCTAGTATTTTATTAAATTCACCTATTTAGCATGTGTTACCATTCAGATGATCGTCCACATCAAAAACTCCTAAAACGTTGCACCTACCATCTTAGTATTTGGTGTACAGGTACACCCAAGGTCGGAGATTTGAATTTGTTCAAATGAACATGTCAGTGTCAAAAATATGCAAATGAGGTAAAAAAAGGGGAAAATCCTGCAAATCGCTCAAACTCTCTAACCATTGGCCAGATTTGGTTGAAACTTTGTATGCAGGTTCTTTATGGTTAGTTTAGTTACATTTGTTCAAATTGTAGTGAAATTTTAAAAATTGTTTTTTGGGGCAATTTTTCCCGTCTTTGGTCAATAAATCTTCTTCTCTGAATGTACTCATCCCATTGCCTTGAAATTTGGTATGCACAATCCTAGGGCTGGCCTCTGTCAGATGTTTTCAATTGTGGTTAAATTTTCATATTTGTATTTTTGGATCAATTTTTCCCATTTTTGGTCAAAAAATTATTTTCTTCCAAGTATCCGTTGGATTGCTTTAAAACTTGATACTCTTGATCCTAGGGTTGTCTTCTGCCAGATATGTTAAAATTGTGGTGAATGTATTTGTGTTTTTGAGGCAATTTTTTGCATTTTTTGTAAAAAAATCATTTTCTCAAAATTAACTCTGCTGATTGCATTGAAACTTGGTATGTATGTACCTAGAGGCATACTTGGTTGAATGTCTTCAAATTGTGGTGAAATTTTCATATTTGTATTTTTCGGGCAATTTTCCCAATTTTTGGTTGAAAAATCATTTTCTTTAAAATCTCTTGTCCAATTGCTGTGAAACTTGGTATGCATGTTCACAAGGGTAAACTTTGTTACGTATACTCACTCTGGACTGCCACATCAAAACAAATGTAAGCCCTGTATCATTGACGGTATTTTTGTTTTTTTTGTTCAACTTCCCAAAACATTAGCCTTGTCCCTTGACGAAGTATTTTGGCCATTGGAGATTTTTGGCCTTTTCCCATATGGGTGTATGGGTGAAGGCCAAAAATCTCCGAAAGCACAGAAACAATTCATCTATGGACTAGGCCATCAAAACATATAATCAGCTTAACTCAGCCTGCATATGTGTAAACTGTTTTGTTCTTGTTGACAGGGGCGGGTGAATTATTGCCGTCACTAGCATTCAAATGTAAACAATAAAATTATCGACAGTGCATTTTTCACCTGTACCGGGTAGATGCTGTTTTGACCAGCTAAAATGCAGGTGTTTCAACATGTGTCGGGAGTTGAACAAGAATTTGTAATATTGACATACACCACAAAGAAAGGTGCACAAATCATGAAAAGTTACAGATTAATTTGTCAGTTTAGCATGAAACCTCATACTTAAAAACATTTTATTTCTGTGTGGGATGGTGAATTTTCTTCACATCCAATATATGTCATAAAATAAAGCCTATAATTTATTCCTATTGTTCATCTTTCAAATTAGTTTCGCCTGACAAACTTTCATGTGCCACGCATTCATTCTCAAGGAATGATTACACCTCTGCCTGCAGGTGTAATAGACAAAATGCAGATCTTCAGTGGTCTGTGGCTGACCTTCAACATCTCCGCTGAGCAAATTGTACACAAAGAAGCAAGGCTAAATTCAACTCTGGAGGCTTCATCCACAAAATTTTCTTCTCGATTGACTGACAGACATCCTTCTCTTAGGTAATCTACACCAGTCTACTTTTCATAACCGTGTCTACATGTGCACTTATAGAAGTAGCATCATATGTAGGTCCGTTCGATATTCTTTTATGGCACAAGTGATTGAGACAATATTCTTATTGTGAATGACGTCCTTGTCTACTAAATAATGCATGACAATTCCTGCTCCAGTCGAAGTTTTAATTACAAAATGTGTCAACTGGTTCATCTCTACACAATCATCAATGTCATTAAGAGCATGAACACCTACTATAAATTGTCAAAATAAATTTAATCATTCTTTTGTTATGAAGATTAATTGGTCCCAGATCGCGGGCACCAAATATAGCAAAGAAGCTGTAGGCCATTTCTCTTTAGCCCTTTTTAAAGTTTTGGTTTAAATGCCTTCTCAGAATCACCTGTGAACCCAGATAATTATGTTGAATGTACATCAAAATAAATTCTGTTAACCCTTTGAGTGTTGTAATTTTTCCAACCAAAATTTTATTGCCACATTTTACCAATTTTTATGAATTTTTCTGAAATTTTTTGATAATTTTGAACCAAAGGGACATCACATTCCATTGGCTACAGTTTTTTTTATCAAAATTTTGGCAGAAATCTGAGAAAAATTGACTAGATTATATTTTACAAAGGCAACAAAAATTGACGTTGGCGCTCAAAGGGTTAATAGTAAATGAAACCCTGCTGTGCCATGCTCCTTGGTACAAATTTCCAAAACTGACACTCTTGGGTTAGCAACTTGGCCTCTTTATAATAGCACTCCTAATATTTTAATGCAAATTCTCAATTTCATAGAAAGATTGCATGACCACAAATATTTTTGATTGATGAGAAACAGCAAACTAGTTTCAAGGCCTAAAATTAGAAATAATTATATTTTTCACCAATATTCAACTTGTTGTCCGAGAGATGCGTTGTTTGCCTTTCTTTATCTGCTGTGTTTGATCCTTGAGAGAGTTTGTATGCAGTTCTATTTGAAGCAATATGCAAATCACATTGATGACAACATGTTTATGTGTGTGTTCACCATGTATGCAGCTGGAATAAAGACATCCCAAAAGTGGTCATACTGGATACTAGTTCAAGACTTTGTGATGAAAGTGGGCAGTAAAAAGGCTACACACAACAGTATTGAACAAATCTGGGTGAATTTGATAACATAACCAATGGGGCTCTTGCTCATGTATATCAGGTATCTAAGACTCCCTACAAACAGGAAGTGAGACTGAATCTGAGAATCTCACTTTGAAGCTGATACTGAATACGACCTCATTTGCGATTATACCCAAGACTCTCGTTCACTACAGTACCTGGGTAAATAGCAAAATGTGATTTGATCTGAGACTGTACCTGACAGTGAGACTCTCAATAAGTGAAGAAACCAAGATGTACTCGGAGATGATGGAAAAGTTTTGTTTCTCTTATGACCCCCTCATATAAATACAGTCAAGCCTGCGAGAACTATCATAGAACATGCAGCCAAGGAGAATTTCCCAGGCGAAGATGAAGCATCTGCAGTCTAGATTAATACATCGTGTTTTTACAACTCAATTCATATGAGGATGTTGTCTCGTCCAGGTGCTTTCTACAGCTGCTAGTGTTTCAGATGACTTTTGTTTGCAGTCAGAGAGATATGCCATTCGCAATAAAATCAAGCAAATCATATGTTACATAAAAATGCTGCATTGCAATCAAGAATGTGTTATGATGCGATTTTACCGTGTAGGCTAGTCTAAAGGAAGTATTGCCAATGGTTGCGCATGCCCATGGCCTTGCTACCTGCAAACCCTACATCCATTCATTAAGTCTGTCTCTCTACTGATTGCAGCAAACAAAAATGAAAATTACAGCTATTATCAGTCAGGCATGTTTGGACTAGGATGCATTTTCGATGAGAATCTTGAAGTTGTCACAGTAACACAATTTTTAACGTTTATGTACTTTATGTAATTGAACCCATTCCTTCAGACTCTACACAGTACTCTTCATCAATAGCCACTCAGACTTTTGTTTGAAGGATGATTGTACCAAACCCTGAGTATTTTAATTAGTTAAACCTGAAATTAAAAATATTTCATTTGTTTGCAGATACCATCATGCCAATATAGTGTTGCACTTTGGTGATAGTTGACAGGGTTCAGCACATCAGCAAGGCCATTGCTGAGACTCAGCCTTGACAAAAGATTATAGACCATATCAGAAATGTTTTTTGGTTGTATTTAAGTTGTTGCATAATATGCATTTGTATATATGCTTCCTGCAAACCTGTACAAATCAAGATATTAGTTATCATTGTTGTTACTGTTGACAGCAAAGTTCTTTTGTTGTGTTTGCCTACAAAAACTCTGTGAGGGTCCACATATTCCTGATAAAGGGAGTCTGATTTTTTGCAGGATGATGCAGCCATCAGTAGAGTACATTGTGGTGATTCATGCCACTCTATTTCATTTCAATCTTTTGTCAAATAAAATTTAGGCATTTTGAAGTGTCATTGTGTAGGATGACACAATAAAAAATTCATCAGGGTAATCTGATTTACAATTGATGGTTTCACATGAAGGCTGCTAGAGGTCCACTGATTCAGAAATAGAATTATCCTTCTGCAGAGTTCATAAAATGTATGCTTGTCTGAGTGGATTGACAAGCTGTTTAAGTTAATCCTCTTCACATGAAGGAACACAGAATGTAAACTTCTCAGTGAACTTCTGGGAATATGCAGGGATAATGTGGTTATTTTTACTTATTGTGAAATAGGTCTGTCAATAAATTTCTCAAATTATTTAGTTGTAGAAATGGGTTCTGTGTTGATATATAAATATCAGAGTTCAGTGAAGAAATGTCTATATGAATGATGCACAGAGTGTGATAAAGAATGAGGTAAACATGATGTGAAAATGAGATCAAGCTGACAAAGTAGTAGTGCAACTGTATTCTAAAGGCAGAGTTGCACGAGGCAACCTGTCGAGCAACTTGCCAAGCAACTAGGCAGGCAACGCAGTGGGGACGCGGATGTGACTGGTAACAGTTACCAGAGGCAGCTCGTTAGACAACTCATTGATAGTGTCCTTGCTAAAGCAGATACGGCACATGCACGAACAGCTGACCATATCTGCCCGGTCAGTCAGACTGCTATCAAATAACCCCTTTATTATAAGACAATAATAAACAAAAATTAAGATTTCAAATCGTTCAAGAGTACTTTTACCTGTCACATTAATGAAGGACAATTAAATAGCGAAAATTTAATGGATGCATTTTGTTATGTAGAGATGGCTTTAAAGCATGGGTACATCACGTAAGGCAAAATTTATGGTTCCAGCACAATTTTAGTATTTGTGGTTCTTTGTTTGGTACATGGTTCCGCTACAAAATTCGTATTTTACACTTTTGTCTTTCAATCCCCATGTCAGGCATAAGTAATATTGTCAGGATCAGACTTTCAGACGTCAGAAAAATAATGTGTTTTTCTTGTATCTCCTTCCTTGTCTAAGTAAATAGAACAGTCTGAAGCTATTTCAGCCAATTGCTCTGTGTTTAGTCAAACGGTCAGTACAAATGTGTCCAACTTAATGACAGAATTGTTAAAACCAATATGAACAGAGACCTACCCTTGCGTATGGGCTTCAGCTATTGATAAATATACACACATATTAAGACACGGTAATGTACACTGAAAGATATACATTTTGAAGAATTACAATATTATACCTTTTTCGTAACCTGAGGTAAATTGTGGTATGACTGATGGCATAAAGCATTTGTATGTATATTTAACATTGGAAATACACTTGAAAGTTTAGATATTTAGATATACACGTAAATTAATGACTTGGAGGGAAATTCAAATTTAGCAAATTTCAGAAATTTTCCTCCTTTTTGATTTCACAATTATTATGATTTTCATGGCTCATGAATAATTCATTTTTCAGCCTAAGGATGGTATCAAACTGTCTTCTTATCTCACTTTTTATGGTCTGTTTTAGAAATATGAAGATGAGAACATTGAGCTGAATGCTGTGAAA
>LD345059.1:176633-216877 GCA_001465055.1 Ptychodera flava
ACGGTGAAAACATTTCTTTCATCAAGAGCTTTAAAATGAGCCCCCACAAGTGGTAGGTCAGAAGAGCATTGATGAAATTTGAAATCCCAAAGTTCTGTCCCCGAGACATGATCTACCTTAAAGCATTTAAACAGGCACGACATTTTCTACTCGGAGTAATCTTGTCAGAAATTCTATCGATAAATAACCAGAGATGTGTCATGAGATACCCATCAAATGTTACATTCTGTGCATATTACTGGCATCAAAATGATACTGAAGTTGTCCCAGGGTAAAAGTGACGGGTATTTATAAAGCATATCTGATTAAAAATAGAGAGCATGGTATTTAAGTGGGCATTGCCAGTCACTAGTACTCCGTTAAGGCTGAAGTATTTCCCTCTCACATATGTGGAGAATCACTCTGAGAATTCTGGGAAAAAATCCTCTTATCGCTTGAAGAGATGGCATGCATATTTTGTCCATGGAGATCAGCCATGGATGCAGAGGAGATGGCATACGTCTGACATAGGGTGTAACTGGATTGTTCATTTTGCAGTGATAACTCCATTTTCTAATCTTAGTAAAGTTTCGTGGTTTCTGGTTATCTTTTTCAGGAAAAAAAAATTCTGAGAAACAGTTTGCTTGATGTGTGCTTTGGTGGGCTGAGTATGTTAATTTTGTTTAGATGTTGGAAAGGCATTATAAGTTCCAGAGACCAGCTCTGGAACTGTTAGTTTTTGCTCACTTTCCTTCTTTCTTTCTTTCTTTCTCTATTTCCGGTATTACTTTCATAGAACATGCTATACACAAATTTTACCTGAATTATCCAGAATGCATCGTGACACGCTTATGACGTCATCGCTCAGCTCAGACGGGTTTTACGGGCATTTCTTGTGTGTTTATTTATTTATTTTTTATTCTGCATTGCTCAACTATCATATTGCGTTCAGCTATTAATAATTCTAGCTTTCTTTCGCTTTGTTTTTTGTTGCTTTTTGATTTTATTTTTCTCTAAATACTCGCCGTACGTGGCTATACTGTTTCGCCCGAATGCTCATCCTGCTTCGCTCGCATAGAGAGAGAAGTACGCTTTCCATAAGTTTACAAGCGCGGCTGGGCACATCGTGTACCTAGGCAAGGTGGGTGTGCTCGAAAACGAAGGTCAATGCAAAATTTGGATTCAAAATCGGCTGTTTTGGCGGAGAAACTGCCCGCCGTATTTCTGAGGAGCCACCAGCGGTTTTTCCTATATCAGTCTGCAAGGCCATTTAACGCCGGTAACACACAGCCCTGTCATCGCACCAGCATGCATTGGCTGCACGTTAAAGCAGCTCAACTTTCCAAGATCAAACGGTCAGTATCTCGTGAAAACAGCAACATTGCAATGAAAATTGTTTTAGTCTGTGCTTTTAATCAAATGAAAATGCATGTGGCCTCGGTTTTCAATTTCAACGGCCTAGGTCCGATCACAGGTTATCGTAATGTTGCTTGGATAGTCGTTCGAGGCGGGCGGCCGCAGGTCGCCGTTTACTTGGAAAAAATAGAGTAAACGGTGACCTGCGGCCGCCTGCCTCGAACGACTATCCAAGCAACATTACGATAACCTGTGGGTCCGATGTTTCCTCTTGTCTGATCATCGTCGTAAACCACACACCTCTTTACGGCAACAACTCAGCGCTACCCGTCAAGCGATTGATTTTTGCGTAGGTCAGCGGAGCGAAAATTATTGCTCTGGCTTGCGAGAATGTCGTCTGATATACATTTCCGTGCGTTGTCGCCCCCGTATGTATCTGTTGCCTTTTTACCGTATATGCAGGCATTTGTAATCTGTGGACTGCCTTGCTTTTAGTTGTATTATGGTGTTTGCTAGCAGCCCTAACTATAGGTACGTGCTTGAATATTAAAATCCAAAGCACTCTTTCATTCTGCACCTATCTTTGTCACACATTCTCTTGTTTCTTCCGCTGCTCTGGTCTCTGGAACTTCGTTTTTGCTTGCAAATGCTTTCTAGTTAATGTCTTTTTTTGCTTGAAATCCAGGGGATTATCATGTTTGAATTTCAGGTGAAATTTGATTGAAACATCCCAAATCATAGCGCTTGTGTATTTTTGCTGTAATTCTGACATTTAGTTAAAAGTTGATGTGGAATTATCTTAATCAGATTTATGCAAATTATGTGACAAATCATGCCATCCTGACTCTGTTGAATTTCTACAAGTAGGCTCCCTGACAGACCTTGTCAGAATTTCCGCAAAACGAAAACTGACAAGCAATGAGACTAAATACACTTCGTATATCATTGCATACTTAAATATAGGTCACAGATGCGATTATTGATTCCAGAATATAAATGGACGCGTAGTCTGTTGTTTGTTATGGATGCTATTTTTGATTCCTGGAAATGCTGTATGTCACACTTTGTCTGGAAATGACTAGCCACTATTCTAGTGTGAAGGATGTGTTTGAATAAATTTGCATTTTCACACTTGTTGATTTTGACTCTTACTACACATAGACTTACAGCGTTAAAGTTGAGGGGTTTTTTTATCAAAGGCTACTAAAGAAGGACAGTTTATCACCCAAATGAAGATCATCCTGTTGATCATCAATATTTATACCAAAGATGAGTTAAAATTTTGGATGTTCAATGTCACATTTTCTAAAATCCAAGATACATAGAAAATACCCTGAGTATATTTGGCTTTATTTTCCTGTTGTGTAATAGTTATAAATATCAGTAACCTTGTTCAGAGTCATGATCATAGGTTAGTAAATGTAACCTAGGTAACATTTAAACATTGTTTACGGTTTAACCTTTAACCCTTTAAAGGTCAAAGGTCAGTCTTACAGGGGTTCTCTTGTTATTGTGCAGGGGTTTCCCCAGATGGATCAAAATACAATATTTTTGGAAAGCAGAAATGTTACAGGTAGTACACTAAAAAAAATAGCATCATTGTTTTTCTGGGTCACTCAGCAAAAAAAGTGTATAAAAAAGACCTGAAAAAATGCCATGGTTTGTCCTTTGCATCAGAAGACAGTGGCAATGAAGCTTGTGTTTCCATGCAATACAAAGCTACACGTAGCCCTCGTATTGGCAAAAGAGATCATTTTTTCATGGGTATGTAATCTAAAAAAACTGTTACAGCATCACGATTAATTTTCAAAAGAGTTCACTTACCTGAGTGCATAATTTTCAGATTTGGTGTGGCACACTGAATTTGTCTTGACTTGAAATTCCTAAAGGTGAATGTCAAGAGATTTTTGTAAGTGTAAGCAGCTTATTGAAATATAAAGAAATTCACACAGTTAATGTTAAATTTGTCTTAAAATGAACGAAAATGATAAGGTAAATATAATCAAATTGGAGAAGGGATGAGTACCATATAGTTGTCATAAAAAATACAATTTGATGATTTACTTCGACAGACAAGTTCCGTTCTGTTCATACAAAATTACCAAATACAGAATCTACAAGGCAGTTTAACTGTGGATAATGTTGGTTCATTTCTTATATGCAATATTACAAGTAATCCTGCACATGTTGAATTTGAAGTTTAGAAAGGTGCTGGGCAGGGTTGTTACATCATACAGGGTCAATGAAAAGACAGGTTTCAAAGCTGTAAAAACATTTGTTATACACATTTAGTTTTGACCAACTGCGGAAAGGATTGAAGTTAAAAGTCGCTCTGCATGAAATAGTTGCTGAGTAGAATGTACATGTTCAGTATTAACACTAAGCTTAATTATCTGTAGCATTCAGCTGTGGCTTTTACGGAATTATTCATCCACTGATTAAACCAAACACCTGTATTACTGTATACAAACAAAACTTGAAGTATCCTTTATGAAACATGACCTAACAACCAAATTCTCCCTTCACCAGATGGTGTAACTGACAGTGTATGCCAGTATAGCCAGTATGCCAAACCTGGAGAAAGACAATTTTTGCCAAATGAAAAATTAAACAAACAATCATAATAATTTTTGTTTTATGAAATTAAGGACTGACTTAAAGAAGCAGAACACTTCTTATTGTACCTGATAGTATGGAAGTACAGGTCAAAGGTCAGATAAGATGTTTCAGTTGATAATGGCAAAATAGAAGTGTGTAATGGACAGAATTGTGGCTCATTTTTCACATTGATTACCTGTAGGCAGTTAGTGTAATAAATTTATGTCTTGGAATTTTCATAAATCATCCATTAATTAGCAATATTCCTCCATGGAATAACAGCACGGTAATGAATAGCTACAAATAATACTGGTTTCTTTACCCTTTGTGTCACTTTTAATTAAAGGCACCAATTAAATGAATTGATGGCTAATTGGGTATATCAAACAAAAAATCAAAATGACAGTTTTAAAGGAGTGAATACAAGCAATATAGTTATGGCAAATTGGTGATCATGGACGATTGATTGTGTTCAGTGATAGTAAATGGTTATTTCAAATTCATTATGTCAGACTGGGCTGGATTCTAATGCCTTTTTTCACACTTACATAATGAGCTGAATCACTTCTTGTCAACCCAGCACACACACATACATGTATGACCTCAATCTCATTGAAATTGAGATTTGATGAAGGAAATATCATGAATGTTTGTTTTAAGATTGGAGGTGACTTAGTGATTACTTTCAAGACTGTATATCGCTCATCTGCCAACAACAGTGTGATTGATGATGTTTTATCTCCATGGCAACAGATATCTTTCATCTTTAAGAGGGATTTTGCTCACCATCAATTTTGATGAAAGAGGGCTCAATTGGAACGGTTGAGAATCAGTATCCAGGGTGTGAATTTTGCATGAATTTAATTCGGCAGCTTGAAGCGACTGATAAGTGCCAGAGATTCACTGAAATTCGATGCACATTTTATTTCATGCACAGAAATATCACCCTCTGCTTGAAAAATTCATCACTTTTCAAAAACATTGATGGGACAGGCAAAGCCATCTTGCGAAAAAATAATAGTGTTATTCTTTACAAATGTGAACTCCATGCAAACGGATATTCGGAATGGCTGGAAAGTGTGAATTAATGCAAATTTCATGTATGGTGTGTGATGCATTTCTAAGAGAATTTGATTTTTAATCACCATGCGCACATTATAAAGACATCCCTTTAATGTCAATTCTCGCTATCTCTCATTAAAATTCAAATATAAGCGGTCTTGATGCTTTGCCAAAGAAGATAAATATGAAATGATAAGAAAGCTTCGGCAAATCCTGTTTTGTTGATATGTCAATCGTATAATATTAAAATGAAAATGGAATGAACCAAACCAGCTTACTGGCTGACTCGTAGTCGCTTGTTCAGACAGACAGTGTGTGTGCTCATTCATTTATTTGCACAGCAATCTTTCGACTGACCATTTTTTTTCTCGATCAATGTTGACAAAGATTAAGACAGTATCAAATTTCAGTAGTATTTTGAGTAATGTCTTCTGTATGCATGATGGTAGTGCGTGCAATGAGCTCAGCGAGTGATCATGTGAATGCTTAAATTGAGTAAGAGTAAGTTTCTCTAGAATCAAAAATCTGCAAACGGAAATGCCACCGCTTTAATTGTCGCCGAATGTCACAATTTGTTGTGTCTACAAGGATTGATTTTTTTCCCTTCCTGCTTTATATTTACTGTGAATTCTCAGTATTTGTGAAAGCAGCTGATTAGCTGTTGGCATTTTAGTCATTAGTACGACAGCTGGTCTTATTAATTTTGATCAAAAGTTGAATTTATCAATCGATATCATCACCGAGTCTGAGAACGCCCCACATTTGTAGTATTACCAATACAAGCCTTTTCAAAAGGCACCATGAGTTGCATTTATTTAAAAAGGGTTTAGAATTCCCCCCAGTGTTAACTTCCATAAGCTCCTTATAGTACCGCATTACAAAAATTGAATTACAGTGACAGTCTTGACTTGAGACGTGAAATTTGAAGAAAAACATCAGGGTAGGAAAATTGGAAAAGAAAATTATAATCACCATAATTGATGTCGAGACACGCATGAATACAGGTGTTTGTGGCTAGTGACCTTGGGAAAATTAATTCCAGAAAGATGGCAATTACTTGAATGCAATCTGCTTGGGAGATATTATAATTACTGATTCTGTGCTTTACATGGTAATACAATTAGGGTTTATGGTAATACAATTAGGGGTTTTATATCATTGAAATGTATGCATGCGAAATCTCAAACAGAATGTTTTACGGAGCTTCAGACTCAAATTATCTTTTAGAAAATAGAATAAGATAAATGTTCATAAATAAAACATTTTCGATTTAGTTTTATATTTTACAGCAGTATTTGTTGTACGTATACAGTACACGTCACTAAATTATGTTGCACTAATTATTCATGAGAACGTGATCGTATGCACATTTTATGATTGTAAGAGTGTTTTAATCAGTGCTATTTGGGTTATACTCTTTCAATAAATATGATTCATAATGTTTTCCAATTGATGGTTTTGATGGTATTATTTCCGATTTTGTGTACGAATGAAAAATATACTCACCAAGTCTCTTACATATTCCAAACAAATTTATGTGTTAATATTTAGGTCCTATGAATTTCTCATTGGAATTAAGTGTCTGGATAATTCCTATTTCTCAATGCAGTTATTATGCATTTTTTTCAATTTGTCTAATGAAATCTTGTCCTTTTTAATCCATTGTGTGCTCATGAACATTGTAGACAGGTTAACTTCAAATTCACTGTTTAGCATTGTTGTAAAGCTGCCTGACAAATGATGTCGATTGGCTCTGTCTGCACATGCCCTGTAAAAATGTCAATGAAGTGGCACAATTGTATAATGATCTTTATTTCGAGTACGTGCTCAAATGAATAACATGGAAAAAACAATTATCATGGTCCAACTAAAAATTAACCCTGCAGTACTGTAACCCTGTAAAATGAGCAACATTGTCTATCAAATACATACAGTATACCTCCCAGTACCCAAATATGGCATCCAAATCTGCTGAAAACCTAATTCCTATAATATTTGATAAAAGATAATTTGATAAGATAACTTTTAAATTGACCAATGTACAATAAAAAAGTGACAAAAATTCCATTCTTTAGTCTTCTTTTACCTTCATTTCCTTGTGTCTGTGCTAGTTTTTACATTCATACAGCGGTTATTTTTCACAGCCCACAGTAAATCATCAGAGATACATGTAACAGCTTGTCATAGTCCCTCTAGACCTATCGACATCGAAGACATACCCCATATTATCATGGGTCCGACATCAACAGATACCACCAACAAATTCATCCTTCTGTTAAAATTTGTAGATTTTCAATTTATGCCATGGTTACCCATGGTTACGTTAACTTTTGTTGATTATTGTGAGTGCCGTTTTATTTAACATACAAAACATCAATAATTTAAAGGTTAAGTATGAGAATAGCTCAAAAGTATACTAAATACATGCTTGAGAACTCTCTACTGACAACACAAACTTTCCAAATTATATACAGTTGGCATACCATACAGTACAGTGTATATGTACAATGTAGCTTAAACTTTAATTACAATGACAATTGATGATTTTTCCAGTATTTTAGTTTTGTTTGAAAAATACAATAGCATGTCTTAATCCCAAAGTCATGTTCCAGTGCCCTTAGTTTTTTAATTTCAATTTAGCGTGAATGTATGTAATTACCATCCCTTTTATGAAAAGACTGCGGTGTTCATTTTCAGTGTTATACTCATTTGTCAGTAATAACATCAGCATACAGGTCATATTGTGTTGTTTTGGCAAACAACACAAACACTTTGTACTTCTAAGCACTTTTTTGGGGAACAATTATAGCAAAATGAAGCATTTTGTTTCATTGAACAGAAACTATTGAAGTATTGTCAAAAGCTCCTGCTATCATCCCTGCCATGTTACGCAAGAAACTTACATGTAACTAACGTGCTTGAAAGTGCTAGTGTAGTTGTGATGATCAGAAGACCATTATTTTGAAAAGCTGGCGTAACATGAAATCTTCTGCCACCAAAATGTGCAACAAAATATAATCAAGTGGTGAAATTCAAAAAAGCTGCAGAAATTCGGATGAAGTCTGACCATGGTGTAGTCGTAAAGTTCTTATGCACTAAAATCAATGAAATGATATCAAACAGGCTGAAACCTGTGTGTTGTACATTTACATATATGTATGCCTGGATTTGTTGTCAAGGTGATAATGTGTATGAAATCAGCAGGCAGAATGTGTACATGACTGGAATAAAACCACGTTGCTGTTCAAAAAATAAATTTTCAAATATTACCATGGCCTAAGAAAGGAGCAATAGTATTGGGATCCAAATGAGAGTTTTGACTTAGTAGAAGCGTTTGCCCACATGGGACCATGTGAACTTAGAACGAAAGAAAAAAAAAATTATATAGAAGGGTAGTCAGAACGTTATTGCAGAACCATTAATTTCCGTTATGGTTGACCAAGATTGGCATGGCAATATTACTATATAGTAATGTTTATGGAAGGAAAGGAAATTATTCTGGATTGAAAGTGACAGTCCATTATGAAGCAGGGAAAGCAGTTGGAAGGCTCCATTTTTATGTATCATTGTTGATGGAATTGAAACTGGATCAGGCTTCCTGTACTTCTGAAAATCAAGATTTATCGAGTCTGAGGCATAGTAAACAGCATTGTGTAAAATTTAGTGAACGTTGTCAGTCCTTTAATCATATGGTATATATTTGAAAATGTTCATCTTTACTCAGAGGAGACAGATATTTTATAACCACTCAGCCTTCAAGCATTAAGCATGCTCTAAGTTCAGTTTACCAATTGGATAAGATGAATTATAGCAAAAGTAATCTTATTAAATGTAATTTTAGCTTTACATGGCAGTGATGTAGCTTGATTTGTAACCCGGCCACTTCAGCTGCCAACTTTATCACATCTGAAAAATCAGAGCTAATTTCAATTTTTGCTTCATCTACAGCACTTTGACCCAAAGTCAACATTAATCTCCTTCAACAAACCTTTGGAACAAGGAGAAATCAGCTGTACATGCAACGTGAATCTGGCAGAGTAAATTTGTTCATAGAAAGAGAAAAGAAATGCTAGTTTAATCTTCTTTTGTATTAAGTGATATCTACAGAATGTATGTTCAGTAGTTCATGAATTAGAAATTATCACAAATCCATAGAAGCTAAGGCAACAAATACTAGCTAGGATAATGGGATTATGACATATAGATTTGTCTGAATTATTAAAAAAAGAAGTGAATTTTTCTGTTATCTCTTGTCCTCAATGTAATACTTATAAAAAAATTTCATTATAAATTTTGAACAAATTTATGCTTTATTTTAATCATTAAGATTCAAATGGCAGATAGATGACAGTGATAGATGATGAGAGACCGTTATTGGAGGATGCACGTACGTATAAAAATAGATTGATATGATACAACTTACATCCTGTTAGTTCAAATTCTAGTGTAATTTTGCTACACTCTACATGGAAGATCTCTTTGTCATGTTAGCTTTGGTTCTTATCAGCCTTATTTTACCTCCAGATATGGATGATTATAAGAAGTTTGAAGACCAACTGGTGTGATTTCTTTTCAAAAAACCAAATTATAATGTCATTGTGCAATTTAATATAGCTGAGCCAGATTGTTATATTTCAAATTATAGTGACCATTAGAGAGAGGTACGGGCTATAATGCCTGTGAAATACGTGGTACATTATATCTTGTATCAGGTAGAGGATGCATTATTATTCCAGCAACTTGCTAGAGGATTTTGTGTTTATTGCTCCCTAGCCTAGTGGGTTTTCAGTCTTGGACTCCCTAGCTCATGCATACAAGTACTGACTTCCACTTTGCTTGATCTGTATGAAGTGCTTTTCCAGATGATGATGTAGGTAGACACTGTAGCTACTGCTCATACATGTACAGCTACAGTTTATCATGAAGTGAAAGTCCTGCCTTGATATGCAGTTTATAGTTTCCTATCAGACAAGATTTTTTTATTGTGTCCCGAAAAAGATTGAAACCATATATCAAGCTAATGTAATGAAAGTTTTGACTCCAGCCTGGTACACTTGTGTATCATTAAGAACTTTGAATTCCTTAACTTACCTGTAATGATAAGTTAACATACATGTACTGATGGAACCCCTAAGATATACAATTATAATACTGCATTTTGATATACAGTTTAATGTAGGGATGCTATCCAAGCCATGTTTCTTCCGCACTGTTTTGTCACAAACATTACATATTTTTGATCGACAGAGTTAAGCTCATTTACCAGTAACAATCAGTATGGTTTTGAGTTGTTGTACTGCTATAACTCTTCTGTTTTTGTTAAATATAGCTCAGACAGGGCCACCTACATTAATTCCGACTGATCCATAAGCTCAGTTGGTAGCATCCACAATATAGGGGGTTGTGCGTTTGAGTCTTGCATCGGCCAATTTTCATTCATTACTTTTCATTTATCAATTCAATGTCTACTTTACAAAAATTTGATTTGGTAAGTTATCATTTCAGCTTAATGTTTCTCTGGCTTTCCATCACTCTAAAGGGTGATCCTCATTTCTATGAAACCAATGCCTAGGTTGGTGACTTGTGCAAGCCCTGCTGAATTTTGTAGGATCCTCTGGTAGAAAGGTTCGGTGACGAGTTTAGCTGTCTTACTCACTATGCATACACCTCGGAATGAAGAGTTGTCACATCTAATGGACAGGACTGCCCTTAATTTGGACTGATCTGTCAGCTTAGTTGGTAGAGCACCCAAAATGTATGCAGAAGATGTTGGTTCAAATCCTACACATGTCACTTTTCATTCATCTATTTAATGCCTACATTGTAGCTCGGACCCTTTTATGTTGTATTTGAGATGGCTGTCTTGTTCTTCTGCATAGTACACAAGCTGTGCTAATGACAAAATAACGTACGTAGAACAATCATGATGACATCCATGACATACATTCACAGCCGTAATTTACGTTTTCTATTGTTTCATTTTTGTGAAGTTGTCTCTGACAAAGGTGCAATAATTATCCTTGCATCGTTACAACGTTCAAGCTCGCCAATGCCTGTGTGGACGTTCAACTTTGCTGATAAAATTGATACTTAGCTAGTAGCCTGAACCAAAACTAGGTTGGAAGCAGAAAGGACATTAAATTGGCCAGTATCATTTTGCTGATGTCAATTGAGAGAAGATATATTTTTAGGTGACAAAATTATTAGAGTGTGCACTGCACTTAGCTGTAAATACAGTTTCTGTGACTCTGCACAAATATGCTAATTTGGATCAAAAATTAAAATGCTAGAAAAAAGCTGATGCAGATTCATACACAGCTTGTCGCTATCCTTTCAAGTTAATTTTAGAAACATTATAATCCCGTTGTTCAGAAATAATCTCTTTCATACCTCAACTCAACACGAATTTGTCCACAAGTAAACACCAGATATGCTGATATATTGGGTCCAAATCTGCAACATTGCAGTCAATGAGAATATTTTAATTTTTTAGCAGAAAAGTTGATGTTTTAATGTTTTTTAATGTTCGGTCTACAGACATGACGGAACAGTATTGCAAACAAATTCTGATTATTCTGGGCATCATAGCAACACACTGCAGCACTAAACATCCAATTAATGGCATGTAAATCCATGCTGCTGATATTAGCTCTATCTGTTGAAGTGTGCAGCAGCTGTGCCATTATTCTACCGGAGCCGCAGAGAGACTTTGCAATAAAATATTATGTGAGAAAAACACACGGGTACAGGGAGCTCACTGTTTGTCTATTATGGCAGTATTGGATGACTATTATGTGAATCTTTTCCCAGTAGTGTTTGATATTTACATTGCAGAAATAGCAATTTATAGCCGTCAAAGAAGGAGAGAGAGAAAGAGAGATATATAAAACTCATTTCAAAGTGAAGCAGTATGGTGTGTGTCCACACTCTCTCCCACTGTTCCTGGAAATTAAATTCATTGAAATCCCGTAAAAGAGACATTTTGGCTGAATACGCCGGCAAGTGAGATTTGTATCAATATTGAAATGATTATGAGTGGAGCTCTTTCCATTTCTTACTTGACAATTTGAAGCTTTTGAAGCTGATGTTCCTGTGGTTTGCAGTTTTCTTATTTTGCCAAGTTTATTTTTTGCATGGTGAACCTTCGAACATTTGACAATGGAAAGGGAAGATTTTTTCACTCAAAAGATTTATACAGGGTGTATAAACAGCCCGACAGTGAATTTTTGTTTCCCTTGGAATTTGTTTCTCTTATTTTGAACGATATATGGTATATAGTTTAGCTTTCCGAAACAACTTGCTGTAGAGAATTAAGCTGATCTCTTCCGACAGATTTTGAAAGTTGAGAAGTTAAATATAATCAGTATATGCTTTCTAAATGAAAGACTTAACCAACCTGTTCACCCCAATTCCCTATAAGCAAGTCCACAATCACCATTAATAACAATTGGTCTGGGCCAAACCATGGTTGTGAAAAGGATAAGATCATTGTATGATAGGATACATGTAGGTTGTACATGTAGATACACTGCATTACATAATTTTAGTTTCATTTATTGATATTAAGGTCTGGTCGGTGTAACCCATTGGTCTCAAAGTGGAATGTCTGTAGGATTTGTGACCCGACCTAAAATATGATGATGAAATTCCAAAACATACATTTAATATGGATTACGCATTCCATGAACAATTTTAAGGGAAATTTCCACAATACCATCATTAGCTGTGCTGTTTTTAGGTAAAGTTTGATGGAAAAAGCCCCAAAGCAAACTTATTTTCCGAAGATTGTACTCCTACAGTGATGATGAAGGAGGTTTAATCTGAGTACAGTATATTCAGTGTGTCATAAAGGGGCAGTTGGAATAGCAGATTTCAGAACATCGGGACAAAATGTAGGTGTGAATGAAAACTGCATTATCAATAGGTCTTTATGGCGACAAAGAACCAAGGCACAAAATGCTCAGTAGGTGTTAAGCTTGGACACTTATAATGATGTGTTGGAATGTCATTTACTGAGTTGTGTTCAATCCCAAAGTTATAAGTATTGTTCTAACGCCAATGCTCTGCCTTTTTCGTATAAAGTGAATTTCCATGAGATTTCTGTCATACCTGATACAGCATTTTCTTGTCGTCAAATTTGCCCTGCAGAAATTCTGTTGCTTCGTCTAATTTATTTCTCGCAATCACCCCATCCATATCAATTATTAATAAAGGCATTCTCAAGTCAAAATTGTCCACAAGTCACTGAGCCATGGATCTAAGCAACTCAGTCGTCCCATCTTACTTGAGATTTCTACAAATTTGACCTTGACATAGAAATCAATATTTGGTGATTGTCATTCATGTCCTCTTTTGATTCTGCCAAAACAACACTCTAACACAACTTTTCTGCCTGTAGCTCACTCAAAAAAGTCATAAATTTGATACTTTTAGTTTGTGTCCAGTCAGAATTCTTTTTTATCTTCTCCTTAACTCTGCTTCATGAACAGAAAGAATGTACAGGCATTTTTTGAAGTTTAATTGTACATGCAAATCTTCAGGATATAAATGTTTGATGGCTTAGATGAATTTTGTCACTAGTAGTGTCACTTTCTTCTGATGAAAACAGGGATTTTGTATGACTTTTTGTAATATACTCTCTTCATAGTAGAAAGTTGAATTTAAACATCTTTGGGAAGTGCTCAGGTAGGAAAACAGCCCCATGAATCAAGCCACTAACTTAATGAAGAAATATATTTGAGCTTTGTAGTACATTGAAATGCTACATTATGTAACAACTGTGTTATGACCATCTCCATCAAGAAGTACATACAACTATGATAGAGCAATCTCTTCTGAAAGGCGCTGGGAATTTTTTGTAATTTTCCAACCCTAGATGGCTTCCAAATATGTTTTCATCAATTTCTCATCGTTTTGTGCACTTGAGAAAAAGGTGATTAAATTATATAGAAATAGTAAAATATAATTTATCCTTTAGCTTTATTTTCTGTGAATTTATTTTGCTGTTTTTCTGTCTTCTGTTGGCTAGGGAATATGAAACGTACACTCAAGTATGAAATGATTTGGTAACTATGGCAACATGTCTGTTATCTCTCAATATGATTGCATTGATATATATGGTGACCCCGGTAAACTGACTGGACCCAATTAACATCTTACCTGTTCAAAATCCCGTACAAAAGCACCTATGGCTACTGAAACTGTGGTTAGCTGATCCCATCATTGTTAATGAGTTCGGGGATAGGCAAAAAAAAATTCAGTCATATTGATGGCTTATCTGACTGTTTAATTAGTAAATCTTGCTAATTAGTATTCAGTCGTTCATTAATTGAATTGATGTCATTGAAAAAGAAGCAGTTACTGAATTGGGAACAATTCTGAGTGTTTATTTGAGTGTTCAAATGTTAGCTTTACTCGTCACTCTGATGGATTGAAAGACAGATCTGTGCCAGCTAATACCCGATAATTGTGCCGAATTGTCCGACATTCAAAAAGCATGGATAGATGACATTTCCTGTGTGTATCCATGGTACTGTCTGCCGATACAATTGGGAAGGAACATGCATCGCCCACAGAAAACCCAATCATGTAGATTTACATGGAAATTTCAATTCTCTGACCTTTTGCAGCTTCTAACATCACGTAGAGCCGGGAATCTTTGAATTTTTTTCGATAATATTCTCTGAAGGACATGCCATTTATAGGAATGTGTGTAAATGTCAGCGGAGTTTTTATTCAAAAGAGCCTGAAATATTATAGTTGTCTTGTAGAATTGAAAAGTGCAGTGCATGTTAATGTTCAGGTATCAATGTTGATGATAATCTGTCTAAAAGCTTTGACGACGCAGTACAGACTAACCAGAAAACACTACAGTCTGAAGAAATACGCCTCTATTCTTGTATCTGAAAATGCTCAGCACTGAAAAGCGCGTTGTAGCTTTCAGTGCAGGATTTAGATTGCTGTCTATGACATCTGGCCGGGAGCTGTGATGTAGGCTCACAAGTTCTTAGAAAACTAGATCACAATCAACGTGGGTGGGAGGCTAATATCACATGCTTATCACAGGCAGCTCAATTCAACGAGAGAACAATCAGACAATGGAAAAGATTTCAAGAAATGTGAATTCATATCTGATATTACACAAGTATCCTTGTGTGCAATTTTCCCCAGAAATCCTATGAATGATATTATATATCTTTTAATGCTCTTGATGATAAGTCAGATTCTAAGACACGACACTGTGTTCAGTTGTGCAGTCTTGTCAATGGGGATGCAATATGTGCTGCTTATTCTGCGCAGTATAACCGTGGTTTTAAATTTATCCCGAGGACATCAAATTTACCACATGGTTCATGCGCACTAATGTTTTACTCAGTTTTTCTCACATCACAATCACCTAGCAAGTGTCCTTGACAATTGGAAGATTTGTAGAACTGTCTGGTAAGCCGGTATATCGTATGTTCATGTATGCTATTATTCCATCATGGTATCAGTATTGGCTGGATGTTGTTGAGTCGTAGTCTACATTTACATAGAGGAGTGTGTCTCTTCTTGCGGCTGTTTGTATTCCATGAGCAATGGGATACTAAGAAGGTTTTCGTATGTAAATTGAGAGTCGTGCAAACATTGAGAGTCTATTGGTATACTCTCTTTTTACATTGACAGGCTAAGTTTGTCAAACTACACCTAGGTGGTCATCAGATAAGCTTTAAATATCTCTGCTTTAGCAAGAGAAATGAGTTAAATCCCTGAAATGGTTTTGACTCTATCCTTATAAAAATATTCAGTATGTCATTTCAATTGTGGAATAAGATAAATACATGTAGGAAGGATATTGTTTGATTCAGTGTTTGAAATATTTTTTTAACTTTCTGGACTCAGGCTATTTTACTCTCACTGTAAACTTTTATGGGTAAGTTGAATTGCCTTTTGATACCATTTCAAAGCTATGAAATTCCAGGTCTCAAAATCAAACCTGACTAAATTTCACCGCAGGATTTCAATGCTAATCTCCAGATGGTGCTAAATGGAGCTGAGTGACTATACTGTCATGACAACAGCATAAACCATACCTGCACATAGGCTTTACTCAAATGAAAATGAATGTACAGTGCTTTTTTTGGCATGAAGTTTCAAGGATCACAATGCACACATATCTATGGAGATCGAGGGTGTGATAATGAATACATGCAAAATTTTAGATGCATATTTTTAGCATGTTTGTCAGCCATAAATTTGATGCTGAATTGATTCATATAGTCATACAGGCCTGTATTCAGGTATCAGAAATGTGAGATGCCACTCACAGAGCAAACACAATGACACCATAGAGAGTGAATGCAGGCACCATTTGTTGTGGCACACATTCAGGAATTAAATTGATATGCAAGTGGTGTTCCAGCTTTTTGGAATTACAATATTATTCCCATCGTGTCCATCAATCATTGTGATTTGAACACTATTATAGAGACAGTCATCTGTGACCAAACTCGGCCTGCATATGTTGATGTTGCTATAATTAAATGCTGTATGTACGTACTCTATCTCTGAAACAGAAGCCCGAGTTATGAAAATGATATGTATACATACATATTACTCTAAAATACTGCAATCAAGTGATGTAATTGTACTCATCTCAAAGAGTAAGGGGGTTTTACGTGCATCACATTTGCGGAATTGTAGTGAAAGGTGTACGTTGATGATGTTTGTACTCTATGGAAATCACAGTTTTGATGAAACTCAGACACAATGCTTAACACAACAAAAAGCTCAAATAGTAATATTTTGGTATATCTTACGTTCTTCAGGTGGGTCGTATCAGTTCCCAACCATTGTGGTCCAGGTGTGCGGGCACAGGATTTAGACAGGCATCCATGCTGATCAAAGAATTCCTCTGAAGATTTCTCTGATTTGCAAATAATAACATAGACCCAGGTTGTGGAGTAGGACAAAAATCATCATTTTTTGAACTCTTTCAGATAAATCCGTTGCTTCTCAGAAGCAGAGTAACACTTTCATTCACGTGGTTGTCGCCGAACACTGCAAATGCATGATTCGCATAATCCATTCCGTCGGCAAAGTACAGATATGACAAGGGTACATCAGCTGTCAGGGGCAGCTTTTCAACTTACGTAACCCTCTGAGTGAAAAAACGTAGAGTCACAAGTCCAGAACTGCTCAATCTGTCTAATTATCCATGCCCATATCTTGTCAGACATAAACCAAAGATCATAAATGAGGCTATGTGCTGCCTGTATGAACACAGTATTCACACAGTATTCTACAATCATCCATAGTCATTAGAACGTTCCATTGTATAAACAGGGGTGTACAGGGCACCCTTGGTGTGTGAATCAGTAGACTAAAAAGCATCTGAAAAAGATCTCTGAAGACAAAAGACATTGTTAGCCATCCTTTCATTGTCCTGGTGTACATACACTTTTACGAGTTAATTTCTGATAATTATTAGAGTCTTTGATAACCTAAATAATAAACTTGGAAACAATTAAAACACTCAGAGGGGTTCCCATCGGCTTTTTTGTGTCAAGTAGCAGCGAACTGTACGCATAGTTAAATAATGAAAGGAAAAATTGATTTTGTAGCGTTGATTAATTACTCTATCTGTCAGTCCAAGCAAAGGATGGCTTTCCCTATTATGCTGAGAAATCCTTTTGAATGCGCAAGTCAATAATTCACGGCTGATGGATCATGCAGAGAATATTAGACATCAAATTTATGAAATACAAGTGTGATGATAAATGTTTAGTATGTCCATGATGTTGTCATGTTAAGAAAGTGTCGTGAATTCACATGTCTATGATTATTTTTTTTCAAACCGCCATTGTGTATGAATGAAAGAACAATCTGGTAAATATGTGAAAGTGGAGTGTTGTTACGCAAAACACATTCTCAGGGACAGATTTTAAGGTTCAACATCGAGCAGTATTTCAAAAGAAATGTTTTGCAAATTTTGCAAGGGACACAAAAAATATCTAGGTGTGTGGTAGATTTTACTCCCTCACCATTTTGATTCATAATTGCCTGTTCCTAGCATTACCAGTCCCATAGCTTTACAGAGATCTTAATTGAAAACTGATATTTGCTGTCCTATAAATTTGGCAAACATTTTCTCCCTCCCCATAATCATCCAGACCATAGACGGGCAAATTAAATAGTATTTTTCTTCTTTTGTCTGAAACCGTTCCCTTAAATCTGAAAACAAAGACCTGTAAACACAGATATCAATCAAGTGGTGAATATGGTGTATACAGCATAGAAAATGGCCGATTAACATGGGAGGGATTCACATATTGGTAAATCTTGGGTAATTTGTGTTGCTAGTGCCAAAATTTGCATGGTGAGCCCCGATTTTTATTCGTGATTTTGAAAGTGAATGGTTGAAATATCCCTTGAGGAAAGTTTGAGCAAAAGTGTAAGTCTTTCACTTTCAAGGCGCATACTACCTTAAGGTAGTTCAGGCCTCAAAATTGAAAGATTTAAACATTTACCCACTCCCTTTCAGAATCAAGAATAAAAATCTGGGTTCACCGGCATAATTTGTTACTAGAGAGACAATTTACTCAGTATTTTCTAATATGTGAAATTCAAAATGGCTGTTATACCTGTTTAACTCTATTGAGAGAAATAAAATTCGGGTTTCTTTACAAAAATAAGCCAGTGACTATTTTATTTACTCCATGGTTTCCAAAATGAACCCCCACATGTGGTAGACCAAAAATGTCATATAATTGTACAAGTTTGAAAGTCTGAATGTCTCTCTCCAAGTCATGTTTTACCTTAAACGTTAGTGACACGGTTGTTTCAAGCTGATAACTCAGTCCTGTATACGGGGAAGACGGTGGTCAGGAAAGAAAATACATAGTTAGATTCAAACATTACATCCAGTCCTCGTTTCCATTTTGCAAGATTTTAGACAGTGTGGAAGGCTTTTTAATGGTCCATTAATCAACTGTGTGATTTAAAAACAACTTTGTGACGGTGCCAATGCTGGAAAAAATGGAAAAATCCAAACAAAAATTAAAAATACAATTTCTTGTGTACACAGAAACTACTTTTAGGCATGTACCTTACCAACACTCTAGTATCAATTGGCAAACCGTGGAATGCGCTAATTACTAAATATTTTGCTGAATGATTGATTTGATTGATTGTTTATTTCAGTATTTGTGGCCAATATTTTGCTGAATGAAAACCCAAAGGTCGTAAAGAAGTACATATATGCAAAACGTCTTACAATTCATCGTAACCTGTGAATTTGAAAACACTTTTGTGAAAAGATAAGCACAGATAAGTTGTAATATGTATTTTAAGAGTAAAGTTTCATTTTAAACCTCCTAGGTACATGTATACAAACAAAGCAAAATTGTGGTGATAAAATTATGATAGCAGAGAATCAAGAGAATATGTGGCATATAAAAGGAACTTCCACCAAGCTTTGTCTCAAATAAATTAGTACTGGGCTTCAGGCTGTGTTTTCATGTACAGGTGGTGTGTAACTTCAGTGTATCAAGAATTCTTTAGTGTAATGAAATATTTACCATAAGAGAGCTACACTTTTCTGCCGGTGGTCAATTCTTTTGCCATTAAATATTCATGCCAATCAGGTCCTTGTTGAGATTGCAGTATCCATGGCGATGTGCTCAAATAATTAATTAATCAGAATAATTTTCATAAGTTTCACATGCAGTTGATCGGCATGACATCAGTATCACAAAGTAATGATGTTCTGTTTTGGAAAATCAGAGTACTGTTTGTTATATTTAAAGTGCAGCTGTACAAGCCATACAAATTATTTCTATTGACTACATTACATTTTGGTATAGCAAATGGACAGCATCAAGATCACATGTGCATTGAAGGTGAAAGCGTGCCCGCTACTAGCAATAGAGTAATTGAACATTATCAGTAATGGTGACCTTAATATTTTTCCCTTTGTCAGTACATAAAAGTAGAGCATTATAATACTTCAACACCGTTATGTACCTAAATTATGCAATATTCACCTGTTTCAGATGTACTGTCTCAAGCAGTTCCCAGAATAAATTGTGACTTTGTATGATGATTCTTATGCTAATTTTGTTGTTGTAAACAAAACGAAAAATGATCAAAACATTTTTTTTCACTCAGAAAATCTATGCTACTGAAATTTTTTTTTTCATTATGTATATACCGTGCTTTATTAAAAATTTCAAGAACCTTTGATGTTCTGAACAAAAGTAAAGTGTGTCTTACGTTAATATGTCGATTTTTCTTGGATAAAGAAGCAGTAATTATAAAGACATTTTCTGATGACCTCACAAGATATTCAAGCATTTCATGTCCAAGTGATACATGAAAAAAATGTATACACCCTGATGAAAGCAGTGTAGGAATCGATGACTCAATGTTAGAATGACTTAACATTTGTTTGATAACGTTGAAATGGTTGCAGTCTTTCTCTGTATGGCAGTGCTAGTGTTATGAGAAAACATTTCTGTCCTTCCCACTTGTTTTCGTCTTTTGTCTGTTGTCACTCCGTTCTATTTGAAAGGGTCAGTGGCCTTAACTTTTGATGATATCACAAGTTGGTGTTAATTGTTTTGATAGTTCAGTTTTCATTTGATTTTAATGTTAAGTACAGTCTTGTGTTCTACTCCTAAAATAATGCCGAAACATCGACTATTTAGCCATCAACACAGCTTGTGCATGTGTAAAATGGACTGTTATTGTTGACATTTGAATTCTAGTCCAAAATTCACTTGCCAACAATAACAACACAGTTTTAATACACATCTGATGTCCAGGCTGAGTTGACTAGTTGAATACTGTGGATCTCACCATACTTTGGGGTGTAGAACAAGCAATTGTAGTTGTCATTAAGGTAGTATGCGCCTCGAAAGTGAAAGACTTAAACTTTTGCTCAAACTTTCCTCAGTGAAACTTTCAACCATTCTCTTACCAAAGCAATAATAAAAATCAGGGGTCACCATGCAAACTTTGGTACCAAAGAGACAAATAACATGCGATTTCTCGATATTTGAAATCCAAAATGGCGGCCATCCCTGTGTTAACTCTATGAGAAAAAATAAAATTTTCGATTTTCGAAAAACTAAGACAGTGAAAACTTTTCTTGCGCCACGAGGTTCAAAATGAACCCCCACAAGTGGTAGGTCATAAGAAAATTGATAAAATTTGAAGGCCTGATTTTATGTTCCCGAGGTGCGTTCTACCTTAAGAACAAAAATAGTGAATTAATCACCAATAGTTACAACTTCTGGCCCTTTCAGAGCTTTTGTCAGTTTGCTGTTCTTCACTTTAATCTCTGATTCACACTAGTGGTACAATCAAATCACTTAGTGATAACCCAGTATAAACTAACTTAATTTCATCACACTGACATATCTGATCTGGCTATATCTTATCTTCTAACACATATCAATCGCTACCATGCTTATTTAAATCACACTGACAAAGACTTGTGTCATCATGCCACTTATAATAATAATAACAATGAAATTTATGATTGAAACAATTTGTGCAAAAGTTTTAGTCTAGTTTCAAAATTGTAGATTAATTAGTTCCAGAGACCAGCTCTGGAACTGTTAGTTTTTGCTCACTTTCCTTCTTTCTTTCTTTCTTTCTTTCTTTCTTTCTTTCTTTCTTTCTTTCTCTATTTCCGGTTTTACTACCATAGAACGTGCTATACACAAATTTTACCATAATTACCCAGAATGCATTGCAACACGCTTATGACGTCATCGCTCAGCTCGGACGGGTTTTACGGGCATTTCTTGTTTGTTTATTTATTTATTTTTTATTTGGCATTGCTCAACTATCATATTGCGTTCAGTTATTAATAATTCTAGCTTTATTTCGCTTTGTTTTTTGTTGCTTTTTGATTTTATTTTTCTCTAAATACTCGCCGTACGTGGCGCTATACTGTTTCGCCCGAATGCTCATGAAACAACATGGCCGTGTATCGATCGCCTCGCTCGCACAGAGACAGAAAAGTAGCCTTTCCCTAAATTTACAAGCGCGGCTGGGCACATCGTGTACCTAGGCGAGGTGGGTGTGCTCGAAAACGATGATCAATGCAAAATTTGGACTCAAATCGGCTGTTTTGGCGGAGAAACTGCCCGCCGTATTTCTGAGGAGCCACCAGCGGTTTTTCCTATATCAGTCTGCGAGGCTGTGGTGGGAGGCCGTTTAACGCCGGTAACACACAGCCCTGCCATGCAGAGCTAGGCATTCATAGTGAACGTACTGTCTGTCATGCACCGGCATGCGTTGGCTGCACGTAAAAGCAACTCAACTTTCCAAGATCAAATGGTCAGTATCTTGTGAAAACAGCGACATAGCAATGAAAATTGTTTTAGTCTGTGCTTTTAATCAAATGAAAATGCATGTGGCTCAATTTCAACGGCCTAGGTCCGATGTTTCCTCTCGTCTGATCATCGTCGTAAATGACACCCCTCTTTACGGCAACAACTCAGCGCTACCCGTCAAGCGATTGATTTTTGCGTAGGTCAGCGGAGCGAAAATTATTGCTCTGGTTCGCGAGAATGTCGTCTGATAAACATTTCCGTGCGTCGTCGCCCCCGTATGTATCTGTTGCGTTTTTACCGTACATGTAGGCATTTGTAATCTGTGTACTGTAATTCCCCGGACTGCCTTGCTTTTAGTTGTATTATGGTGTTTACTGCTATCAGCCCTGAATATTAAAATCCAAAGCAGTCTTTCATTCTGCACCTATCTTTGTCACACATTCTCTTGTTTCTTCCGCTGCTCTGGTCTCTGGAACTTCGCTTTTGCTTGCAAATGCTTTCTAGTTTGTGTATCTTCTCTTATACTAATTGATATTCATATCACAAAGTAAACAAGATTTTCATTGAACCAATAATTTGCATTTGCTGATTACTGTTAACTAATATCTTGTTCCAATAATATCCCATCCTTCCAAATTACATCAAATGGAGTATACAATGCAAGATCCCGAGGTACATGAATATTCCACATTGATTAAGGGTCATTAGCATAGAATTTTAATACCGAAACAATGCTCATTAATGTAATCTGCATATTTGAATATCATTATACCTCGCATCTTGCACTAATAGAAATGGAGCATCACTTGAAGTGTTATTGTCCAATGGATGTAATTTAAAGATGTTTCCATGGGACATAATTGATGCAATTACTGTGTCTGATTTGGTACACGCGCTACAAAGGATGGGCATTGATGAAATTGCCTGATGTACAATACGAAACTTGACTGATCACAAGATATCAATGAAATCAATTCGCTATTACAAATCCAAACACAACATCAATACAGTTATTAATATTTATATTCCATGCCAGTACTCATATTGCAACAAAGCATGTAGAGATAATTATGGAATTTGGTCTTTCCCTGAAGTAAAATATTCCTATATTGTACCATATCACGATTTAATGGTGGGAAGTACGTTTACCGTCCATAATGCATGCAAGAATGATTACAGACTATTGACATCATCAGTGCTTATCCAAATAAGGTGCAAATTTATTGGACTGATATATTAAAAATATCCATTATTACCAAAAAGCAATTTGCGGATATCCCATTATGATATATATTATGAGATTATTATGAAAATACCGCAAGGATGCATGAGGACATTTGCGCAGCGTATCGCCTGATGCGAAGCGGAGGGTGATACACTTCGCCAATGTCCTTGTGCATCCTTTAAGTATATTCATAATAACCTTTATATTTTACATCTTACATTCATGGGCATTCATACATTCGTTCAGTATTGACCGTTTTGTGCAATGTCAACAATTTTTCTTCTGATTTTGTATACATTGCACGAGATATATTCTGGCAATTGTCCAACCGTTCCTTTGAAAACATTCAATATTGAACACACATAGGCAGCCACAGAATGCACTACACATGAGGGAGGTAACGCCTTGAAACAGTACATGTTATGGAATGGTCATCCCCATGGCTTTTTGAGTGTGCACAAAGCTTTATTTTTCTCAATGGAAGATGTATAATTATATAAAATATTATTTTTCTTTGCCATACCTTCAAATTTATCTGAAAATTAAAAGAAATGGTTTGTCAAACTGTAATAATTGTCAAGATACTGCTAATTAATCTTTACTAATTATCATTAAGCAACAATTGTTTTATGCCACACATACATATATGAAAATAAGCCGTGTCATCCCATCACAATTATCATACAATATAACAATCAACGATATACACCCTAACCTTTAACAGATACATTAATTTTGAATTTCAAATAACAGTCCTCGGTTAAATAACACAACTGGAAAGTTGTGTTAGTCAATGCGATTAGGAAAATCTCAATAATAAAGAATTCTTTTGAAAACATAATACATGTTTTATTATTCGTTGACAAATTGAAAATTGAGAATCGGTGGATCCATACATGTTTATGATGTAATTCCCTAAGACGATATTCTAGATACAAATGTCATATGGAAATCAGACAACATATCTATAGGCAATTCAATTTTCTGATATGCAGACAATCAACATCTAACCATATTAGTAAATGTAATAGTACTTCAATTATCGTAGTATGGTGGTAAGATCTCACTGGTGAATATGAAACAGCCATCGTCCAAAATTCCGTAGATTGACTTTCTTTCTGGTTGATTTCTTACAGGTACATCCAAGCAGCGGCTTCATCCAAGGATATGATGATTCTAATTGATGTGTAGGTATTAATTTCTCTAATAATTTAATCTACGTGTAGGATTTTCCCGTAACCATATGTTATTTGTTGCAGCAATTATTGGCCCCTGTGTGGGTACATGTACATTTTACTTATTTTGATTTTAAAAGTTTATAGAAAATTTGTATAATTTAAAAGTAGTAAAATTGTGTTTGTGATAATATATTAACATTACAAAGCAGCGTGGGAGTTCAATGCCATAAACAAAATAAATTTAAATAGTCAAGCCACAGGTACTGTATATTTGATTTCAAAAAACTACTATCGTATGTGACTTCTACCTGGGTAACATGGCCACAACTGTTGTATCTCCACTGGAGGTATAATATGATACCTCTCATTATCTCAAGGAAATCATAGTGAGTGGTAGGTCGATCATCTGTTCTCAGACTGCTATCTCAATGTGCAGTCACTTTCATTTCAAGTGACAACACTGGGACTGTCCGTTACCTGCAGATCAAATTATAGATCTCACTGACCAGCTGTAGAGCAATTTACAAGGCACAATGGTTTACTCACTGGAATAACATAGTGTGTACTGGATACCACATCTTACTGCCACATTACTCAGAAAAAAATGATTTTGGATTTATGTCACTGAATATTAGTTGAGTAAAAGTTAAAAGGCTCAGCAACTGTTGTATAGTTTTCTTGAATATTATTTTTTCATGCATATCAGTACCGGTATGTCTATTTATCTGTTCCCAAGGATGTGTTAAAATACCCAGTATTCAGCTTGTCAATACTGCCTGTGTGAATAGAATTGTTACTTGTTGGCCAGTTAGTTTCTGCACAGGTATGAATTCAACTGTAAAATTAACAGTGCTTGTTGCACATCCATGGGCTGGGCTGACAAGAAAATTACTTGGTATTTCAAGATATCCTCTGAAAGTGAAACGCTAGGTCCAGAAGGTGAAGTTAATACATGAAACAGACACACAGGAAAAACTTTGAAAATTACAGTTACATGCACCAAGGCTATTAAGGTACATGTAGTATGCGCCTCGAAAGTGAAAGACTTAAACTTTTGCTCAAACTTTCCTGAATGAAACTTTCGTCCATTCTCTTACCAAATCAACAATAACAATCGGGGGTCACCATGCAAAGTTTGGAACTAACGAAATAAATTACCCAACATTTTGCGATATTTTAAATTCAAAATGGCTGCCATTCCTGTGTTAACTCTATGGGCGAAAAATTAAATTTTGGATTTTCGAAAAACTAGGACGGTGAAAGTTTTTCTTTTTCCAAGAGCTTTAAAATGAGCCCCCACAAGTGGTAGATCAGAAAAGAACTATAGAAATTTAAGAGTCAGACTATCTGTCCCCGAGGCGCTTTCTACCTTAAAGTAATGCATCATACCATCAACAGAAAGGAAGTACAGAGTGATGGAGAATGAGAATAATGATGAAATACTACAAGATTATGTAGCTCCTGTATACTGTACATGAATTATGGAAATCCCTTCAGTATTCGTTGCCGTTCCACCTCAGCAGACTGCTCAACAAATATTGAAAACATTATGCTTTGATTTCCAGAGATTGACATATAGTATAGTGCCTGCGACCATACAAAAATGATCTGATGCACTGGAAGCATACTCCGCTTTCAAAACTTCAATCGTAATAAACCCATGTAATTATCAAGAGGTTACAGAGCAACTCTGAGCTCCTAAGCCCGAAGCAGATTGACACAAGACCTAGAATTTGCTATATTCCCAATTGCGATTCAGCTCTTGCTCCTAACCCCAACGCCGATTAACTTCAATCTAAAATTTCTCTCATATCCCAATCGCAATTTATAAAATCTCATAAAAATTCATTAAATGTCAAAGTGTACTTCCAATATACATTTTACCCATCTTGGGAATTAGACTAATATGTATTGCCATGAAACCTGCTGACAATACATTTTCTCTGATCATTTCAGATATCTGATATACTATTAGACGTTTTGAAATTCAAAAGATGATGTCAGGGGATTTTTGATATCGCTATGCTCATCAGTTTATTGACAAAATGAAATTGATTTATGTTGTGGGAGACATGTAATGCATTGATAATGCTATCAGACAATTCAGCTAGTCTGGGATCAATCATTTGCTGTCAGCTTTTTGAAAAATTTTGAGAGACGAGATAAAAAATTTCTGTATCACAGATTACAACTTTGAGATAACTTTTGTACACATTTCTCATCCGGGCAGTATCTCTGCTTGAAAACATGCAGTGCCTTGTTATTTGATATACGTCTTCAAGGAAAAAATTATATGAGACCAAAAAACATTCTATTTAGTTTCTTTAATTTCTTGTGAAGAAATTTTATTAGATTGGAACTGAACTCCGAAGAGTGCATACTCTTCTTCTGTTTGACAAATGTTTTGGGCATTTCTTGATCAAGTAATCAAACCAACACAGTAATTGTTTGCTACAGTTTATTTGAGGGTTCATGTAACATTTACTAATCGCTCTTCAAGTACATGTTATATTTATTCTTCGTCACAAAGACATGAAATGCAAACTTTGTGTCGCTTAATACAGAGTTCAGTATTTGTCTAACATGTACTAATTGCTTTTCCACCGGACATATTACGTTTGTTCTACATCACACGGAAATAAAATGCAAATATTTTTCATCAAACGCTCTGTGTACCCAAAGCCCAGCAGTTACTCTTCTCATCTTCAACTTTTCCTCTGGGGTCAAAGGTCATAAGGCATTGATGAATAACCCATTCACATAATGCAAGGGCAATGCTCTCAGGTGAACTTGCGTATTGCCAGGCAGTTATTATGCTTGATTTTTGTCTTGAAACAAGAATTTTCACGGAATAATTTTAAGTTCAGAGTGAAAATATTAGTTATGTTCAATTCAGAATAACATTCTTATGTTTGAAATTAAATATTAAATACAATAATTATCTCGTAAGCTGACATGTGAACACATGTATTTTAGGACTCGCCGGCGCACTTTGAAATTATTGACAGTAACGTAAACCGCAGGCAAAAATCTGCCATGTTTAGGTGACACCCTCTGTTTGACCTTGAAAAGGCTTGCTGAACGATAATGGTGAATGACCTGCCAATTATTTTCTCTGACTAACTCACTATTACACATGATTGGTGATCGACCAGTGTAGAACTTAGCCAGTGATTAGCCTCATTATAGAGGCAGGAAGCTGAGACAGAGATGGCCCAATGTGTCTGGCTGAATTTTCAGCCCATTTAAAACAGCAGAAATTAGGGTTTCAATGTCACATCGTGTCAGGTCACTTTTTTGCAAATGTTAAAGAGTGCAGTTAACAATGCATTGTTAGTTTGCAAATCCTGTGATAAGTCACAACCTAAGTAGATAGTATCACATAAAAAAAATTTCGGGTACACATTTTAGTTGCTAGGTAATGTGCAGTCGTTTGACGTTTTAACATGTATGTCACATATCATGTCAGCCAATAATGGACAGTTTATTGTCGGCACACTGTGAGAGTGATCAGAATATATGCAATGCTTCTGTTTAGGTTAGATTCACTCTATGAGATAAAACCATGCACCAGCAATGATTTCTACTTTAATTCTTTAATTTTTTGACCAACATACTTCTCAGCTAAGACAATTATGTGCATTATAATACAGGATTTTCCGGGATTTTAGAGTACTTTTCATGTACATTGCAGATGGCAGTTCACTGGAAAAGAGCTGGAAATCCTTTTTTTTTGCATATATTAAGATTGTGCACTGTAGCTTCCTTTTCCCATCCATGGCGCTGGATAAGATAATTGTCTTGAATTCAGGGAATTTCTAACCCGCCCAGATCTGAACTTTGATGTTGATTTTCTTGTTTATTCTTCACACATAAAGGAGTGGAAGCGTCCATGGATTGGTACTTGAACTCATCAAGACATCTGCAACATCACTGATTGATACTTTGGGAGAGAACGACTTTGTGAATGTAGTTGCTGTAAGTACATGCAGTCCCGAGGACATTATCTCTGAGCTTCCTATCGTGTACAATTGTATTGCTTGCAGTCCAATAAACTGTACATTCTTTCTTGCTGGAAAAACTGTTCATACCTGACATTCATTGGTGCATGATTGACACACAAAATAATATTGCCACAAAGTTTTTCAATGAACTGGAAGTATTTTTTGGTCGGGGCAAAGCAACATCGTAAGCCAATGAGACATAAAACAGTGTTCTGACATTATTTCCAATTGTTTGTTCCACAGTAAAACTTATAACCGACAAATTTTGATCTTTGTATGGCTATGGGCATTCCATCCAATGTTATTGTCAATTTGAAAAACTCACCATAATATTAATTGTTAACCTTGGTTGTGTGATATGCTTGACATGGAAATTGATGGAGCCATATCGACTTATGTTTTAGGTGTTTCATCCTTTTCCGATGTGTGAAAACTAAAAAACCTGAAAATATTTTTCCCTCCTCAGTTCAACTCAGATGCTTGGTTTGTCAGCTGCTTTGAAACGTTTGTCCAAGCAAGTGAGAGGAACAAAAATGTAAGTTGTTTGGTTTCACCAGGTGTGTGTTTGGTTTTACACTTGATTGCAAAATGGTGGCCGTAGACGTTGCTGACTTTTGTCTTCTGTATGATTGAAAGTGAATCTTGTCGTACTAACAGTCCTTTCCTTCGTTCATCAACTATGCATCATGCATAGTTTCAATGCAAAGCCATTCAGTCACTTTATAATGGCAAGTCATTTCCATCACAAAGTATGATTTAATGTCCATCATGAAAGTTTTGAATTCATGGACTAGTCCCATATGTGAAGCGCTTGCTCCTATCTTGACTAGGTTCATATTTTCTCAATCTCACCAGTTGTTTCCACTGATTTTCTTTACACCCACAATTATCAATTATGATGCACGTTCATTTCAGACACTGTGCATTGAACTGTAGAGGGCGCTCTGATATGCTCTCTTGCAGGTTTTGAAAGAAAGCATTAGAGAATTAACAGACAAAGGTATTGCTAATTACCATGCTGGATTTACATTTGCTTTTGAAGAATTTGCTGCGGTAAGTGAATAAAAAAATTGTTGGACAGCCATGCGTCAAAATTCTGAATTATTGGCACAGTGATACCTAAAACATTTTACATAGAAGATATTCACTGGATATGTAAAAAAATTTTTAAGACTGTAAATTTTGAACTGAATTGAACATCTTAAAGTTTGTGATATGAATAATCCTTTCATTGTGGTATCTCACTCTTCTGTTCAAGTTTTTTAATGTAAATAGAGCTGATGATTGTTATATCGTAGAGTTTTTACTAAAATTTCTGTGGAGCAGAAAAAATTGTTCCCCATGCAGACAAAGTCAGACAAACTTTGTCTTTCAGCTCCTGTTCTTATTGATTCACATGTGATTTTCACAATTGTAATCAAACCATTGGTTATAAATAAATATGTACGAAATTAACCGTTTCAGAAGGAGTTATTTTTTAAAAGTCTTATCCGAAATTTAAGACAACTCACAGTCCCTAGAGGGCCTAGGGACTGTGGACAAACATTTGCCATGGAGTATTGATGATGGAAATATGACATTTCAAACTGACTCCACTGAAATTGCAAAACAAGTTGGCTAACACAGACCATAACTCTCTTTTTTTAAATTTCAGTTTGTCGAAACTGAAAGTTATAATCTGAAAAACCAAGGTGCCAGCTGCAACAAAGTCATCATGCTCCTGACTGACGGTGGCCAAGAGGACGCTGCTTCTGTCTTTAAAAAATATAATGTAGTGCCGGATCCTGTGAGTATAATAGATGAAATTTTTCATCATTAAAGTTCTTCTGGAGTCTAAGACTTGTACCATTATCCAAAATCTGACTGTAACGTCAATATTGCAATGGGAAACAGAAGTAAAACAAGTTGACAATACGGTATTGAAGTTTTCAAGATCAGGAAAGTGAATGATATCTTTTTTGTAACATTTAATTGTTTTTACCAAACTGGTCAAGTACATCGTTCCACCATTTTGAAAACGTTGGGAAAGTAGAGAAAATCTGACAGTGAAGAGGTTAAGATGGGGCACTGGGATATTTTTGTTTGGTTGCCTTGGGCCAATTTTCTGATCTTACCCCTGATTTTTGAAAAAAATGCTCCGCAAGCCTTGCCGAAATGCAGAGAGGTTGAAAACCGGTCACGCTATTAGCAAGCACTGGCTGATAACATTGATATGCAAATTAGGTAGTTGAAAAGTTCAAACCTTAAGGCTTTCTAAATTAATAACCCTGGCTGGGGCTTGACGTATTCTGTCTTCGATCAGAATGATTAGATTTTTCACTGGGAGCATTATACCAAATGTCGGTGAACGAAATCACCAAATTCCTTAGTTTCTGAGCGGAATCGCAGAAGGTCAATGCCATGGTCAACTGAAAATCCTATCGAAAGAATACCATGGTACATGAACATGTACGTGTATAATTAAAACACGACAATCTGACATATGGAGGGTTCGCTCACCAGGCACTGTATATAGGGCAGAGTAATGTTCACAAAGCAGACATAATCGGGACATCCTCTGCTTTGTGAACCAATGTGAGTACCGCAAAGAGCATTTTATCTTTTGTTTTCAACGTATTTCCCTTTTGTGATCAAGATTTCACAAAGTCCCATAGCAACAGAGTAGGGTGATGCATGTAGGCAATTTGTAGAATTATGTGCATTGTGTCGTAAGTAATTACGTATCATGCTATGCTCCGCAGTCAGCGCTGGTTGGTACATATACTCAAAACAAGCCTGCAGTTGCAAGTATCGAAGAAAATCTATAACGTTCTCACTCTTTCTAACTCTCTAGTTGACTATGCAGCCCAGTGTGCTGTCAAAGTATTTATATTGATAGCCTATACAAGATAGACTTTGGTCTACATCTAGGGCTACATATGTATACGTAATAGCAAATGAAACGTGCAAATGATATATGTCGGCATGGCATTCAGAGAGGATGATTGATCATACATGATCACTGCACCGTACCTCGCCTCGCAAAGTCAGCGACTTTTTGGTAAATGACTCGAAATATGGACAGTAAAAAGCCTGAGAGGAGACAAAATTTTGATTATAATTGATTTAAATTAAATACAGCTGCAAGCAAGCAGACCAAATGTAATAGAGAACATGAAAGCAAAGTTGCGATCATACGCAGTCCCATGTGGAATGTTTAGTCTTAACGCACACGTATTCTTAGAGTGCTTTTCTCACGTATGACACAATGTTTTAATTCCCGAATGAAACATGATTATGCAATTTCATTCTAATGTCACTAAGTAAAGACATCCCAGTGCCCCATCTGAAAGGTGTAATTTCAAGAGCACTTATCTTTATTCTGTTTTTTTCCGAAATTTTTTCCACAGACCAGGGTGTTCACGTATGTTGTGGGACCTCAGGTGACATCGACAGATGGTGTCAAGTCTATGGCATGTGAAAATCAAGGTATGACATTTATTTCCATTTTCGTAGAATCTTTTTAGGTGATGAAGATGGTTTATCTGTTAACATTAGGATAATTTTCATGGATATATGAGATATTAATTCCATATTGTACATGTATGCTTTTGACACAAATATATATAACCATGAAATTACATCAACAAAATACATTATTTTATTGTTGCAGTAATCTATATTTAGGAGATAGGTGAATTTTGTATTAAATAATGCACAGGAGAGAGACAGATACCTTTTGTATAAAAAATTGTATGATAAATGGATATCATGCCATGCAAGTAAATGTAAAGAACCGTGGATACTTAATAAAGCACAAACAAAACTCATCTTATTTGACCTCAATCCCCTTCTTCCTCAGCTTGTTTGTGATTGTGATTTCTGAACATGCAAATGTTTTCCTGTTATAAAGTGATTTCCAAAATTATAATCTATGAGTTTGCATTTATTACATGTGGGTATATACAGATTGACTTCAATTTATCCACACTTTCCAAAGTTGCGCATTGAACTGTATGCGTGCATACGGATGCAAAAATTGCTAGGTTGTATGTGTGATATACATGTACGTGACCATCGTAGGTTACCACAATTCAAAAATGTAATTCATTCATTTATCATGTAGGGGTGATTAACAATAAAGCGCAGTTTGATTTTACTTTTACACTTTTCTTTTGTGATTTTTAAAGTGAAAAGTGCACTGTAGATCATTCACATTAAGACCGTACTATGCACCTTCTACAGCAGCTGTATTTCCATATCAACTGCATGTAACTATCCTCATTTGTTACCTTGATTTAGTTGAGTATTTCAGACTCGGGTATTTACATCATCCCGTGGTAATTAACAATCGGTATCGAATAGCAATATATCCAAACAGTCCTACTTGTACTCTCTTAAATACACATCAATATTTGCACTCCAGTGATATTTTTCAGGGAGAAGCGATTTGATCTGAAATAAATGAACAGAATTTCGATTGCTGAACATTATGCAATGGCATAATGTAGTTCCAGGGTGCTATTGACCCAATGCGCATTGCAATGCATAACTAACAATCTCGGATTAAATTAGTCGGAATGAATTCATGACTGCCTTTTCTGAGAATGATTTTTTTGAAAGGGTAAAGGCAAAAACCTTCAGAATCAAAACTCAGTGTGTTTGATTTTCTACTTCAGTCTCAGGGACAGAAAAAATCTTAGAATTGTACAATTTAGTGACCATTGTATATGTATTCTCATACTTTCACTTTTAAACTCTTCCATTTCTAAATCAGCAGTTTTCACATCAAATACCACTCAGAAGCAAACCTTTTCACTTTGACATACAGTTGTCCTGTCTCCATGGCAACAACTGCTCCAGTATCACAGAATGCAATTGTGTAATGTACTTAATAGTTTTAGATAATAGAGCTCAGAAACTACAAAATAGCTCAGGTTGTATAGAAGGAAATTAAGAAAAACTTGAAATGGTTTTGTAATGAAATCTTTTGAGATATTTGGAGCCAGCAAGTATAGGGTGTTTTTTTCATTACTTTGATAATGCCAGGTTGCCAGTTTTCGTAATGTGATGTTTTTAATACTGTAGGGTACTTCACACGTATACCAGCAGTTGGAGCAATTAGACTCAATACATTGGTAAGTTTTGTATTCTACACAATGCGTAGACTTGATTTTTTTCATGACAAGGGTAAGAAATTTTAAGCTTAATAAATCAAGTTAAATTTACAAAGAGCGCCCTCAATGTTAGGGTTCTTTTCTTACCCTTTGAATGGAGATGTGATGTATCTAGATCATTTCTGTAAACACAAATTATATACTATGCTACAATTTCTTCCAGTGTATCCAGCCTCAGTTCTTTATGTCTCAGTCTGTCGATCATTCAAATACAGAATACATGTATCTCTTCTGTTAAAAACTTTATTGAGCTCTGCAGATTGTTTCTTCCTTTATATTCCTTATCCTACCTGACAGAATGCCCTCAATTTAACGTTATTAGGATTTTTGATTTTTTGGCTCCTTGTCACATTCCATCAGAGAGTAATGATAGAATTATAATGTGTATTTGCACTAAGAGCTAGAATAAGAAACACACTGCAAGTTCTTTCAATTTGTGTCAAATACCATGAAGAGCGTATTTCCTCGGTGTGACATCACTCAGATTCAAAACAATGTCTGCTGCAGATGAAATGTCAATACAGATTATCTTACCCATATTTAGTTACTTACAGGGTCTGTACACTCTTGGAAAGTCCTTGAAAGTCTTTTGATTTTAAAAATGGAGTCCTGGAAATTCATTTAATATTGATAATTCACCCACAATTTTCAAAAAATGAGAAGATCATCAGCCATGATTTCATGAAAATGAAAAATGTGAAACAGTGTAGAAAAATTATATTAGTATGCAAGTGATATCTTGAAGATGGTATTTTGGACATCATAAAATTCTTGAAAATTGCTAAAAAAATCCTTGAAAGTGCTTGAATTTTAAGTGTGACTTTATAAGTCATTAATTTCTGGTCAAGATATTTGAGTTACTTCCCTTGTGTTTCTGCAGAATTATGTTAAGGTACTCAGCAGGCCAATGGCATTAAACCGTGCTGAAGACTACCAATGGTCTAATATATACCTAGACGCCATGGTAAGTTTTTATCATTTTCAGTTTTGGGGATGACGTAATGCTTGTGTGTTCAAATGATAATGACATTAAATAATTATGTAATTTTGAGGTCACTCATGTTACACTTGTGGGAACATCTTTTTTTTTCCGTAAATACTTAGCAGATAGCTTTGGAATTTGAATGTTGCTGGCTTTTGATGACTCCATTCAGATTAAAAGGGTGTATTCAATGATATACAGAAACACTGTTATCTGCTTTTGAATTTTTTTTGGGGGGGGGCCAAATTGGGGATGCAGCCATTTTTTGCTCTGTTGATGTGCAGCGTGCTCTGAAGGTTATATCTGATTGGTTGATTGTCACTATTAACAGCAACTTAGGGAGGCTTATTGTATTATTTTATGAGAAAGCAGTTTTTGCTTTCATGATACTCATCTTTGATATATTGGTTCCTGAGGATGCCATTTTTGCTGACTAGTTCAATGAAGATGGAATTCCCTTAAATATGTAAATTATTGGTCAGTTTGTAAACTTTTGGCCAAAATATGTGCTCTAAAACTATTGTTCAATAGCTTTCATATTTTGCATGTCAAATAATCTTCAATGAGTTTTAATCAAATGGGAGCACAGTGCCATTGATGCAATATCTGTTATTTTGACTCTTTGTTTACTTGTTTCCTCGATATGTTGCATAATTTCTTCAGTGGTGGAAGTTTTTCTGTACATACAGATGTAATAATGTTCTTCTGTTCAAACCATGAGATTTTCTTACTTTGTTGACAGTGATATTTTGTTCAAAGATCTTGTTCCATTGCTAAAAGACTTTTTCAGTGTCAGCTAAGAGTTATTGTGAGTGGAGATACATCAATCTATAATCTTGACATTATGAAATTGTTATTCATTATCGTAGGGCCTTGGTATGATGACCACCGTGACGTTACCTGTATACAATCGGTCATCGGATGATGTAAGTATCAAATCTATCAAACTCAGCAAAAACATTAATTAAACTTCATGATTTGAAAAGATCAGGACAATAGCAAATAGCAAATTCTATTTGGATGATTTCAGCTGTAGAATCATGCCAGTTTTCATTTTACTTGCAAATGAAGCTGTAGATTTTTTCTTTTCATATAACCTTTTTCATATCAAAAATATTTTCTTCTGACGATTTTCTATATAATATTTACTCTCCATCTAGAGAAAGAGTTGAGACCCAATGTGTTACACCAACTTTGTAGTTTTAAAACCTTAAAAGACAGCCTGAAGTTTTAATAATGTTGATACATATTTTGTCTCATGCACACTTTTTGGGCCAAAATTTGTGAGTCAGTGTTTTACGTCAGTTGATTGTTCAGCATGATGACCATGTTAGACTTTCATTCCTTTAGTTTTAATTTTGTTCATAGGAACTTACTCAAAGACAGCTAGTAGATGTAAATTTGAGCTGAATCTGCCTGTACATTGAAAGATGTGTGACACATCCCTCTGTATTTTATACTGTCTCTTTAACTGGTGATAGTATCTTACATACTTTCACTATCTTGTTTTGGTTCAACCCAATTGTTTTTGGAAGGGTACGTTGGACTTTTGTACACAGGAAGGAGGGGACAATGGATCAATTGAATGTTATATCATGAACACTGCTGCATTAATTTAATGTGAACAGTGTAGATTAATTGGCATTCATCCTGTTTTTGATGTTGATATGACATGAGCTTTTCATTTTAATTTCATTTTAATTTATCAAACTCCGTGAAGGGTAATGGAAATCCATACAATGCTTGGCAGGTAGGAAGAAATATAAGGGTCTTTTTCACTGAGTGCAAAGTGTGAGACACAAACCTTTGACATTTGATACCGCACACCAACACAATGCAATTTATTTGTCTTTCACCAAATAAAGCTCCAAACTTGAAGTTAATCAGTCAACTCGCATGTAGATGTGAAATGTCAAACTCCTTCATTGTATTGGCCATATAAAAATTTCTGTTGCCATTTATATTAAGTTTAGCAATTTGATTACCTCGACCAAAACCTGAAATCTGATAGTCCAGATATACAGTATGAGCTAGTACTTGACATGCCATAAAGTAACTGAGAAGATGGCAGCAACATTAGCATGATGAAATGCTAATATCATGACTATGTCTGCTTCAGTGATGTGTAGTTATGTGGGAATGAAAGGACTAATAAGATGGAACACTTATCAGAATATACCTTTGGACTAGGTGTCTATTTAGTTCAGAATTTTTGGATCGAAAATAATGTTAATTACAAACAAAGTAAACCTCTCTGTAGTGTTTTTAGAGCACATACATGTAGGTTGTGAAGGGTTTAATTGCATGTTTTCAATGTCCGTAATTTCAATGGCTTTCTGTTGGCATGTTTAGTCAAAAAAGGCTTCCTCCGTGTATCTGTTTATGCAGCCTCAACTCTAATAGTTATATCTGATTTGGTTTTAGTTGCACAAACAACACATATCCCTCAGATAGTACTGTAAGAAGATAAATGCTGTGAACACAATTCACCCCTTTTGTGGTATCTTTGCCAAAATAGCATGTATTCATAATATTGCTATTCTGCTGGTCAGAGTACTATTTTCAAATGATATAGATCAAGTCTAGTCTCACAATAAATTTCGGAATGACTTTATCGCAAAGAATAAGAAGAGCATGACCTATGAATGAAATGAGGTGCAAAAAAGTTGTAGAATTTATAGTAATCAATAGTGTGCACGTATTGAAAATTCAACTCTAAAATATCATAAAATACAGTTTGTTCAAGCAATATGTAGTTTTTCATATTCAATGCATCATCGGACCATCTGAACCACACCAAGACAAAGAAGAATCTTTATAAAACCAAAAAGCAGTACTGTTTTAATTTCTTAATCTTTCTTTTTTTTTTTCTAATCACGTTTCATGTTGTTGTCTGCACTTTTAAAAGGACTATGAACATTAGGATTTTAAAGTCTTCCTTTACCTTTCCTTTCACATTCTCCAGAGAATATTAATGTGATGTATATCAAAACGTGGGCGTCGATTGAGAACAATCATCTACCTATTTTTACACCATACATGTTCGGTATTCTTTGACAGTTGATTCAGCTGACTTGTGGGTCTGTAAGTGAAAAGACAGCTTGCCTGGTGGTTCAACTGGTCATGTTTGATAGATCGACATTCATATGTCGAAAAATGTAATGCAAGCAGTTCAAAGTAATTGCCATTCGAGGGATGTACATAGACTCTGATATATAAATGGAGGGACAATTATTACTTCGGCATGTAATTGCAGTTGAGGGACAATAACTTCGGTGCAATTGAGCTAAAGCAGGGGTGACTGTTAATATCTTCTTCAAGCATCTTATCCAAATTCAAGCCCTCATGAAAAAGAATATAGAATTCTATAACTTATAGACATTCTATAGATATATATAGGAATTCTATAGCATTTTATAGAGTTCGCTGCTATTTCTATTACATATAGAATTCCATAGAAACACAAGACTTCCATGGCACATAGCATCTTTTCCAAATTCATGCCCTTATGTAAAACACTGAAGCATTCTATAGAATTCTATAGCTTTATATAGATATTCTATAGATATCTATAGAAATTCTATCGAATTTTATAGAGTTTGCCCCCATTTTCCATAGAATTCTATAGAAACACAAGATTCCATAGCATATAGAAGTCATAAAAATAAGAATGTTTTTCGTATGGGTGCAGACGGAAGCACTTCATCCTTGCTAAAAATCCTGATGTATTTTCTTAATTTTCTTCTCAGAATCAACAAATGCTAGGTGTTACAGGAACTGATGTCACCATCGCTGACATGGAGAGACTTATTCCACATTACAAGGTTAGTAGCCATGGCAACTCTGAACATCACGCAGCCAAACATATAAGTGGCATACTGTGTTCACTGCATGTATATTGACCTGCAGGTTCAAAGACTTCTCATTTTAAAAAAGCAACAGTCAAGTATATGCAAGCTGTCTTTCTTTTTCCCAAAGGTCCAATGTGTACTCCTTTTTTCATGTCTGACATGTATTCAGAGTCGACCCATTGTTCAGTGAATCCCATTGTTCAGTTGAACAAAAACCATATTTTCTTCTTCCTTTGTCAACCAACATACCTGATTTGTCAAAAGGCATTAAATTGTGTCATAGTAATTTTGTAACCTATTAATGCAGCTTTGTTTAAAACCAGAGGCAGTTCAAGTTCACTTCTGCATAGCCCAACTAAAAATTTTTTTTTTTAATTTAAATTTGGCTGTATGTATATATTCAGCAACAATCGCAATGTCCATCATACATAATTGTAGGCTGTCATGGAAAGCAAAATATTAACTGGTATTTCAACATTTTGTAGAAGGAAGATCTAGAGACTACAGTTTGTGTTTTGAACAAAAATACCAAAAAACTTTGCAAAACTTACTTTCACTATAATTTCAATCTTGAATTTTTTCTACTATCAAAAGCTCTTGCTATCCTACATTTGAACAGCGTTTTTTTTACCATTTTGACAAAAGCGAATATTTCCTTTTTCGCATTTATGAGAACTACATAATACATGTACAGGATATTCAAACGGACAATGATCACATTCATTATTCTCTAGTGTAACAAATTTTATTCCAATTCATTTGCATATGTGTGATATTCGAAAACAGTGGCTATCAGTACATTGTGTTCAACAAGTCTAAATGTTCTTTATGACAAGTTTTCCTGAAGTTGCAGCATACCGGCTGACTTTCTACAAATTTATTCAATTTCATAAACATCAATTGCAATTTTTAAAACATGCATAGCAGGCTATATAAAAGCCCAAATGTAAGGTGATAAACAGTTAAGCCTATAAGAAGTACAATACACGCAAATAACAGTGAAAATAGTTACTCTGAAATTTATAACTTCAAAAGTTTTGTCCCTTTCATTTTTGATGTACATTAATCTCTTTGTGTGGTATGAATATGCATACCCTCTGATCTTTTTGTGGAATGTAATACATTTTCTACAATGTTATTTATATTTACTATTTATATTAATGTAAAAAATTCTCTATCAGGAAATCTTATGAATATCAATATCATACATTTTGAAATAAAATTTTGTTTTAACCCTTTCAGGCCTAAACCCCTATATATAGGGGTATATACTGGTAAGTTACCAGAAAGTCAGGCCTGAAAGGGTTAATAGTACTTAAAACTAATCGCCCAAAACGTTTCTGCCAGTATTTTGCACTCTAACCCCACACTATGTTGTATGTTTTTCAGTTATTTTAATTGTTAATGATTCTGTTTCAGAAGTTCTGGTTATTGTTGTTTATTGTAGATACACACTGTAGATTGTGCCAAGTCATTTTGCCACGATGTTGATGTGAATGCCTTTGTTGTAGACAACTTTCTCTAGTGAT
>LD345059.1:232158-257998 GCA_001465055.1 Ptychodera flava
CTGACTCTGTATAGTTTGAACCGCCGGTATAATTATAATGAAGAGTTGAAGACAAAAACACATTTCACTAACCTTTTTATCGATTAATTTTGGTGTTTGACCCAACTCACATTAGTTTAATTCACGTACGCGTGTGTTACTATCTGTGGCTTATCGAGTCACGGACTCGTACTACCATACATACTAGTCAATCCGTTCGCCAAGTTTGATCACGTTTTTTGACAAGCATGCCACAAAATCCGCCACGAAATGGAAAGAAACCACTAAGTATCGAGAAAAAAGTTTCATGTCCGGTTTATTTCAGTTAAAAAAAATGCGTAACACGTAGGAAATGTCTCGCAATGTCAACAGTTCGGAACAACTACATTTCATTTACAAACCGGGTTGACTGTCATGGCCGTCTTGCTTCAGGACGGCCGGAGGTCAAATATCAACAGTTTAAAGAGGCTTTTTGGCAGTCAAACGCTTGAAAATTCACAAAATACACTTCAATTTAACCAAATCCTTACAAATTTCTCAATCTTGCATGTTTTGGACTTCGAAAACCTTAACCTCGGGTTCCATGTCGAGAGTTAGGCATCACACAGTGCCGCCGATACGTTCGAAGTTCTCTATCGCGATCGATTTGGTCACCAAATCGCGTCATTTTTCCGTAAAATATTCTCAAAAAAACTGTAAAATCTATCATTTCTATGGGCAGTAACTTGGCAAAATATAGTTGTCTTCCGTGTCTACGACATGGTAAAGCTTTCAAAACGTACGTACGTGTTTCGTTCAATGCACTGTGGCCGTATCCGCGTATGGGTGCAACTGCAGACCTGATTAAATATTCATGAAAACCGCTGACCTCTTTTGAAGAAAGTTCGCATAAAGTACTGGAATTTTCGATTGTTAGGCTGCATGATGTCATTATTTTAGTCCTTATATGGTACTAAACTGGGTTCAAAGGGTCAGGAATACCCTCCTTCTGGCTGAGTTCGGCAATGCATAGCTAAGTTAGGCATAAGCATAGAACGCAACCACTGTCGGTTTATATACCGACGTGGCGCTGAGAGCGAGAATGCCGTGTCGGTTTATAAACCGACGCGGCACTTTAAGGGTTAATATCTATGGCTTCATGAAAGGCATGTACATGGAATGTTCTAAAAAGACAGCAACAGCTCTCTCATCATATAAAAAAAGTTGATCCCCAAGATTGGAAAACATGCAAATTTTGAAATTTATGCTTTCTACCATAGAACGGTCGAGTAGTCTTCTAAATCCAGAAACCTCCAGGATTCTGATTGCACCATGGTAAGAAACTATGAAACTTTGTTTATTTGTGTGTACCATGCACTTACATTTACTGCTATGCTCAACATTTTCACTGTCTTACTGTGAGAATGCCATCACAATATATGTTAAACATTATCACAAGAAACAATTGTAAAACTCCATTTTCACAAAGAACTCTTAAAGGATCATGTGGTCTGATGTTGGATGTATTTGAATGATACATTAAACTTTCCCTCCATTTCGTTCTTTAGCAGTCCAATATTTCCACAGAAAACAATAGAGTTGTGTCAATATTTGGTGGTTTTGTGGTTTCACCACCATGGTTTGGCCCAAACCCATTGTTTTCAGTGGTGATTGAGGACCTATTAAGGTAGTATGCGCCTCGAAAGTGAAAGACTTAAACTTTTGCTTTAACTTTCCTCAAGGGATCTTTCAATCATTCTCTTTCAAAATCAAGAATAAAAATAGGGGGTCACCGTGCAAATTTTTGTACTAGAGAAACAAATTACCCAAGATTTACTGATATTAGAAATTCAAAATGGCCGCCATCCCTGTGTTAACTCTATGAAGAAATGTAAAAATTTTCGAATTTCGAAAAACTGAGCCGGTGAAAAGTTTTCTTTCACCAAGAGCTTTAAAATGAGCCCCCACATGTGGTATATCAGAAGAGAATTGTAAAAGTTTGAGAGTCTGAATGTCTGTCCCCGAGGTGCGTTCTACCTTAACAGGAAATATATTACCATTCCCTGCCCGTCGCATTTTGATTGGTCGAGCTGAACCACGTGACTGCCCACAAATACACAGTAATGGTTTGTTTACATGCCCGTGAATATGAATAATAAGATTAACAACTCAAAGTATCGTAACTTTACAGCTGAAACGTTAATTAAAATCAATCACACAATAAAATTGAACACGTGTGGGCCAAGTTGAGATACTTTTTTTCTGAAAACATCTCCGGATTTGCAAAATTTTTACAGCGCGTGACAGTGCGTCGAGTATTGCTCATTTCCGGGGCCCAGTTGACGTTCGCTTGGGAAATTTTCGCAAATTTTGACGGTTTTCTTGGGTTCGTTGATAAAATAATGGAAATAACAGACTCCGCCCTGACCATTAATGTTTATTTATGAGTGCGGGCTTGAGGAAAGCCAAAATTAACGGGCTCGGCAAGCCTTGCCTGTTAATTTTTGGCTTTCCTCTCGCCCTTGCCCATAAATAAATGTTAATGGTCAGCACGTCGCCCGTTATTTCTATAATATTGGGTGAACAGGCTAAATGTTCTTTTAGGCCATCCCAGCCCCTACCTGTTTACAGTTCAAAGGAGCTTAGAAGTCGGAAGTTCAAGTTAGGATTTATTGAGTGTAACAATGACTAGAACACCTTTACTATAACTGCAGTTTTATGTCCCTAGTAGAAGATGTTGTCAAATGTGAGACTGAATGAATTCAGCAGTGAGAAGCATGCACATCAAATCACAAATCCTGTAACTCCATGCGTGTTTATCCTGTCCAAAGGCAATTCTGTGGTGGCCTCTATAAAAATGGCACTGAAGAGGGTGAAATAATGGAGACAGTGAAAGACTTCCTGGCCACTCCTGGAGCACCTGTACCAGAAGGATGTAAGTATAGGAGTTCTAAAAATGTTGCATGTTACGGAGTAGTCATTGTATGTTGTTATTGTGATACACGGTGTGGAATCCACGTTTTCATTGCATTGAGAATGTGCCAACTACAGCTTGTCTTTGTGTGACAGAAATAAAGAATTTGTGTACATGTACCGGTAGGGTGGTCAAAGTGATCGTATGTATTTAAAGCTGTATAGTGTACTGTCAAGATACATGTTTTGAGTACTAGTATGTTTGTGTATAGTTTGTAAATGGGTAATGCATTTATTTTAAAGAAAGGCTTAAAGAGGAATAATCATGAATGTCAGAGATGGGAAAATATCCTAAAAAATGGAACAATATGAAACATGATTTGTAAAATCATATCACAGTAACAAATAATGTGAAACTCTGACATGCAGTCTACAATAGTATGCATGATTCATTTATGTTATTGTTGGCGATTGAGTGCACTTTCAAGATATATTTTTCAACTTGCAATATTCTACGCGTCCTTTCTTGTATTCTGTGTAGTACACATTTTTCAAACCTGCAACACAACTCAAAGTTTCCTCTCCCTGGCTTCGCAAAAGTTGAATTTTTTCTTCACCGTAGAGCTGACACACAGAATGACACCCATTTTGAGTTGCAAATATCAGTACATTTTAGTAAGTTGATTCTCTTAACAAATATTTGCAGGATCATCTTTAATTTTGGTATTGAATAGGAAAAAGTTGAAAGTTTCCTGGAGCTAAAGTATATGCAAACCTTTTAAGATCATACACGTAGTAGACATACCCTGCAATATCCCTCAACATTATTTTTTAGTCTCCAACCTGTAGAAAATTGTCTCATATTCTATACATTAAAGACAAGTGATGTCTTTACTTGCACATAAACTACTGTATGCCTAATTACTTACTGCTCATCATTGCCCAGTTCATTTCCTGAAATAATCTTAATAATCTTCCCCAAGGTGATGAAGAAATGTTGAAGAGACTTCAGTTTGATTTGCAAGCAACTGCAGATTTGGAAGATGATGTATGGAGCAGCAAGATCCATGACAGTAATAATGTGTGCGTACCAAGAATTGTTTTTAAATTTTTTTGGTGATATCATGCCAGGATGATTAGAACAGATTTTGTCACCTTTGATCAAAGATATGCATGCTGTTAATGTAGGCATTTACAAGGGAAAATGAAAGCAAAATGGCCGGCTGGACTAAAGAATGGTACTGCCATTTTGTGTTACAATTAAAACAGTATCCTAGGGGGTTTACAATTAAAACAGTATCCTAAGGGGTATGTTTCTCCGTCTATATCATGAAATGCTCAATAGCAACAGTGAAAAGAATTGTGCCAGCTTCCAAAATATTTATATCTCCTTAACTGGTGTCTTGCTGGAAGGAGCCCAATTTCCTTGCCTGGCATCTGGCAAATATTATCCATCTGTATTATCATGGCTTGTTTGATCATTCAGGTATAGCGTAACACAAAAAATGTCTCCTTTTATATTTTGCAGGTTAGATTTTGAACTCTTACTTGTAGGAACAGTTGGTGGCCTGACAAGAATATTCCCTGCCACTGAGTGAGTATAACATGTCAAGGGGAAAACAAATCTATACTTGATCAGCACTTTAACAGTCCAGGATCATTCGATAGACCCACTACAACATTGTACATTCAAATGTACAATAATGCTGTCAGAGAAAATTGATTATTTTATATATAGCACTTCTTTTCCATTTCAACGTTCTATTCATCTTACAACTTCATTGTAACTCTTTCAGCAATAAGGCCTTAAGATTTAACATTCCAATTAAAATCTGACGTAAGTGGTCGTAATAATCGTTTGCGCTCGAGGCAAAAGAAGAAAATTGCAAAATTCTTTTGTAAAAACAATTTGACGAGGACACTGACTTGAGAGTTGCATGTGCATACAGTTATGCACGGGCAGTCCACAGTCTATGGTAACAGGCTGTGCTTAAGGGGGCACTGTACCCAACACAGCATATTTTCCTCAAAATCACTTTTTGCAAATATTCATTCAGATTTAATCAAATTGTTAACCCAGGATTAAAATATTGGTTTGGTTCACCTTTTAGCTTGTAAAGCAGTCATAAGTGGTGTGATAAAGAAGTGTTAATTGATGCAAATGTATGCAAATCACCCGATCTCCTGGCTTCTCTTTTCTCCTAATTTCAAGATTTCCAAAAAATTTAACTCCACTCTTGCTGGGTCAAATTGTCTGAAATTTTCACACTATGTTCTTTAATGCTATATAACAAAAGAACAATCTTGTTTTGCAATAAATTTCTTACATTTTAAATAAGAGGCATTTTAATATTGCTAATCATGCTTTTCATCTTTATTTTTGAGTGTCAGTCTTTCAACCCTTGCCATATTAGAATGAGGATAGATAATGCAAAATAAAATATTCTTGTTTACTACACATACTCTTGTTTCAAGTGAAATATTACATTTCAGAAAATGGTATCAAGTTTTTGACTTACATTAATTTTTATTATTAACACCAAAATTGAAGATTTTTATCCCAAATATGCACCCCTTCATCCTCTGAGTAAACTATTACCATTGAACTATTGAAAATATATAGTATGGGGGGTTTCCTTGTCATCTTAGATGAGAAATTTTCCTTTGAACAAAAATGTTGGCAAGGTGCAGCTCCACCTTAATTATTTACAGTTGGATATGTATATAATTTATTGTTCATTCATTCAGATCTACAGAAAGTGCCAGCGAGACTCTGACAGATCCGTGGGAGCAGGAATATTATGAAAGATCGTTGTATGAAAAAGAGTATCTCATCTCTACATCATGTAATAATGGTAAGATGAATTAACTTTTAAATGAAAATCTCTTGGGGAAAACTGAAACTTTTGATGTGCATTGATATGTATAAGTTAAAGAGATTATATTTGTATATTCTGAAACAAGAACTGTAAGAGTGCAAAAAATTGGCATCATACCTAGGCATGTTACAATTCAACAGAATTGTGTGTGTAGGATACATGTATGTTTTTTCTTTACATGGTGCAGACCTTTATGCATAGATTACTTACCCGTAGACGATTGGTCCAGTAACCATCAGGTTCACAATGTATGCATGTATGTTTAGTCTCTGGGTTTCATACATGTACCAAGGTTAAGCATGTGATTAGTATCTGAACTCTTTTAATGTCTTGGGTTTTATTTTTCAGCAAAATTCCGTAGGAATTACAACTGCACCACTTTGATGAGGGCCAGCAAATCCATCACACTGGAGAAAGAAGTGAAGCCGGCAGTGCTGGCTGCATTCTTTCAAAGGGAATCATTCAATGCCGAGTGGCTTGGCATTACAACACAGGTCAGTCCAACACAGAAGCTATCGTTTCATATACAACTCCTCAAATATTATCATTGTATTATCCCTACTATGGAAAGCAGTAAAAGTTTTGCAAGTGTCTCATTTATGCTTGTGTCTAACTGAAAACTATCCTTTTGTCTGGAATACATGTACCTGCTGTCTAATAAGCGACAAAAATTTAGCCCATCCACTAAGAGAGCCAGTAGACTTCTATGAATATTATTGATAAAACCAAAGATAAAACATTAAAATAATTATCATTTACGAGTAGTACTGCTTAATTATCTAGTTTAAATGAACCGTGTGATTGATTTCATAACAAAGTAAAGGAAAACAAATAAGGTTGTGTATGATTTTACAAAGGTAATGAATAATATATATACAAAGAGCTATACTGTATAATGATGAGGAGATGATGATCAGTTTTTCGCAGCTCGTTTTTTAACAATGAGAAAAGCACATAGTATCAATTGCATCATGGGAATGTAAGCAGGATTTCTGTTAAAATTTCATGTTGTCACAAGTCAGTTGCTTTTAAATAACGTTAGAGAAGATGTATGTATTGCATGCATTTACTTAGTCAAAGCATTCAGCAAGTTTGAAATATATCTGTTCTGATGAACAATACATTAAAAGTCAAAATGTTTTTCTCCCGGTCAAAAGCATCTAATGAATGTTATAGCTGACTCCGGTTTCGATTCCGTAAAATTTAAACACTCTCCAGATATTGGATTTCAATTTCTGCGAGAGTGGGCCGGTTTCAGTGTTTGCCCAGCAACACTGCAAATGCGACTGCAATATCTGCAATAATGGCGGAATGCTGAACCGAAATGTCAATTTTAATTTGCGAAAACAGCCTCTAGCCATTCATTCAGCCATGAATAAAGCATGCTTTCACAACAAAGAGACATTGAGCAGAATATTGAACAGATTTTCCTGCGTTCTTTATCAAACATTATTTATTGGATTTCTATTTTGAGGATTGTAGTCAAGCGTTAGCCCTTTTTTCTGGGGTAATAGTGTCATTGACACGATATCATGTCCTCTCTACAATTAGTGCTTTGGCGGGACTTGTTCTCGAAGTTGTGAAGATGAGGCAAGTTGAATTAATATTTACTTATCCACTCGACTGTTTAGGGTGCTTTGCAAGATTTTCACCTGGAATAAATTAGTATTTGAAAGAGCTGCTTGTGTTTCACTGCTTTCATATCCATACATGGACACAGTCATACATCTATCTATAGTCATTGGATTTTGGTCAGAAAACAATTTGGACTTTTGGTGCCAACTTGATTAACAATCACCATCTTTATTAGTCAAAGAAATTACATTGAAAGTCAACAATAGTTATAATTCATGAAGGGTTACCAATGTTTATATGAAAGACATAATGTATTTATGTATGAATATTTGCATTGTGTTTGTACGATGCACTGAATGGTTAACAGTACTGTATAACTTAATCACATCACTGTGGGATCAAATGATGGGCACAGCGAATGCCATGTCAAGTTGTCCATACTATACTCTTTTATATGGAGTGTGTTGATTGGTAACTTTTCCGACTTCTGTCAACTGCTCTTAATCTGGACAGGATTTGAACTGTTATCTACTTGACAATGGCGGCTTCCTAGTAGCTAGTGACCAAGAGGAACATGAACAATATGTGAGTACTTCTATTGGGTTTTCTGTACAAAGCTGTAATAAAACTGAATGCTCGCATACAGGCTTCAGTGTATAAAAGGTTGCAAAGATACTCTTTAATGTCAGTTACCATGTCTGTATGTGTTTCAACATTTGCATAATAACGGTCCTGACTGATTAGCCATCACTAAATCACGAATTTGTAAAAACGCCTTCCTGCCTCACTCTGGCAAATAAATTTTTCAACTTTGAATGTGGCCATAATGTTTGTACGCTACTACACTGTACAAGTAAGTGAAATGCAGGAGGATTCTGTTATCTATTATTGCAAATCTGGACAGAATTGGAACCATCACCGTCTTGTTGATAGTGACTGTGGCTTACTGTTATTTTGACAGTCAGAAGTCAAAGTTTTTGCAGTTTGTTTATAAATGGCAAAACATTTTGATTTGAAATACAGAGGAAAATTTGAGAGACATCTATTGATTCACAATCTTGACAAGTCATTCAGTGTTACTGATGGTAACAAGTTTTCTAATGAATCAGTGTGCACCCAATATTGATTGCACCGGGCCCCGATTATCAGCTTCCTTTGAGATTGTGCAAATCAATTGTGCAAATCAGACACCAAAGATTTGTTAGTCAGTGATTATGCCAATCTTGCCAACAGCTGTTTTGTGTATTTCTCTTCACAGATAGGATCATTCTTTGGGATAATAGAAGGGGACATTATGAATGATATGCTCAATAAAAGCATCTTTGGAAAGTGAGTCCTCTAGTATTGTTTCTTTGCTATCTGTCAGAAATGCAGCTTCATAAAAAATCCAGTCAACATTTTTTACTATCAGATTCAAACTCCCAAGCTGAAATACATGTACCTTCTTATCTAGACAAGAAGAAGACCTCCAAAATTATATCATACCAATATATTGATGGGGCAAATACAGCAACCTGATTGGTCGAGATGTGAAAATGATCGTGGTATATTCATAATATACCAAAGCTGGCACACGCGCGAGTTCTCGGCAGCAGTCAAAATCTTTTTTTGACGTTCCATGACAGAGTTTCAATATCCTGTATGATATAGTAGCAATAAAGCACACCCAACGACGGTATATCATGAGATTTTGCCCAGGTCACGACATATATACATGTATGTATGAGCGACAACGAGTGCATAGTATATGAAGTGAATTGGTCAAAATCTTGTGGTGTACCGTCGCTGGGTGTTGTTTATTGCTGAATTATTCACCTACAGTGGACATTTGCTCCTCCTATGTAGATTAAATTATAGGAATATGATCATTAGATTTACATGTAATGAACAGATTGGCAAACCATTCGAAGAGCTGATCAAGTCAAGGGGAGTTGCATATTGCTTTGTTTTCCTTATCACAGGGTTGAATCCTATGATTATCAGGCGTCCTGTCCGAAGCTAGAGGAGAATACTGAAACAGCTGCAGGTGCTAGATCAATTAATGTGGTAAGTCCGTCCGTTTCTTACACCAGTTCTTTCTCAATTCTGTATGTGTCTGAAAAAACTTGAAACCAAAAGAAATGGCAAGTTTTTTTGAAGGAGAAAGTTGGAATGTTCCATTTTTGCAATCTTTGAAATAATTTAGCCCTATACACTGACTGCATGTACTCAGCATTTTATCATAAAGTGAAAAATATGTGTATGTATATTATTGGATATGCCACATGGTATATGTAACTAATAAAGTTTCAATTTTTAGGTTAATGTACACCAGTATATCATTGTATAATTTTGAACTTTTTTGAAGTGTATTTTTGAAATGAAATTTCTTGTGACAATCTTGACTCTAGCTTTCCTCAGTGAAAGATTGACACATCTTGAATGATCTTTCAAGAATTTTTTATTCTCTCTCCAACAGCCTTCACTTTCTCTGCCAGAAGCTTTGACCTTGAACTGGTGGGCTTCAAAAGCAACATGGTTTGTATTCATGCATACATGTCAACTTGTAATAATCTTTAGACTGTAGTAAAGTTACCAGGTTTCTAATGGAAAAAAATTGTTAAAATTTTTGTGCCATTTTCCTACATTGATATGTTTTTTGTTCTCTATCTTTCTTGTGCCTTTGTTTTAGCATTCTCATTCAGTGCTATGCACAGAGAAAGTTTATTTTCTGACAAAAGAATTTCATGTAACTTCCTTTCATATAATATATATGTATGTACCCACAAGTTTGAGTCTCATTGTTATCTTGATACTTTACAATTGAACAATTTTTTTTATGAGTACCTCTGTTCTATGTTGATTATTGAGTTCAAAATACCCCGACTTTTATTTTAAGATTTATTTTAAGATTTAGATAGAGAAGGGTTTACAGTTCCTTTGTTGAAAGTATGAGCAAAAATCTTCAATCTTTCAGTTCCTAAGTGCCTGCTACCTTAAAAGGTGATAATTTTAGAAACTTTCTGATCAAAGCAACAGTTTTTTTTACTGTAATGTTTCACGTCATTATTATGTAAATATATCTATTTTTGGCCACAGGGGATTTCTTCAGTATAGTCTTTACAACATATTGTTTTCACCGTGGTCGTCCACAACAGGTGAGTTGAGTACACGTTATGATTTTTTAGGGACACTTTTGCAGAATGATCCCCCAGAAAATCTTTAGAATTTATCAATTTTTATGAGGAAAACAATGTTATCGGACATCTTTAAGTGTTTAGTCCTTCATGTGTTCAAAATAAAAGGTCAATGGATTCTTTTGCTAGATGATTTAATAAAATAAAATCTGTGGTTGTAGAAATCTGATTTTACATACTGACTTTTATTGCAAAATTATTCCTACAAGCATTACCCTGAGGAATGATTTGTGACATTTTGTTTCTGTGTGCTGTAGTTACCGCCCAAGAAGAAACCGAGGAAAACGTCAGCTGCATAAAGCTTGAAAAACAGTTTTACTTGAGCTCTTACATAGAGCAGCCCAACAATGAACTTATTTGCGCCAGCAATTGTTCCAGGTAAGCTACCCTCTGTCAGTCACAATCCAATGCAATGAAAATAGAAAATACCAGGAACCTAGATATCAAATTTCATTTTGTTTAGCAGTATTGAATTGCTGTGCTAACTAATAAGTCCACTGCTTTCATTGCACAGAGAGTGGAGTGTTAGAAAAGTACCTCACACCAATATGCTGCTAGTTGTTGTGGAGGCTGACTGCCCAGAGTGCCCACACATCATCGTAGACCAAGAACCGGAACGAGATATCCTTTCAAAATGATTCAAGGTCATTGTGAAATCATTCCTGTACATACTTTATGGTCATAGTAATTTTTCAAGTTTCGTACATTTGAATTACTACCGGTAAGTTGGGTAGTTTTCACTACATATGTATGTACATACAGCTACATGTACAGTATATCTATTAAAACATTTCTGCAAAGAATCAACTTTCCTGCCCGTAGAAGTTTTAGTTTGTTGAAAATAAGCGTAGAAGTAGTTGAAGTTGCACTTCAAACTAACTATAGTTGCTACATGTTACGTTTTGAGTGCAATGTGCCATCTGCCCTTTGGCAATCAGTAATCTCAATATCAATGTCTTTTCATCAAATATCAAAATGATACCAATTATTTTCCTGTAATTCAGCTGTTTTGAACTTAACCTATTTCACATGTTCTTGGAAGTGTCTTTGTGTGAGCATCTCTCGAAAGCTTCATTTTGATGTGAAATAAAGAAACACTTTTTGTCCATACATTCATTTGCCATATGTGTCAGTCACTGGCATACAGAATCATTATATCAAAACTTTATAAATATTACTCATCTAGGTTCATTATTGTACTAAATTGTTGTGTTTAAATGTAAAGTGTATCTCCTTGACAACGACCTCACTGTCAGGGCCTGACCCCTGTATAACCTCACAGAACCCAAGGTATAGACGGAGACCAGACTATTGCTATGCTTTTCATCCACACGTAAGTAACGCATTGTCTTCAAATTTAATGCCACCTTACAACATATTAAATGCATAATTTTATCGTGGTAAATTTCCAAATTTCAAATTTGACGATATGATCTAAATGTGCATGATGCTTGATCTAACCACTGATCTAGGTTACACACTTTGTTAGAGAGTGTACATATAGATGCATTACTCAGACCTTTTATCCTCTTTAAAGAACCCTGCATTGTCTCAGGATTTGTCATATTTCACACATCTCTTCAGTATTCAACTGAAGAAAGTAGTCAGAGTTTACGCAGACATGTAGTTTACAGCTTGTATAGCAATTTTACCCGTAAAATGTTGACCCTCCTGTGTTACGTTTATTTTATGTTCCCCAGGAAAGTTCTGAAGACTGTGGTGGAGCAGCCAGTATATCAATATCAGTATTTGCAGTTTTGAGTCACATTGTTGTAGTTACCATAGCAATGCGGATATGCGGAGCAGTCTAGCATTCTGTATACAGCCCTCAAGCCTGCTCATCACCCACCTAGAATTTTTAGCAGTGCCACTGAAAAAAAATTGGTATTCCTTCATATTTTTTTGTGATGATATACAATGTCATGGTTTTGCAAAGTAGTCTGTGTACATAAGGAAAGGTTATTGCTAAGGTCAAAATATACAGTTTTTATGGCAAGAGATTGATAGAGTTTGTCTTAGAAGACAAATCTTCATACATGTGCAATGTATGTGTGTGTATCTTCAACCAAATCTTGCACTTTTACTTTACATGCATACATTTTCCATAATTGTCCATTTTCCAAGGAACACTCACTTCCCAGTGAAACTGGACATGCTCTTCATTGGCTTTCCATTTCTTTCCAATTCCATTGAGGGAATGTACATCCTTCCATGGCCATCAATTTTGCATTAATCTCTTCTACCATGTCTTGTTACCATAAAAAAACCATCTCAATCATGGATTATCTGATTCAGCAACATTGTTCCAAGTTTCAGTGCATCTCTCTGTGCCTAATGAGCAGGTGCCAAGTAATTCAAGATCTTGATTTCATACACTGGCATAACCCACCCTAGTGTTAATCAGTGATTGGTTGAAATTTATAGTTGACCAAACTCAGCAATTAAACAAAGAAATTGGGTCATAGGTCACAAAGAACAGAAAAGGAAAAGTTAAACTTAAAGTTTGGTTTTCACCAGTGAATCAATTTTATACCACCATGTGCATTAGCCGTGATTTATTACAGGCTCCTTAGGCTTGGAAAGCAGATGTACATGTGTACATGCATTCAAAAATGTTCCTAGAATGTTTAGTCTTGGAACTAACATTAGAATTCTTGTATAACATCTGTTCTGCATCACTTCATAGGTATACTGCACACAGGATATTGAACTTCAGTTATCTTAGATGTCATAGCTTTTGTTTCGGGAACAAAGTCTTGAAACTCTTCAAAATTGCCATGAGCACCTCATTACTTTGACTTCCTTATTAAGTATTAGTATTAGTATGTTAAACATACCTTTGACTCAACTAGCGGTGTTATTGTACAAAATTATTCCTAGAGTGCACATGTTACTCATTAACAACATTTCTGTCCACCCACACTCCTTTCTGAAAGTAACAATCACTGTTCACAAAACGGGTTTCTGATGACAGGTTTATGAGATAATAAGAAGTCAGCTCTCTACTTTTATTCCTGCCAAAAAGTCCTAGTTATTCTTTCAAATTCAAATTAATTTTCTGTAAAATTTTCAAAAGTGTAAAACAGTCAATTTTGATAGAATACGGCTTTGAATCAAAATGCTTGTTTTTCACATCACAGTAGCAAGTCATGACTTTAAAAATTCTGATAACTTCACTCAAGACATCCTAGAATAAACAAGATAACTTGTAGTGAATGCCAAAAGTTTTGAATCTATTGAATTCATGGAAACAAAACATGCAAACTGAAATGATTGAATCCTTTGCCAATTTTAATCAGTCAATAAGGTTGTCTTGCCGGCTAACTTTAATAGCATAATTAAAATGTCAACTCTAATATTCATTGTTGTCCATTGTTTTCAAAATGGAATAGGGTTTTTTTAATTTATTCTGAAAGATTCTTTCACAAATGTAACTCCCTTCAAACATAGGTGCAATAGTAAAGAGTAATTATACATATTTTTAAATGCTCAGTATTCATAGAACCGCTTTTAAAAATGTTTGTGGAAGTCTTCCAAATCTGAAATTCATACCACTTGGAAGGGAATTTCCTTACATCAAATTTAAAGACGGAATTTTACACAAACTAATATACCAGCGTCAATTTTACGGTAAATCTGCTGTATTGACCTTTGCTGGTAAAGCACACATTTCTCACAATAGTGTCAGATTGTAAAGCTGACTTCACCATTTGAACCAAGTTTTTGTTCGGGTGGTTGGGGAGATATAGTTAGTTCCTTCATGACACAGGTCACCAGGGGTCAGGTTTCAAAGGTTAATATCATGTTTTAGTATGTAAAATACACATATAGGAACGTGATTCTGCTTTAAAAACTCAATTGCACAATTATACATAGAACAAAGTGTTGATTAGGTCACAAGGAAATTAATTTAAGAGATAATTGTTGTAATGATTTTTTTTCAAACACCACTCATCATCTTATTCAAGTGGTAGTAAGTATTAATTAGATGTCCCATTTTCTTCCCAAGTGATATTTGCTCAAAATCTTGGGACACCTTTTTCCTAAGAGTGATACGTATTATGAAGAAAATTCAACTCAAATCAGTGTTCATGAATTGTCCACTCTTCTGTTTCAACTCTCTGTACTTGAACAGTCAGTTTTTTGCAGGTGCTGGCAATCCAGAATCCTGCAAAATAAAAGTGTGTTCGAGAACGAACTTCTTTTCAAAACCTTGCATTTACACTCTTCATCGTGCATTTCGCACAAAATTTACACAACTTTGACTGATTTAACTTGAGCTGACAAAATCACAGAACAAAAAATGCAAAAGAAAGTTTCAGTCTATGAATATTAAAATCATAGATGACACTACAACAAAGTTTTAAAACAAAACTGAGACAGAAATGCATCCAAACTTTTTTTGGCTCAAAATGTGTGAGATTATACAGTAGATGATTAGAATGAACTTCTGTATGATTTGGTAGTGGTAGTGTTAAATCATAGACAGTAGAAGTGAGACTGTATGCCTAAATTAAACATCCCTTAATTTATATATATATATATATATATATATATATATATATATATATATATATATATATATATATATATATATATATATACCTGTAGATAGTCCAGTATAGTCCAAGGAATTAGTTAGCCCTGTACAAGAAAACTGTCTTGCTATTCTAACAAAACTAATGGCATCCAGATGTATTTGCATGTGTAAATAAAATCACCTTTTTGAGAGAAACACCATATGATAATCATACCATATGTGCAATATTGCATGGTCAGTTACTGTCCCATATACACTTCCTCTCTTTCGGAGTAGGGTTTACAGGGTCGCCTGTCGTACTAGCAATGCTAACACCGCCTATGATCAAATTCAAAAGTATATTTTTTACACTTTCCACGGAAGAAGTCAGTTAGAAATTCATTGAACACCACAATCATCTGATAGTAACACCAAGCAATAAGTATTTATTCTGGTAAATACCATTAGACGTCTCATCTAGCTGTTAGAGATGGGACTGCCTGTTTTGTATAAAATTTTGTAAATACACGCTCAGTTTGTCGAGTCATTTTCATGTATTTGTCACTTTGCCAGTGTACAAGGCGTATTGTACATATATTCAATTATTTTGTTTTTAATTTATTCATTGTCAAAACATTTCAGTCAATTTCTTTGCTGTAACATAGTGTAGTAATTGCAGTTTTTAAATTCAGCATGTATGGGTGGTTTTGTATCATTATGTCACATTTCTAAATTTGTTAAGGGAAAACTTACCGTGTATGACTTTTGCCAAAAGATTTGTAAATTATAAGATTATTATTGAAATAACGAGTATTTGGCTTATCAGCAAAACATGTACATGTACACACATGAAAGTGAAGTAAATTGACCCATTAGATGGATAATTGAAAATGACAGAAAATCATACGGTCAATACAGGGATCCTGGTGGTCTCAGGGATCAGCCTTTATTGTCAGGCAGAATACTGGGCATTTCAATATGCTTAATACTCTGAGTACAGTTGATACATGCGTGTACATGGGACAAAATTATGACAAAAATTGTCAAAAGTTACAGTCACTGTCCTCTCTGGCAATCTTCAATCATAATAATGTGTGTAAGGTCCCAAATCATTTTGTGCATCAGGTATAGATATCCAAATGTTCACAGTATTAAGAAAACCTGCCAGCGTTTCTTTGCCAATGTCAAAGACAATCATAGTATCGGTGTATGTGAATTAGAATTGTTATAGTAGGCACTTTAAAGAAACAAACCATTTTCTGGTGGCATTGCTGTTGTCATTGTATCATTTGGGAAACTATAGATACTGATTAATCCCCTAAAACAGGCTTACATCATGGTCACCAGACATGCCTTCCGATCCACTCTGCTGACAGACTTATTGAAAATGGGCAATAGTAATGTAAGTTCTCGTACATTGTATGTTACAAAGTGTTTATTTAATAGCCACTTTCAAAAATGCAAAACACCTACGAGTTTAGTAGAGTATTTCTTTATTTGAAACATACAAGATCAGCGTTTACATGAGGCCATTGTTGATTTGTGGAATGGTTTTTTTGTGATAGAAAAATGCTGAAAAAAAGTTGTGCATAAAATGAACAATTGTGTGCATAATTGAAAGACCAATTATGATTTCTGACTGGAAAATCTTGTCCGTGTAAATGAACATGGAATCTGTGCAAAACACATGTATGTGGCAGCAATGTTGCCATCAAGAACCAAAGAGACAAAATCAAGTCAGTTGTTGTATCCATGTTCTATTTTAAATTACACCTTTGTAATTTTTGTGTTATTTTTCAAATGAAACCATGGTTTTTCATGGAAGTGCCTCTCATACTCGACGACAATATTTATTTTATGATAAACTAAGAACTGCAGTGTCTTACTGCTACTCTACAAGACTGTGTCTTTAAGATTCCAGCTATCAGTTAACCTGATGGTAGATTTTGTGAGTAAGAAATCTCAAAGCACTTGTTGCTAAAAAAATTGTCTGTAATGTCTGTGTATTTCTCTCTACTAGCTTGTGCTTGCTTTTGTATGACACCACTGGGTGTCCAGTTTTGTATTTTATATTTTTAGAGTGGTACATCTCTTGATAGCATGCTGTGTCTTCTGAATATATATATATATGTCTTCTTAATATATATATATATATATATATTCTGCTTACTGAATATAAATATGTTCCTCCTGCCAGAATTGGTATATACACACATGTATATTCTTGGCAGACGTTTTGTGTAGAATTCTTCAATGTGTCTGAAACCATTACTTTTGCTGTACGTATTATTGTAACAATAACTTATAGAGATGTTTATGTTAATCTTGACCCTGTTTCAATTATGTTTAATAGAAATTCATTTTTCTTTTGTGATCGGTCAGGCTTGACCATGAGTATTTCTTGAGGGAGCAACTTTTTTTTAAGATAATCGTGTTTCTGTGTGCTGTTTCTTCGGACGAACCGTGAACAAGAAAGAATGCCAAATTTCGAATACCTTTAACTAGTAAACTTCTGTTATTTATGTGTTGTCTGAATGCTATTTATGGAATTGCCTGTTTTGCTTTTTGTAAAGATAACGTGTGGTAATAGAGCTTTAGCTGCACAGAAGCAGCATCCTAGTGATTTGAAACCCGCATTTGCAAAGTAATAATAGACAAATATTAGTGATAGACACTGTCAGCACGTTGAACCAAAGCACCTTTGTAAATACGGTGATGGATGTATGCAGGAATGAGTATGCTGCAGTTAACTCATGTGTTTAACCCTTTTCATACTTGTCCGTTTCCTGCCAGCCGGAAAATTCAATGGAAAACAGTATTGAACAAACACGTTTACTTTCCCTGACTTTGCCTGTCTCTATATGTACAAGAAATGTTAATACTTTTACTCAACTGGGCAGTTTGAGCCCCCTAAATATCTCCCCAAAACATGGTATGTGAACCTGGACTTTGCCAGCTATTGTATGCAGACGTTTATGAATTTCTTTGGCTATGCAGAATAATGGCCCCCTGGAAATAAATATAATTTCCTCCGATTTGGCAAAGACGAACAAAACTCAAGGGCACGAACCAAACTGTCTCTTAACAGGGAATGAATGAAAAGGCAAAAGTAGTGTGTTTTACGATAATAGGATAAAAGTAATTATGGTTGGTTCCGAAAAAAGGGGCGAAATCCTTCAGTATTCTTGCCTTGCTTAGAGAGTAAAGAATATGCTAGGTATAGGTCAGAAAACTTCATTTTTTCCCCCATGTCAAAATAGTTCAGTGCTGCCAATAACACACGACACCCACACAAAACCCTGTGGTGCCATAGTCAAGATTTCTATAAATCGATTAACCCCTGCCTTCAAGTTTATTATAAGCCATTTTTGTAAACCGAAGTATTTATAGAATCCACTAATTTCTATCAATTTGTCAATAAAAGAAAATATTTTCGAAATTATGTCTCGCGTCATTGTTAGTTTGTACACCGAGCCTAGCCTATTGGAATGTATAGATTTTACTCGTGTTCTTCACTGAAATGCCTCCTCTGCATGGGACCTTCGATATTGGCTAAATAACTGAAGTTCTAGGGAACAAAGTGATTTTTTTCTGCCACTGTCGTCTGCACGAGGTTATTACTACACTGGTCGTCTTTTTCTTGTGCTCAACAATTGCAACATCTGCTGCTGGGAACCTCTTCCAGTGACAGTCTACATACTGAATCTCAAGCTTCTTCCGGTCGCTGTCTACCGTTCCTCTTCTTAAGATACCGATGTAGCAATACCATCGTAAGCTGCAGATGATGTAAAAATTTCTTGCATTACAGCGCATTCAGCTTTGCGATTATGTAACGAAGACGAGGATGCATTCGATATTTTGTTTCGTACCTTTCTTGCTAATAATCCAAATATGGCAATATTTTTATTCAGAATAGTTCTTGTTTTCACAAGTGTTCCACTTTCACATCAAACAGAAAGTCAGTATTTAAAAGACAACACTTCACGTTTCACAAGTCAGGTTTGTCCCTTTTAGCCCGCGATTTTGTCCATATGTGGACACACAAAACGGATAAGTCGGTAACAGGGCAGTCAAATACTAGATATATTGTGATGTTGAAGGAAAAAGGTCACTGAATAATATTTGATTTCTGCGTATTTATCTTTAACATAAAATAATGTCTCTCCTCGCGTGAACTATGCATTCCGCAAGAATTGCCCCCATAGATCTTAAATTTATACTTATTACCTCATCGTAGTTCAGCTCTAATTTTTCGTCTTTGCAATCAGTCACCGATCTTGAATGAAACTGGAAAAACAAGAAAGACAGCCACTCTGTAAAAGAGACAACACATGTTTTTTGTTTGTGTTTGTTTGTTTTTGTTTGTTTTTGTTTTTTGCAGTATTTCAGTGATTTCGTTCTGAAAGTTGGAATGCGGACGCTACACACACGCCAGCACAGTGTATTGTATACATGATCATGCCATGTTATTGTTGACAGCTGAATTCTAGGCCAGGCTAGAATTACTTTGTAAACGCAACAATATATACCTTACAAACACATCGGTTGTCTTAACAATGTGAACACTGAGCATTTCAGAATGATTTGGAAGTAGAACAAATAAACAATGGTTTACAGGCGGAATAAATATATTTGAAAATACATGAACGGTTACAGCTGATGGACTTCTGAGTCTAAATAGGATACAACTTCGCTAAAGACACCCGATTAATTTCATGATAGTGAACGAAATTGATAGAAAAGAAAGACAAAACACGGCTCGTACCACTGATCGGGGAGGCGAGGGGGTAGACAAAAAAAGCTACATGGATTTAGTTGTGGGTGCATGGAGAAAGCTACACCCTCACAATTTGTCAATTATATTACAGATGAAGAAAGAACGCGATATAAAGCAATGAAGAAAAGGCTTCAACATTTTTAATTTTTTCAGGGAAGAAACATTTCCAAAAGTTTGCACCATCACTGGTCCGTAGAAACTCTACGAGTCGAAAGGGATAGAGCCATTTTCATCTTTAGAGAGAAGTAGGCAAAAATGAAAAGCATATATACGTGAGCGTTGACAGGAAAATGTTTACAGGACTCGATTGTGGAAAGGCAATCGAAAAGCTGAAGAGAAATATCTACATCTCTTAATAATGAAGTATTCGAAGGGAAACAAATAGTTTTTTTGTGTGCATATCATAGCCCAAACAAGCGAATATATTTGATAAAGGTTAGGTAAGGTGACCATAGTTTGCCCGGACGTCAGGAGGGCAAATGGTCTCCTACCTCGAGGGTACATAGTGGGCTATAATGTTTTTATTACATGTCTCTCTTACATAGTTTTCACTCAGAATTGTTTTGTTTATTTGCAAATGACAGTCCTATGCAAAACAGTTCCGGCTCACTTTCCGTCAAATGATGACTGTGCGGCCCACTATGTCATCAACAAGTTACCACTGAATCCTATGGGTGCGCGCATGCGCGATATACGAGGCATGTAATAAAAGATTTTTTTAAAGACCCATGAAACGATATTGAGGAAATTCTCCGGCTATAAAATAATCTCGACTTACTCCGTATTCGGAATCCTCTCTGCTGAGTTCTAGATTAGTATTTTCCGTCGTTTTTTTCCACCGAGGGAAGACAGAACGCAAGAGATCGATCAAACATCCAGGAATGGGTATGAGGTTGAATGGAGGCGGTAACGTCTGGGCGTGTGTGTAGTGTACCCATACCATGGTACGCACAAACTTCCACTCTGTTTCGATTTGCTCCTGCGAAAGTGTATATTTATTTACTTATTTATTTATTTATCTATTTATTTATTTATATCCGAAAGCTAAGGCTGCATGTATTTTTTATTATAATGAATTAGTGTCTCTTAATCAAATGATGAGAGTCAAGTCGTGTTATGGTCGTGTCATATAGCATGGACATCATGGCAATGCACTCCCGATCCTGTTCTTTGTATGGGATTTACCTCGGAAAATAAAAACAAGTAAATAGGCAAGGTCAGTGACAGCATGCCTATTGCAAAGTGTTTGGCGAAGTCATCCCTTGGCACTTCTGACTAGTACAAGCGAATTACAATATGTAATAACGGGCGTGGAAATGGCAAAACAGATCTATAGAAGCTATCATAAAAGACCAAACTAAAAGCAAAACAACTGCAATAGGCTACGATGGAACAGTACTAGGCTATTAATGGTTATTTATTGTAAAGAGCATATGGTTTACAACTATTTTCGAATCGCTTCTTTAACGACGCTGCTGTTGTAGGGTCCGACAGTGAGGTGGTGGATAGAAGTACAATTTTTTTTTTTTGGAGAAATAAAGTGATTACAATACAATTAAATGCACAATTATCGTTAATACTCAGCTATACGTAGATGGGGGCATTTTGCATGGCGTCGTTGGGCAAAAGAGAGCACTCAAACTCGCCGCGAGAATGATGTTTGCTGAGTTACAGAATGATCCACGACGTTGGAAGCGAAATATGATCAAATACAAACCTTTACACGGGTGTATGTGTCAGACATCATGGCGATGCATATGTTTAACAAGATCAATATAACGAGGAAGCTGAAGAACAGGTACATAAATGTTCCGAATATCCGATACATGGAGGACGCGTCATACTGTCCAGTTGCATCGCTACCATTTATGACGTCACTCTGGTTCCAGGATTTGTTTAAGGCGTCCCCATCTTGCAGTGGTAACAGGACTTTTGCGATCTTAAGCTCCGACGAGTTGTCTCTCCCAAATATTGAAAACACCAACGCCATAAAAGAAGTTTTTAACCTACAAGTGAAAATCGACGTCGAAAAAGCGTCATCTTTCTTCGAAGCATGATCAGCCGACAGGTCAACATGTTCAGAATTTTGTTTGCGTAAAGTGATGAAAATATATGTACAATACTACCACAGAAAGAGTCCAAATGGCTGAATATTACATCAAACCCATTTTGTTCATGTATGGATTATTCAAACTCGAATGGTGTACAGTAGTTTATTATAAATTGTCTCATAATTTGGCGCAATGGACGGTGCCGTTTAACATCAAATAAAGTTTCTTTTGTACGAAATAAATGGACTGGCGATATAAGTAATGACTTCAAAGGCTATTTCACGATCATGTCATTTTGCATGTAAACGAGGCAGCAGTGACGTCATGCTTATGATGTGACGTTTGTCACAGAATAAGAGTGAGATGCACACACCATGAAATGACCTTCACGGTGAGCACAGCTACAAGCACACAACTCGACAGAATTTGAAAAGTTTAGCGAAATTTTCCCACCCACTTCTGAATGAAAAAATAATATAAGTTATTCACAAAATACCGGGATTTATGCCCGAGTACATCGTGCAGTAAGCTTATTGTCCGAGACGCGAAGCATCGAGGACAATACCGGAGTGCACAATGTACGAGGACATAAATCCCGGTATTTTGTGAATAACCTTATTAAAATAAATCTTTTTAGCCAAATTTTACAAGGAAAAGTCAAAATTAACGCGTTCTTTGGGATGCCCGTCGCACACTGCACTGAGCGATCGCGAGCAGACTGGGAACTAGCTGCAGTACAGTAGCTCGAGGATTTGCTGGGTATTTGGGTCGGACGGCAAAATCAGATTGCCGTCCGACCTAAATAACCAGGCAAAACCACGAGCTACTGTACTGCAGCTAACTGGGAACGAGTTCAGCGCGTCCGCTAAGCGCAAAACGAAATGTCAACCCGCGCAGCGCAGTGCAACTTGCAAGTGGTAGAAATTGTAGGTCAGCAGCATAATTTCACTCAAATTCACAGGTTTTGGGTTGACCACTATTAACTTCGTGAAGTACTGACTGTTTAGAAGTATATTTTTTGTAACAAATTTAAAATAATCTTTCCCTTTCCTCTTGTGGACGTAAAGGTGTTTGAGGTTAAAGGTCAAATGCGTCCAATAACACTAAAGCTATTGTACTCCGCGTCAAAGTTATTAAACTCCGTTTCCTCTGATACCGAAACTTACTGTACGACGAAACTCCATAGGTTACAGACGCAGGTGTATCATAATAGAGGTTACAAACTTTTATTCATATATCAAAGAAACGAACAATGAAAAGAAAGTTTCATCCAACGTAAGTCGTGAATAGACTATAAGCTTACACCGATGCTACTGTGATATAGACGGTACTTACTCAGAGAAGTCGTTTCTTTCCATGTTGTTTGGGTCGGAATAGATGACGTACAGTCCCACAGCGAATGAAACTGTGACGACGGAAAAGATGCAGAGAAAGCGAGCCACATCCCCGGCCATCGAAAAAAAGCATAACAACATCGGACCAAGAGTGCGACTGGGGAACAGGCATTTAATGATTTGAATATTGGCCAGGACGATAGAGAAAGCGGGCATATTGTCCACGATTGCTCGCAACAATGGGCTAGCGTCTACGATTCCCAGAAGACTGTGCAGAGTTGACATCAGGAAACCAAGCAGTACAAGAATATCGATGATGTTAGTTGGCATTGATAGAAAGACGAACAAACCAGCCCGAGCGATTTGATAAACATACGACCATATCGTGCCACACAGCCACACGAATAGTCCCATTAACAACATGTCATTCAGTTTATCGGTTTTGTATGGAAAAGCCACGGCTTCCGCATCAGTCTCTTTATGCGTCATTAAGATCGATATAGCAAGCAACAAACAGAAGAAATTCGAAAAGAGAAACATTAAGAATTTAGTTTTAGGAGCCCTTATGCCTTTTGAAACAGGAGAATATGGAAATATGACGTAGACGATGGCTATGATAGGTTGAAAAATTCCAAAGACCAGAAAACAAAAGACTGTATAGAGCAGTGTTCGGAACAGCGCTTTATCAGAATCATACGACGGGTGTCCGTCAAGCCAAACTTGTCTCAAAACGTGTTGACAATGTGCACTTGCGATGAACTGCAAGAATATTCAATTAAAACACAACATGTTATTAAACCCCTAAAATTTCTCCCAGCCGTACTTTGTCCAAAAATAGAGATACACCTGGTTACAGGGGCCCACAATGTGTTATGACAACATTAGTAGATATTTGGAGGCTTCGAAGACCCCATCAAGAAGTTGAGAGAGGGCCATCATATTGGAAATTTAACGATAGTTTGTTAAATCATCCAATTTATAATGATTTAATTGAAGATAATTTTGAATCATGGGTCTTAGAAGGAAGAGATGTAACTGGCGAAGATACAAAATGGGATAGGTTAAAATATAAAATAAAACAAGAGTCTATGAGATATAGTAAAAAAAAATGGGTGGTTTTCTAAAAAGTCTTATTCCTAGAACCATAACACAGTGAACTTATTACATGCTTTACATGTAGTTGGAAAATCTTATTCTATTATTTTTTTCATATGCATATATAGACTTCTTGACTGGCATTTATTGATATCATTGTATTGTAGTTTTTGTAACAGACATGTATGTACCCTCCCACTATTGAGATTATAAACTATTTTGCTGACAAAAATAAAAATTTAAAAAACAAACAAACGAGGCGGAGGATTTATCGCCCTGACTTAAAGTGTAAATAGAATCATAAGGTAAAAGATGGATAAGCTTTAACGAGTTATTCCGTCATGGCGATAATTTTCCACCTGGGTAATCTGTAGCACTCACTCATGGTGGAGATTAGAATGGTTTATTGACTGTCGTGGAGTGTTTTCCTGTGAGTCAGACGATTGCCAATAAGGACATTGCAGGGGCTACTTCGCAACATAGTTGAGACTCCACTTTACACTTATCCAAGTGTTTGATGTTTAAAATTTATGTATCGCATTCACTGAAACTGATGGCGTGCTTGTACTCGTGGTTAAAGCATAGACCCTCGTTTTTCTCCAGGGTCTATGGTTAAAGCTAACAGAGGCTTGAGCCAGGAGCGATATGTTGTCAAGGTTCCAAGAATTGCTTGCTAATGGTGGTCCCGACAATTGGCAACGTCGCCTCATACGACTCGTGCAAAGTGGAAATAAGCAACATATGCTCATAAGCTCCATGAATTGTTACAAAAACCAATGAAAACTTGACAGGACATAATAATGCCTAATCAGAGAGAGAGAGAGAGAGAGAGAGAGAGAGAGAGAGAGAGAGAGAGAGAGAGAGAGATGGCAGAAGAGAGAGAGATGGCAGAAGAGATTTCATTCATTAGTCCGAAAATATTTATGAATATGATTAATAATGTTGACAATCTGGCGTAATGACTGGCTAAGATTGGATGAAAGCTCAGGATTCAAGAAGGCGCAAACTCAAGAATCTCGCCAAGCAGCACTTTTTTCGAGTCACAGGGAGTCAAAGATAAGCTGTCATACCATCATTCGGACATAGATACAAGCTTGTGAGAGATCGCCAAAGGTAAAGAAGACGGGATTACCACTTCAGGCAAGCTCTTACTCGATCCGATATGTTGTCGATAACTCATTTAGTTTCAGACAGGGTTGATGAAATAATGCATTTTAATTCGCGAGGCAGGTAATGCGATCACCGCATTTGCCATATTGAGTTGTTTGCTTTGATAAATACAGCACATTCGGGCTGTGAAAATATGTGCTTGTTTTAATAAATATAGCACACTCTGGGCGTGCCCATTTTGGACGTCCAACTTCAATTGGAGAGCCTTCATCAAATACGGGAGAGGGTAGAACCATGATGATAGCTGTTTCAAAAAAGCTTTCCTAGGTGGGATCACGTTTTACAAGAAATCCGGTCACACTCATGACTGAATATGACGTTCAAAGTTTTCAAACTTGAATCATACCGCTAGCGTGGTATACCCTCGCTTTCTCTCTCTCTCTCTCTCTCTCT
>LD345059.1:263247-309439 GCA_001465055.1 Ptychodera flava
AGAGAGAGAGAGAGAGAGAGAGAGAGAGATCAGAAGAGACAGAGAGATGGCAGAAGAGACAGAGAGATGGCATAAGAGATGTCATTCGTTAGTCCGAAAATATTTTATGATTATGATTAAAAATATTGACAGTCTGGCGTAATGACTGGCTAAGATGGGATGAAAGCTCAGGATTCAAGAAGGCGCAAACTCAAGAATCTTGCCCAGCAGCACTTTTTTCGAGTCACAGGGAGTCAAAGATCAGCTGTCATACCATCATTCGGACATAGATACAAGCATGTGAGAGATCGCCAAAGGTAAAGAAGAAGGGGTTACCACTTCAGGCAAGCTCTTACTCGATCCGATATGTTGTCGATAACTCATTTAGTTTCAGACAGGGTTGATGAAATGATACATTGCAAAATTCGCGAGGCAGGTAATGCGATCACCGCATTTGCCATATGGAGTTGTTTGCTTTGATAAATACAGCACATTCGGGCTGTGAAAATATGTGCTCGTTTTAATAAATATAGCACACTCTGGGCGTGCCCATTTTGGACGTCCGACTTCAACTGGAGAGCCTTCATCAAATACGGGAGAGGGTAGAACCATGATGATAGCTGTTTTAAAAAGCTTTCCTAGGTGGGATCACGTTTTACAAGAAATCCGGTCACACTCATGACTGAATATGACGTTCAAAGTTTTCATGACAAAGTTGAATCATACCGCTAGCGTGGTATACCCTCTCTCTCTCTCTCTCTCTCTCTCTCTCTCTCTCTCTCTCTCTCTCTCTCTCTCTTCGTCAATCCATCCCATCTGTAATTAAGGGGAGAGGGCTTTTAGAGAAGAGGGATAGAGACACATTCTAGAAAAATTGACAGTAAAGGGTCACGGTGCTTTGGCTGGCAGTCCTAAAATTTTTCTGCCAACCCCTCGTAATAGTTCTTGATGGTTGTTCCTTTACCGATTTAGTTTTCACCTTTTGCATTTTCCGAGGCAAATATTGCAAACGAAACACTAGACACCGAAGAACATGTAAAAACAGTATAGAATATTAAAGAAGTTTTACGGATTCATGAAACTTTATCAACATTATCACCTAGATGCAAAGGTATGAAGACTGTCAAAATATCACTCTCCTAGAAAATATGAACTCTAAATACTTCTTTCGTATATGACCTACTCCAGTTGCAACATTTAATGTGTCAAAACTGAAAGATTAGTGAGTTTAAACAAGGGCCTAAGTGAAATATGGCCCTAAGAGTTTTAACAGTGTCATTAATTCTCGGTGATCAAACACTACATCGACACCTGAAATCCCATATGTGTGTTCCTTACACTGCTTTTACGACAAATATAATCATTCACTATCATTTTCATTAATAACCCTAATCAGCTTTCTCTTTTGGTGTGCAATCAATCATTCTTGTTTCGTTTGCTAAGAGTTTCTTGTTCTCCTCTTTTTTCAAAACTTTCAGCTATTGTGCTGGTACACGATTGGAACTAATTTTCGAGAATAGGATCTTTATATTGTTAAAATTAATTTCCCAAAAGTGTTAGGTGCCATATAATTGGAGGTTGCAATATTACAACATACCCATAGAAACAAACGTATTATGAGAAAAGAAATGCAGATGAGCTTACATTTGCAGATTAAACCAACATTCCCTCACTATCCAATTATCCTAAATTAGTTACAGGCTCACTTAATGATGACACTCACAAATATCTAAGAGTGATAAAAACTGTGATATAGAATTAAAGACGTGTTTTTGGACACGTGGAACACCAACGCTGGGGCTTACCGCTTTCTGTTTCGTTTGTAATGCGAGCTCCAAAAGACGGAACTCCGGTGATTTCAAGCATCCACGCTCACAGTATTGGCTTGGTTTGGAGACAATTCTTCCGTTTAGCACTGTAATGATTTCTTGGCTGTCTGTGCATTCCTCGAGGAGACCGGTTGAGAACTGCTGCAGTGTGTCGTTCATTTGAAGGTACACTGGCTTGCGATTGAAAACGGTCGAAAATTGGCCATTATTAAGCTTTAAAGGGACAAAGTCGGCCATTTTTCATGAATTTTGTTTGATGCAATATTGTTTGACATGTTGAAAGATACTGAATGAATGGGAGACCATGCATATATTCGACCCCGGTTTTAGACAAATTAAATGAAACCATCGCGAAAATGAATAAATGGTCATGACCTTTAATTCATTTTCGTGATAGTTTCAAGTATTGTGTCCAAAACCGGGGTCGAATATATGCATGGTCACCCATTCATTAAGTATCTTTCAACATGTCAAACAATATAAGCAGTATCTCGTATCAAACAAAATTCATGAAAAATGGTCGACTTTGTCCTTTGAAAGTCTAGAGGAACGTATTTTTTCCACCATTAATGTTTTCTGTGTTATTACTGCATAGCAACACCGTAGGATGGAAGTCGAACAATTATCGCGACGTGTATACTTGTATATAACTGTGCCCTTGTTTGGATTTGGCATACCCTAACGTGGTTAATATCAACCTAATAGAAAGCAGTCTCTTTAAAGGTTATCATTAAGGTAAAGGGCGACGAATTCGGACGCGCACACGCTTTAGAACGTTTCTGCGCAGATTTAATTCCAGCCTGCCGCAAATGGGTTATTTTGTAGCGCATGTATTTAACATCACCTGTCATTGTTGAAATTGCGCTTTTGCTTAATATTTTTGACCCAGTTTCTTAGAAATACATGTGACCTATAGCCTTGTCATATTTTGACCCCCTAGGAAGCTGGTTTTTATTTAATATGAGCGAAAAATTAACATTTCTCTCCCATTTACATGGCGCATATTACCCATTCACCTGGAGATATTGTAAAAAGTAGCGTGGTGACACCCTTTTATTAAAAGTGTAAACTAAATGGTATTATGTCAGGATTTTATTCGCCAAGTTTGGTCAAAATGACACCATTAAAGCGACAGGAAGAAAGTTTGAAAATTATGTAGTGATATAATTTCGATATCGTCATTTTGTAATCCATACTTATGTTAAAATTTCTTTACAAACATCATGAAAACTATAAGCTCTATAGATATGGATCTTAAGTCTTGGTATTTATTAAAATTAACTCATTTGCTAAGCGTTTAGTAATTGCTTTCTTTAGTTTAAGTGAATTATATCATTTTTATTTTTTTCTAACGACGCCATTTTAACGGCCATTTCCATGGAAACGAGCGTGGTGACCCCCATTTTTTATTTCATTTTTGCACTTGCACAACTTCCAAGAATATCTGTGCAAAGTTTCAAGAAAATGACACCACAACCTAATTTTGACGTAATTCGTAGTACTTCACCTTAAATCTTCCAGATACCCTTTGACAGTTCTCTACAGTTTTAATACTATTTCTTATCAGAAGAAAATTTAATAAACCCGTTACTCACTTTTGAAATATCCTGTGTCGATTTCATCGTGGCTACTTCCTTCAATTCCCACGATAAATTGAACGCCGTTTCCAGCGGATTTTTAAACGCTTGACATAGGTATGCAGGGTTGATCATTGCTTGGTATCTTCTTATTCTGTTTTGAGAGATGTGGAAGTCCTCTTCTCCTACTTTTTTGAAAATAAGACATTGAAATCGTACATGTATGTATGTATGTATGTATGTATGTATGTATGTATGTATGTATGTATGTATGTATGTATGTATGTATGTATGTATGTATGTATGTATGTATGTATGTATACACAAATACACACACACACACACACACACACACACACACACACACACATATATATATATATATATATATATATATATGTATATATATATATGTATATAGGCCTATATATATATTCTACCAATTGTATTTTTGTTTAGAATAAATAAGATTTTAGTATATATATACTTGTCAGTAATGTCTGGTTACAATTACTCGAAACAAGCTCGTTCGTTGTCCCTGTAAGCCAAGAGGTCATATCGTACCGTTCAAAAAAAAATCTACATTTCATATTCATAATGAGGTATGCATCACATGATTAACCAAAATGTTATCATTTATAACCATTTTCAAGCAGTAACCCTGAATATGTTGTACTGCCCCGAGACCATAAAGTACCGTCTGTCACAAAACCCCGAGTTTGTGTGCGCACTCACTGTTTGGATGTCCAACTTTCTCGATCCTCTTCGCTCCGTGCTTCAAGAGTAATTTCACCAGGTCGAAATTGTTCTGTTCTGCCGCCAACTGAAGTGCCGTGACGGGTTGCCTGTCTCGAATTGCCTCCATGTTGACATCGATCGCCTTGGACTGTTCTTACGTTAGAAAAACACATTTATTTTGATATTGATGAACGTGACATACAAAGTACGGTGTTCGCTTGCGATATAATTCTTTGCTGTTTACTAATGGCCGGTGAATTACCCTGCTTTGTCCTGCCCAAACAGCCATCGCTTCTTCCTTTTGATTAAAAAATATTCCCTAGTATCTACAGACCTTAAAAAGTGCAGATTGTTCTTGAACTTCATACTAGCACTTTCTTTACGGTGCTGATACACATCAAACGGCGACTTCCTGTATAAATGTATTCTTTTATGCAAATTTTAAAATAGGTGTGCAAACGGGCTTATAATGATAATGATCAAAGTTAGGGCATTCAAACAGCGGGAACAATTTCCTTTCTTCGGCATCTTGAAAACAATTGTGTCAGATGATTCGGAAAAATCAGAAACTCTTTGAAGGAGTTGGTACATTTCTTTCTTGTATATAATTATTTTATATTTGTTTGACATGTGCTTGGCGGAAAACATGCTAATGTTTATCGGCCTACCCGTATCATCGTAGCTACCTTATCGACATCCCCTGCTTCAACTGCATTCAAGAAGTTCTCCAAGTCTTCATCTCTAGCCTTGTTGTCAAGCAGTAAGTATCTCTCAACTCTCCCTGGCAAAGGTCTGGATGACATTGTGACCCTTTCGTTTATGATTGTTTCGCTTTCATCGGAGTCAAGGCCACTACAGTATCTCCCACGTATTCCGAAATTTGTGCATGTCCGCGTCCAAGAGTTCGCGCTGAGTCGTCCATCATCGGTAGCCATTTTGTTTTTGTCGCTAGTTTCCAAAAAAAGGTGATAAAGACCAGATTGTTGAACGTCGCACTTTTCGTCCTTGAAAACAGTCATGGTCTCTCCTTACACATCCGAGTGTTTTTGTTATGCCTTAATCTTCAGAAAGGTTTGTTTTGAATAACGATAGCACTTAACGTGTAACTTGTGCAGGTATATCAACAAACACGGAACCAGGTGTCCAGTCTTCTTTCAGTAGTCAACGTTGAAAATAGTCTCTACATGCACTTTAAAACCATACGCAGTTTCTGAGACCGTATCTCTATCCTTGCACTATCAAAGTTAAATCAATTGTGAGTTCTTTTGTTTATTACGGGACAGTATTAAACAGAAAATCGGTAGTCGTGTGAATAACATCAACAAAAATTAAATGCACGAAACCTGAAATAGATGACCTGATGTTTATCTATATTTTTTTCAACTTCTAAAATTATGAAAAAAATGCAAGTCGGTCGATTTCTTTTGTTCTTAACATTCAATTTGAATGTACATCGAGCTATGATCAGGGGTTTCTCATTTTGCGAATGGAACCATCAGGTTAATTAAACCACCCGTCATGGAGAGTTTGGGTTCTCTTACAATGAACACATCCTCGAGTATTGCAACAACACACAACATTCCCCTAGTAAGCATACATTCAATGAATTATTAGGAATTCCAAACAACGTTACTAGATGGGTGTCTTTCTCAAACCAATGAATCCTCGGTGATCTCTTGACACGCAACTACAAGGACACTAACTTGGGTATCTTATCCATGTACTTTATTTTTAAGCAAAAGCAAGTTTCGCTATGTCTACTTTCTTCCAGTTATTCGCAAAAGGAAAAAAAAAAATTCTTGCGATTTGATCTCGACGTCTAATACTAATATGCGACAGTTATACTAACTTTGGGTTTACAGGTAATCAACATTAATCAAAGCAGGATACATGTACACCTTTACGTTGTCTAATTTGCATATTTTGAATGTATCAATGGACTGATCCGAACGTTAACAAAAATATGACAAATTCCATCTATAATGAGATTGTCTGGTCCATAAAATAGTTCCATAAACGATAAAAGCTAAATTTTCGACAAAATCCTCAGGAAAAAATGATGCAATAAACTCTGGATGGGCGCATAACGTTCAAGTGTACAACTAGAAAAATAGAATAGTTGTATAGACATGATGGAAATTGGCATCGTAAAGTAAACGTACAGCTACTGCGCAAACTGTAGCGTCTATAGCACCAAACTGAGGCGTTACAAGTAACACCGTCGACATGTACCTAAAACTGAAAACAATTTACATTTATACTCAAACTACAGAAATTGGGCGCGGCTTGTGTCTAAATTTTTTACCGGACTGTCCTTTATTTACATTTGCCTGTTTCACTCGATCCAGGGAGTGTATGCTTTGCCTGCGTAAATCTACGATTGTTTGTGAGCTAAATTTTGTGTTATGGTTTGCCTTGGGAGATGTAAGGGTCGACGATTGGATCATGATGTATTGGAATGGATATATTTTCAGAAATGCCATCGGCAGACCTGACTAGGTTCAATTTACACTGTTTATTCTCTTCTGAAACCGCAGGGTTGAATATTCAGATCGTAAGTGAATATATTGACTTGTATATTCCAGGGCAATAAATAGGATAATACATGTATAAGTTCTTTGTATCAGCATGTTCATATAAACCTGGAAGCTAAGACAGTAACTACATGGGAATCTCATAACAGTTTCATCTACATCTAGTAATAGCAATATTCTTCGGGTGCGTTTTATTTACACGATGTTAGTCAGGTACACATCATTCATAGCATATACTAGTAAATATAAACGGTGTACATAAAAATGTACAACCGAAACATTCTGCTTTTGGGTTTGAAGAAATGTCTGCTACATGTAACTGTTATTAAAACCTACAAGTGGATACAATAAATAACGATATGCGGGTTTGTTTCGATGCATCAACCTGCTTCCCACAATGAGACTATGAAACGTTTCCAAATCCTCGATCGTAAAGTGGTAGTTATGTCTGCTATATCTTCTTCTAGCTGGCGTCTCGCCGATCATTTTTCAAACTGCTAAACGCAGCAGATTTGAAGCCAAGACTGTGTATGTCCTAGATGTTACGCCGGAGTCTCTATGCCACTTGTATCATCCTCCTCCAAGCGTTTGTTGATCTTTTTCTTTCTCATGAGGTAACGGTGGAGCAAAACCATCATCAGCTGTAGAAAGTATGAAAACAACAATTTCTGATATTTATATCCTTATGCATGGAATTCACGATTATCCACATACTTGTGAGAAACTCTGTTTTCAGTCATTTTTTCACGGAAGCGCATTAGTCTTTGACCTAAAAGTGAGATAAAACCTGTTGATGTAGTATTTAAATTTGATTTATTGATATGCAATGTAATTTACAAAGTATATCTACGGCGATGCGCGTTACAAAATTACACAGTATCATGTTCAGAAGAAAGTATACTTTACTTTGTTGATGTGAACTTAACCTGTCGTTTGTCAATTAAAGGTTGGTAGGTTTGAAACCTCGGTCTCTAAAATTTAACATTTCTAAGCAAACTTTAAAAAAGCGGAACTTCGTTTGCAAGTTTTTCTCGTTATAGATATATGAACATCATTACGTTAGCAGCCATCAATTAAAGGTATACTGTCGCCTGTCCCAATTTTGCCACACGGTTACCATCAGACCATGGGAAGAGAAAATATAACCAATCACAGATTTTAAGCGGGGCCGCTTTTTCAAAACAACGCCCTCGCATGGGCATTTTGAATACCGAGGAACGCCCCTTTGACCATATATAGGCATATTTAGATTACAGGTTACTGTATACCTTTAAACACAAAGTAAAGTGGTATACCTCATCATAGTCCAGCGTATAGTTCTCTCCCTCCTCATCTTTTGTCGATGATTTCGGATTGAACTTTCGAGAGACGTGAAAAGAAAACTGCGTTAGCATTTCGATAGATGATGTAAATGATAACCCAGTAGACAGTGAAACACTATGTAAACCACTTCCATTGAATTGTGATCGAATATATTAACATTAATAACTACAGTGGCACATATCGTTTTGTTTTAAAATATCTTATCAAAGTGGTGTTCTATGTTGAAATTGTCTAAACAATTTTCCCAAACAAACTGAGAAGAATTAGTTTAAATTGAAGATGAATTTTCAAGTGTGAATTTTAGACTGTTTCCATCTTTGCTGAAATATTCACATAATCCGTCAGAAAACAGGCACCAATATTTTCGTTTATTAACATCCCTAGATTAACTTACACCATATTCGGAATCTTCCACGCGCAGTTCGAGATTGGAACTCTTCACCGAGTCTTTTCTCCGGATAAACACCAAGGAAAACAGTTCCATCAGGCATCTTAGAGAGGGTATGAGGTTAAACGGCGGTGCTAACGTCTGTGCGTGGATGTAGTGTACCCATATCATGGTACGCACAAACTTCCACTCTGTTTCGATGTGCTCCTGTGAAAGTATTCATTTATTTATCTATTTGTTTGTCGTCTATTAGTTTATTTACTTGTTTGTTTGTTTACCCTTACCAGTGATCAAAACTAAGAACAAATACTTCATCCACTATCTTAGTGATGTAAGCCATCATACCGTACATGCGGGTATCTGTCACTCATCACCACTTGTGTTTTTAGTCAGTTCTCGATCTTCACCAATATCAAATCTTCGGTTGGAATTATTTGAATATTTGCTGTGACAGAAATCATTACGGTCCGTCTATGGAAACGTATGGCAGGTTCACAAAATCATACTATCTTCCGAGGGCATCGCATTAGACATGTTTTTTAATGCCAGGACCTCTTTGGTCGCGAAAGACCTCACGAATCTAGCTATGCGAGTCAGTACAAAATCTTAACAAGCCCGTATATTATAACTTTCCTTTGTGAGAAGTATACATACCTGGACTCGAGTATACGTATCGGACATCATGGCAATGCAGATGTTTAACAGAATCAACACAACGAGGAAACTGAAGAGGATGTACATCGCTGTTCCGAATATCACGTAGAGTGGAGATGCGTCGTAGTATAGTGTATCATTTGACGTCCCACTGAGGTTCGACGATTTGTTGACAGCTTCTTCTCCGCCTTCGATTTTTATCAGGACCTTCGTATCGTTCAGTTCTGATGAGTTGTCTCTTCCAAAGATGGCGAATAGCAACGCCAGAATAGCTGTGCTTAATCTGTATATTGAGAATAAACATGGTGGAATACAAGATAAATGCCTTGTTGATATTTCCGAACCTGCAAGAATATCGTGATGTAGAAACATGCTTTCCCGTTACAAGGGTGTCGTGACTTTGTTGAATAAAGCGCTTGTATTCTGACCGAGTGTGCCTTTAACCTTGTGCAGCGGTAATATATATATGTATATATATATATATATATATATATATATATATATATATATATATATATATATATATATATATATATATATTTATTTATATTTATATATAAATATTCCTGGGGTCGATAGTGTACTTACTCAGAGAAATCGTTCCTTGTCTGGTTGAATGGATCCGAATAAATGTAATACAATCCAACAGAAAACGAAAGTGTAACGATGGAAAAGATGCAGAGAAAGCGGGCCACGTCTCCTCCCATTGCAACAAAGCAAAGCAACATCGGCCCGAGAGTTCGACTCGGGAACAGACACTGCATGACACGGAGGTTGGCGAAGACGATAGAAAAAGCGGGCATGTTGTCAACAAAGACTCGCTGCACAGGGCTGGCGTTGTCCAGTCTCAGAAGACTGTGCAGTGTTGAGATGAAGAAACAAAAGACGATGAGCAGATCCATGATATTGATAGGTACTGAGAGGAAACAGCCGAGACCAACCTTCGCCATCTCGTAGACGTACGACCAAATGGTGCCACACACAAAAATGAAAAGAGCTATAACGAGCAAATAATGGACGTCTACGGAGTTGTCGAGGATTTCTGTCCCATCCTTATCCTCGACTGACTTGGTCATGGATACAGAGACGGCGAGGGCCAAGAAGAAGATGTTGGAATACAAAAACATGACAAACTTGTTTTTGGGTGAGCTGATCTTGTTCCCAATGGCAGAACAGGGGAAGAGGATGTAAACGATGGCAATGAAAGGCTGAAGAACTCCAAAAACCAGGAAACAGTGAATGGTGTAGATGAGTGTCCATATCGCTGAGCTGTTTTTGAGGCCACCCATCGGGTGTCCGTCCAGCCAGGCTTGCCTCAGAACATGTTGACAGTGCGAACTTGCGATGAACTGTAAAAAGGAAGATTTTAAAAAAGCATACATAAAAGCAACACTCGTAGTGAACTCATGAAGATTACGAGTATGAATAATTGAAGCAATAATTTAGACGACGTTTATGTTTAGCCCCGAATCTGTGGGAACGGACCGAACGTACGAAGCTGACAAAATTTAAGATTTGGTGGAATAGATGTAAATAGTCTAACAAGTTTTGTTGTTATATGCCTGTTACATGTAAATATTTATGCAATTCATTCAGTATCATTTATTTGAAAACGTTTTTTTTTACTTAAAATTAATAAAACCACTCTTCTTACGAATCAAGATCTTGTTTACGATACAAGTAAGGTTAAGAAGTAAGGTTTGGAGAATACGAGGGAGTCACGTGATCAGCACAGTGAGGCGAGCACAATGATTTGAAGAAGTTCAACCATTTTGCACAGAATTAAACCTTACGAGAATATTACACAGTAATGAATACGTCAGTTCACAACGTACTTTGCACATGTCGCTGATAATACGTCTTCTATCGACAGAAAACCCATCCGAAGTAGATTTTAATAAACTGAGACAACTATTGATCGAGGTCAATTATCTTTACTCGCGTACAATAAAGGAAATCGTCGACCAATATTAGTGCCTAAAATATTGCTTTTGCAATTGAAACACGAATTGTATGAATCATTAAACGTTACGTCACAGCTCGTCGGCACACAATCATCGTGACCATACTGTGAAAGACTTAAACTTTTGCTCAAATTTTCCTCAAGAAATCTTTCAATCATGATTCTCTTTCAAAACCAAGAATAAAAATCGGGGGATGGGGGTCACCGACGGGTGCATATTTTAGTACTAGAGAAACAAATAACCCAAGATTTACCGATATTTGAAATTCAAAATGGCCATCATCCCTTTTTTAACTCTATGGAGAAAAATAAAATTTTGGACTTTCGAAAAACTAAGCATGTAAAAACCTTTCTTAGTCCGAGAGCTTTGAAATGAACCCCCACAAGTGGTATATCAGAAAATAATTGTAGAAGTTTGAGAGTCCGAATATCTGTCCCCGAGTCGCGTTCTACCTTAATAGGGAAATGCTATAGACTTTTAAAGATATATTGAAGCCATTTGTTGATTCTCTATTCCATGTGGCCGTACCGGTTTCTGTTGTTTTTCTAAAGCAAGTTCCACAAGTTGAAACTTGGGCGATCTCAACCATCTGGAGACGAAGCTGTTGGGTGTGCAATCAGCTCTGCCGTTCAGAAGTGTCAGGACTTCGTCACTGTTCCTGCATTCGTTGAGCAGATCACTGGCCAGCTGCTGAAGTTTCTCGTCCATTTCGAGGATTAAACACTGAAAGTGTAAAGCATTTGGAACACGCTTGTAAACATTACCTTTAAGCGCTCCAGAAATCTCCTGTCGACAACATGTCCACGCATTTTTTAAACAAAGAAACACGACGTATGTCTAATTTTATCACAGTAACTCGTGATACACTGCAAAAAGCTTTGTATGATGTTAGAGTCGAAGGACGCCGTCATTCAAACTGAACGAATAGAACCGCTTGTCTGAATTGTTAGGATTTTAGGATGATACAACAAAGATTAGACGATGAAGGAAATTCAAGCAAGAAAGTTTAGTAGACATCTTAAATTTGACAATTTTTGATTTTCAAGTGATGTTTTACTGCATGTACAACGTTATATCAATTCAATTATAAGCCGATGACGGTGTATACTCACGTTTGACACGTCATGTGTAGACTTCTGCTTAGATAACTGACTCAGTTCTCCTGATAAATTGAAAGCTGCCGCTAAAGGATTAACGAAGGCTTGGCAAAGGTAAGCAGGATTAACAATGGCTTGGTATCTCCGTATCCTTATGAGTGATATATGAATGTCTTCGTCCTCTGTTAGAGAAGAAGAAAATAACAACAGGAATGCAAATACGTGCCTACGAATTTAATATAAAAAGGTTCGCTTGTGAATGTTTTTTTGTAAAAACTCGGCCGGGAGGGGGTGTGGGAGAAAGAGAGAATGAACGAACGAATGAATGAATGAACATTTGAATCTGTGGTGTGTTTCAACCTGACGACCATTGATCAGAGTGGATGGTGGCAGTGTCGTCCTTGCCTGGGAACAGAAAGATGACTTTCACCTGTGACAGGCGTATCTAAACTTGCTTCTTGAAGACCGCTCTGTGTTATAATATCTACCGCTACACTGTTTTTGTGGCAAAGACAGCACACTGACAAGCTTTGGGCTTTTTTTGAGGATTTGAGACTGACCATCATATACACCCTAAACTTGTTAAAATTAAACATGATTGTAGTTTCTAAAGTAACTGGCGCAATTTTCCCCAAAAGCAAAATACAATTCGTACAAGCGATTGTCGGCAAAAATGACCGCTGAACCAAGTAGGGTATGTAATGCACAATACGCTCTATAAAACAACAATAGTTAAAATGCGATATTTAGTCAACATTTCAAAGATTATTAAAAATCAAATAAGTGAAATTATGATTTGTATTTTTTTTAGAAAAATGGTTCCACAATTCTTTCCTCTAATAAAATTTACCCAAAGAACGGCTTCAAATGTAAGCTTACTCACTGTCGGGATGTCCTACTTTCTCGATCAGTTTCGCTCCGTTCTTCAAAAGTAATTTCACCAGGTCGAAATTGTTCTGTTCTGCCGCCAACTGAAGTGCTGTGACGGGTTGCCTGTCTCGAATTGTCTCCATGTTGACATCGATCGCTTCGGACTGTTGTAGGGCGAGAGAAAACCAATCCGGAGGTAATGGTGAAATAAAAACATTTGAACAAAAATCGATTCGGCAAAAATACCTCTTCCTCGCTATTCTGTTTTCTCCGACGTTACATGATCAGTGTAGTGGAATACCAAACAAAACATAATACAGAGGTAAGTTATAAACCTTCGTGGTCCACGGTAAAATTAAGTATTCTTCGTTTTATTATATGAATTTTAGTGTTTATTTATTAAACACTGAAAAGAACCTTCGCCATTCATTACCTGTCGTTAAAAATTTTGAATTCCACTATGGGAATACTATCGAATGAGTAAAAGAACATAAAAATAATATTCAAAAATCCTTGTTTGAATATTGCTATTCGATAGAACCTGACTAGTGGCACAAAGATCTGGCCAGTTTGTTTTTGTTACGGGCGGCGTTTAGCTGACATACTGTTTCATAGGCACCCTTAATCTTTTTGGAAAGCACCCTTAACTTTGCATATTTAGAATAAGTTCAGCTTTACCAGTTGTAACTTTTAATGGATTATCCAGTTTTATTTTGTTCTGTTTATAAACTGCACGGTTGTGTTTTCGCCAACGTCGTGTTAAAATGTCAAGACTTTACAAAAGTCTGAATGCAAATAATGACTTCTAACTTTAATGTTTGACCGCTTAACTTAACTCCGATTAGAATTCATTTGCCAACAATAATTGAATATTGCGCTCAATCTGTTGCATTAGCAAAATTTATATTTCGCATTTGCTCAAATCTTAGAGAGAAAAAGAAGCAAAATGTACTTATTTTCTTAAAAAAAATACTGACGACGTCATTAAAAGTTCTGTAAGTGACTGAAGAAATGTCATCGTAGTTTCTTAACTATGTACTGCCTAAAAATAAAAAAGAGCTTTGGTAATATCCTGTTGTCACTCTCTGAACACATGGTGAGTTTTGACCGATAACTGTGAATGTGAAATTAATATCAAACCCATTCTTACGAACATAAAAAAGTCTTGGTCAGACCTACTTGTAAGAAAGCGGATACCCTCTTGACGTTACCCTTTTCTACTGCCTTAAGGAACGACTCAAAGACTGCATCTTTCGCCTCGTTGTCACGTTGCAAGTATCTCTCCACTTTTCTCGGCATTGGCCTCGACGACAGGTTCACCGTCTCATCAGTGACGCCCCCCGTTTCGTCGTCGTAAACGGTGCTGTCTCGTCGATTCTTCATTCCGAAATACACGCATTCCCGCGTCTCCTGGTTCAAATTGAGTCGCTCAGCTTCAGTCGACATTGATACCGAAGATCGCTATTTCCGATGTTGACGTTTGATCTGTGTTATCCGGAGTCGAACGTTCACATATATTTGTCGTTCCAAGAAACACCTGGGAGAATCTCCTGACCCCTTTTTCGCATATTTATAATTTTATCTTGTCATTTTCCACCGGGTTGACTGCTTCAATTCAGTCACATTACTGAACACGTAGTTTATGCTGGTACATAAACAAACATTATTTTTAATAAAGAATAGTCGCCAGGTGTTCACGCTTCGCTTGTTTATAATTCCATTGGAAGCATTCACGTCTTCAAAACATATTTCTATAATTGGGAAGTCCAACAAAGGAAACTTAGCAAAAGTAAGTATCGAATGTCACTCTTACTGTACGGTAAGGTGATCCATAATGGCAAACACATTTAATGGAAATGTCACGAAATATTACATTATATCATCAACGTCTCTGCTCACTTCCCTTCAACTTTCCATGCTCGTGAGGTTTTCAAAAACGCAATGATATTCGCTGAAACGTCAGATGGTTTGCTGATCTCCGTTTTCTATTCGCATATTTTATGTGCTGGTATGTGTCTGGCGTGTCCTCCACCGAGTGATTGTATTACCAAAACGGATAGGCAACAAAACGGAATCCATGGCTACTTTCCGAAGACCAATGAAAGCAGGTAGAATTCTACACGTAGCCACGGTTGCATGGGCAAACCTCCCTGAAGTTTGTTTACAAAACATGATACCTCGGATATATCATAGCATTCTTAGGACGATGCTGATTTTACACATATGCCACTTCGTTATGTGTATGTAAGAGTCAACTCCATTTAATGTAATTTTCGCCCATTGCTTCAATGATTGAGTGCATGTACACCCTTTAGAAAATGTATGTGTTGAGTTTCGTATCGCATAATGTGGGGTGACTACAATGCGAAACGAACTTCTGCGATGAAGTGGCCGATTGTATGTGGCACTATTTACTGTGTAACGAGATTTCGTGTTGGTCAAAGTTTTGCAGTGGAGAATATTTCGAACTTCGTGTCGACGTAACTTACCCTTGACATTTTTGTAGACGTTCGTTTTGTAGCTGCAGTTGTGCTGCATACATTCCAACTGCTGTTTGTACTATGGTTCGTCGAAGTGCTGTAGTTCGTTTATATCGATACAGTAGTTTTCATTTTAGTTGTACAGTCGTAGTATTTGGTGGATTCGGGATTGTGTTGGGCGAGAATCTAAAATAAAGATGACGATAATGATGATGATAATGGATAATCACTTGGTCACTGTTCTTTCCATCTGCTTTTCGTGACTACACGTGGTTGCGAGCTCCTCTACCGATCCATACCGTCGAAAAGACGAAGAGCTTAGCCTCTGTCATGAAAACGACCTCCAAAAACCCTGTAAAGAAATGTTTGGAGTAATTTTTCACCACATGATTGTCATCGTACCGCTAAATTACAGGCATACCAATTCATCACCTTCTAAAAATAAATCAGAAGACATATTGCTACCTTTTTGCCATAGAACAACATTTTGAAACACCGAGATGTCACGCATTTATTGGATTCGCGGCGAAACGGTCCTGCGGAAAGAGATTCAGATCACGTGTAATCGGTAAACATGCGGTAATTTTATCTTTAAGCACTCATCTTTTCTGAAGTTTCTGAAGATTCTTTAGAATTTTCCACAAGAATTCGTCATCTCTTGTCTGTAATTTATGAACTTTACGGTTTCTTTTTAGATTACCTTGGTCACAACTTATTCCAGACACTTTTTCAGACATGAAATTGGGCGCGAACAATAAGCTTACATCATTCTATTTCAGACATTGCTATGAAAATACGAAATCGTGTTGAACGGCTGCAGTTTGATGTCCTTGGTAATTTTACCGACTGTATCGATCGTCTCCGCTAATATTTGAGCCACCCACATCTACAAACGTCAATATATTAGGTTAAATATAGCAACACACAGTCCGTCACTGTACATGTGTGACAGTCCATCACCGTACATGTGTGCTGCATGTATGAACGCTGGTATAGACGCAGTGCAGAAATATATCTCAAACACCGTTGAGGGCGCAAAGTCAAGTGGGAGGCAACCACGATTTGAGTCAACCCTAATATAACGAAACAAAAACAAGCTATGTCATTTTGGACAGCCATAGATCTATGTACACTATCAAATGCATTTCCAGTTGAGGACTCTATGAAAGTGTTTTATAGTCAGCGCCTGATGTGGAGAAAGCTGTTAAGCTCACAATTATAGCAATATTTGTACCCAGGGATTGATCATCCATGTTCTTGTACGCCGTCAAAATTTGTCCGCCGAATCACATCAATTACTTAACGTTTACATCTAGCTTCGACTCAAAATGTGAAGGAATATAAACAATAGCGAAAGTGCATCACCTGCATACGATAGGGCAGTTCTTCTGTCGGCGCAGTGTGCGTTAAAACCATCATGATTGATTTTGACGGCATTGCAGAATCGCCTTTGGATGTGCGCACTCTCACTGGTCTATTGAGACGCATACAAAAGGAAACACATTTTAAAGATCGGTCCGGAACTGTGTTCACGTTGAAAGCAATTATGAAGGACAAGTTCAATAAATGGAATTGGCGAATGTGGCGTTTTCTTTATGGAGAGGTCCTTAACATAAAGTGTACATGCTAATGCGCCAAATGAAAATTCACAAATCTCTCAGAAGCAAAATATCCAATGTTTGTGCCTGGTTTGTGCCCAAAATCTTTTTTTTTTACAAGAACATGAACAGATGATTGGCAGTCACCGCATACGTGCACATTCTGCAATTTCTCCTTCAACCTGTTGCCGTTGCTAGGCAACGACTCAGTGTAATTGCTGCCATTCAAAAAACTGTGATGTCAGGGAATTGCTTGCTTGTTTATGCATGGAGCTTCACACAGCCTAGGAATACATTAAGTTTGGTGCAGTGGACTCCAAGCATGACGCCCTTTTTCTCCAAAATCAATAGAGACACTACGAGAACAGCGCCTTAATTCAAAGCAGGCGCATTGATATAAAAACCCAACAGTTAACAGCAGATTGGCCACGATATCGATTATTGTGAAGCAGCGGAATACCCGGCTGTTGTGACGCGGTAGTTGGAGAGAGCCTTTGCGAACACAGTGCAGCCTCTTGCTCAAGATGACGGCGACTTTGCTCCTGCTCGCGCTGTTTGCAACTGTTGCGAAAGCCGAAGGTATGTCTATGTGTGGGGATGCTGTATGGTGATAGTGTGTAACGGTGTAACGTAAGGTAGACATGTTACAATTCTTTATTTCACATCTTTTCAACGATTTGTATTTCTTGAGATAAGTATGATTCCATTCACCTAAACTGATGAATTGCAGGTTATGTGGGAATGCTACACGCGGCGATTGCGATAAAAAAGAGGTACAATTTTACATCGGTTTACGGTGATGGGAGTCCAGATATTACGTCAACAAAGAAGTTCATATGCCTGATGATATTTCGATAGATGGTTAAGCAGAGAGATTGGCCATTCCTTCATGAAAGGGCACTGGCATTTGAAGTGGAAGTTTCTCTATCGTATTTTTCCCGCATTCTCATCTTTGTTAGCGTCTGCGAGTAAAATGTTATAGCTGTACCATAGCATGTCGACGTGGTCAATGATAACATTGAAACAATGTTTTTGGTACTGAGCTAAGGAACAAAACCAAATCCGTGAGAAAGTTAGGAGTTATTTATTTCTCTTATGTTATGCGTTTTTGCCATCGCTGTTTATTAAACAATCTCGATGAATAATTTAAACTTCAGGAGATTCTTTCCATACAGTTACAGTCAATGGAACCGTTTCTGCCGCAACGCCATGGGTTAGATACCAGATCGGCGATCGACTCACTTACAATTTCAACTTTGAGATCACCATAAGTAACTCAGATTCTGCCCATAATGTCAACCTGTCCTTCACATCAGATCTTCTACAGGTATGAAGAGTAGCTTTATTTTTTATTTTCATACAGAGACAATATCTATTTTTGTTAACCCGAGCTAAACTTTCAAATTACGCTTGGGAGGTCGTTATGAATGGTCAATGTAAAATGAGGACCCGAAAATGTCTTGAGCAAGACTAGAAATAGTTTTACAATTAATTTTACCACAGACCCTCGAGCAAAAAAGAGGTTATATGATTTCATCGACCAGGCAAGTCTGTCTGTCTGTCTGTCTCTCTCTCTGTCTCTCTCTGCTTTTGTGCATTAAATTGATAGAGAGATAAACAACAGTTTGCTTTTGCAAATGACGTCAATGTAGAAAAACAAAGGCTTTGCAATCAAATAACCATTTGTATCTTCGCCAAATTGTGTTTTGGCGGTCCTCTTCCACGTAGCATTTCATCTTCACATTACTTACTTCACAACCGACATGGAGTGCGTTGCCTACTTAACAACGTCTGTTTTAGCACAATAGTAACCGGATGGCGCCGACATCAAGCATTAGATCTTCACTAGAAACACGACACGTCTTCAATTCAACCAATCAAAGGAACATTTTTTTAAATATCCTATTAAATGTTTTTATAACATGAAACATATTGAAATATACTTTCACCAGGAAGTCAGTGATGTTTTGGAAGTAATTAAAGTTTATGTTTAATTTCACGGAGTGTGGCATTTCTAAGGGAGACGCTCGTTGTGGTCTACAAGCGTTGGTTGTTGCCGTGGATATGGTATATTTTGATATTATTACACTTTCATCGAAGTCCCTGACAAATTTTGTAATAGTGTTTCATATCGAATATTTCTGTAAACATTCTTGCTCGGCATAATTGGTTGTTGTTGATTCATTCAGGAAAGTTATCATGAGATATGTTGGGAAGAATTTCAGATGTCAGTCTAGATCGTATGAGGCGAGGAACTACACTCGTCCTTAATTTTGGTATTATCTATTTGAGGTCAATAAACTTAGTATTTTAAACCAGAGGAATATGAAAGCTATTTAATACATGAAATATATTGAAATATATAAAGAACCAAAGACGAATAGCAGAGAGGGAATGGCGATGCTTTAACAAAAGTGATAATTTGACGAAACGACAATACCCTATAACGTCTGTATTGAGTGTATGTCGCGGAACCTTTGAAGTGAACGCGTGTGCACAAAAGAAAGATAGCGCATAACCGTTTAATGCAGCCTTGTCTAACTTAACTAATTCACCTGCGACGACTTTATATGCGATAATAAGTTAAAAGGAGTGTTGTCATGACGATTGTAAGTTTCAGTCTCTCTACCGGCGATTTAATAGTGGAAAGGTCCGCCGCGTGCTTATTGCATGAATCGCTTCATTGGCTTAATTTACTTTTTCTGTGGAAACAAGTGGCTCTGTCATCGCTCGAAACCACGTGTTGTAATATTTCTAAAAAACACTTATCCGCAAAATTGTGCGATAGATATATGTTTTTGGTTAAGCTATTCTAAGATAAAGTTTTTTCATGTACTTTCTTAACGGTCTTTATTGTCAAAATATCGCCTTTGATATGCCACATCATTAAGTGTCCAAAGCGGAGTGTAATTCTCGTAAAAGCATTTGTTCTTCAGAAGGTAGAATTCATCTCGAAGCTGTGGCCCGATTATCTCTTAATGGATTACATCCTCAATTCAAATGCAACACAAATGATTGAATTCAAACACTGAAATCCTTTCTGTCAGAATTTTCATTCGCACCATTGATATAACTTCTTTTAAATACGTCTTCCATTTTATTGATAAAACGGTATTTCTCTCGTAGATTTTTTTTTGTGTCAAGTAAAACGATTTTTCCCCCTTTTCTTTCATAGTTTCCACTTGATTCGATATCGGCCGCTTACTTTACTTGGCAATACCATGACGCTGCTGATCCATCGAACGGAGAAACGCGGAACGATTCGCCACCGGTGAGTAAAGAAATCCAAATACCCTACGGAAGCCCCTCGTGCATCAGATCTGATTGAGTTTGAACACAGCCGTTGAGGGATACTGATACGCCCTCATCACGTTACATCGTGAAATCGATACTGCCGCTAAACCAAAGCAACTGGGAGCCGTGATTTTCGTCGACGTTGAAGTCACCATAAACCCATGAATAAAATAGGATAAAACAAAGCAGCTGCCGCGAAACCAGGGTCTTATTTTGGACGATAACACCTACTGACTGATAGCATTAAAGGTATACAGTCACCTGTAATCTAAATATGCCCATATATGGTCAAAGGGGCGTTCCTTGATATTCAAAATGCCCATGTGAGGGCGCTGTTTCTAAAAAGCGTCTACCCGCTTAAAATCTGTGATTGGTTAGATTTTCTCTTTCCATGGTAACTGTGGTAAAATTGGAACAGGTGACAGTATACCTATAAAGGGGCAGGTTTTTTATCAGCTATATCTGTTAGCAAATTGACTTACTTTGCATAACTTTCAAAGGAGAATAAAGGACTAAAATCACATAAAGAGTAAATGACCACAACCACTAAAGCGAGAACCAGGGATTGAGAATTGCCTCTTTAACATGAGAACGTTACTTTCAATGGCAATCAGCACTTCACATGCCAAACAGAGCTGTCGTGATGAAGGCATAGGCCTACATTGTCATGATGCGATCGTCTGTGACTTTACCGAATGATTTCTTTATGATTGTCTATTTTACCATTTTTAAACATTATCTTCTTCAAATCACGCGAATTATTGTTTTTTTTTACATCCAGCCTTTTGCCGAAGGCGTTGAAGGCGGGCATCTCTGGTTGATTTTCACTTTGCTAAATTCAGACGGGATGAGTTCCATTCAAGGATCCTTCGAGGTGGAGGTCTGTGGTAAGTTTGATATATATCCGTGCCCTGTTTTTGAAATCAGTGATCGTACTTCCGCGCGTTCTTTAGGTTAAAAAAAGGGACGTGTTTTGTGTACACTACGCCTACACCTGTATTATTTTGATACCCGATACTCGGCTGTGCTGCACTGTACTGCGAATCGATAACTCGAAGACGTGCGCAGTGAAATAATGCTAGCCCTGAGCTGCAAATGTCCTGCCAAATACCGGCACTCCATTTATTCTCTTGAAGAGGGATACACACAAGCGTAGGATATCTTACACGGATCAGTCATTGTCAGATCTACGGCCATTCAAAAGATGCTTTGGAGAATTTTATTATTGCAGGAAATGCGTGTTTGCGCTTGGACTTTGTGAGTCCATTACGTCACCATGGCGACGGAGACAGCGGAGGAGATCGATGGTGATGCCAAACAAAAGCGAACATTCATTTGTTTTTTAATATCGATACGCAGAGAAATAAAACGAATGAGTTGTATTCGCCCTTTGCATTGCCAGCCTTAAACTCCTCCAGGGCCGAAAAGAAAATCGCTAAAATATTTTCTTCGCCTAGGAATAGTCTCCACCTCCTTGAATCACGGCTTTCCACGTGATATCATGGGAAAGGACGATTTTCGAATGAATGATCAGGCAATACCTAGGCTAGGTTCGGTCGCTGTGACTTGTGACGGCACACAAAACACCGTCTAGGCTAATCAATCATAACAAATACGATGAAAGCGTTATTGCTGTTTCGGAAATTACACCGCATTAACTATATCATATTCTTTGAATCAAACCGTAATAAAACCCCGTGGAGCACAACGCCGTACAGTCGGGCTTGTTCCTGTGCTACATCCTTCAAGTATTGTCATATTAATTTGATTCTAGTGTAATGTAATAAGTCACCTATGATGGATGCATATTTGTTTTTAAGAGTTCTCGTCGCCGTGTTATTTATTTGCTCGGGAACCCATTAAATATTTTCACTATGATTGAGTAGGATCTTTGAGAGTGCCTGAAACACGCCAGAATGTACAGTACAACCCCCTTCGACTACAGCAACGTTTGCAAAATTGGGACAAAATATCGTGAACCACCTTGGGATGAAATCCGCAACAATATTGAACATGTAACTCTGAAGCACAGCTCTCCTGCGCAAATGTTGCTCATTCAAGTTTCAGGACTGCGACATTGCGAACACAATAGCACTCCGCACTGTTTCTAAGGCAACTGATGCCGTTGCTGCGTTGGTGATTTTATTGAATCCAGGAAAGAAATAATGGACTATTGTGGTATTTATCTAATTATCATTTGGATGAAACTCTAACTCACCACAACGCATGATCTCTAGTGAACGAAAGGTATAGTTAATGATAAATTGAGAAACATTCCAACACAAATTATTGTCGCATTTTTCTCTTATTGTCTCAAATTGTTTGGACACACATCCGTGTACACTATACATATATCTCGCTTGATTGGATGAAAGCCTAAGTCGGCAGTCCCGGTCGTCAGGTTTTAGTAATTTTAGCTCTCCCTAGCTCAAATGCGAATTTATCAAATTACGCGCCTCTAAAATTTGTAGCCACAATTTCAGATGATCAAGCTATAAAGTAAAAGACAACGGTAGCAATGAGTTTATTGATGTATATGCATTTTCCCGACATTTTGTCACAGGCATTTAAAGGGACAGGAGCTATGACATTTGATAGATTATCATATAGTTCTGTTAAAAAAGAAACTCTCCCCCTGCTTTCTACAAAGCATGTTTAAATAAAAAATACTAACATTACAGACACAACGTATTTTGTAATCATGATATGTAATTTCATTTCTGACAAATGATTTCTGGTCCACAGGGTAATCAGTGAACAACGCAGGCGACATAATACAAATTAAACATGTAGTTGCTTTGTTTACAAACTGAATGCTAGCCATTGCCACACGGTAGAACGGTGACATGTATTTTGAACAGAAAAGAAATGAAAATGAATTAAAAGTCACATTAAGGTCGAACGCGGCTCGGGGACGGAATAGTCGGACTCGCAAATTTCTACAATTCTTTTCTGATCTACCACTTATGGGGGTTCATTTTAAAGCTCTTGGAAAAATAAAAGCTTTCGTCGTCTTATTTTTTCGAAAATCCAAATTTAATTATCCACCATAGAATTTACACAGGAATATGGCGGCCATTTTGAATTTCGAATATAATCGCAAAATGTTGCATGGGTAATTTGTTTCTCTAGTACCAAACTTTGCACGATGACCCCATATTTTTATTGTTGATTTGGTAAGAGAATGATTGAAAGTTTCATTCTGGAAAGTTTGAGCAAAAGTTTGAGTCTTTCACTTTCGAGGCGCATACTACTTTCCAAAATTTCCAGATGCCTCAGTTTCTCAAACTTTGATATTTTGTAGATGCGGTCATGCCTTCTGATAAGGTATCATCGGTGATGACAGTAACGTATGAAGACCAAGCGTCGGGTGGATCGTCATTCTCATCGAGCTATGTCTCCACTTTTGCCTACATCAAGAACCCCTTGTTCGAAATGGACTCGTCTTTGTTCGATCCGGACAGGGGCATCGAGATGGGGATCGGTGACATCGTGGACGTTTCGGTCACGGCTACCTTTCCCCAGGCACGAGTGGCACCCCTGGTGGAAATCGTCGGCCCTTTCAACCAGTCAGCCACGATGACGTTCGCCGACAGCATGACTACGTCGTTTGGCGCCAACGTTCCCTGTGTCGGCTGCGTTTCTCAGAACCAGCTTGAGTCCACATCTGGAAATCTAGAGTACGATAAAATAAACGCCGAAATCTCGGAAATATTGGTCTCCGGTGGTGACAACACCGATCCGGCTAATGAAATGAAATTGTTTTTCAACTTTAGACTGGATGATCATATTGCCACTCACAACGCGACGGAGCGATGGATTATGGCGGGAATCATGTACGGACGAACTCACATCTGGGTCGGGCAAATGGCAGTAACGGCAGTGGTTGATGAAACTGAAAGATTACCACACTTAGAAGCAGAAACCGAGTTGATGAGTCACAATGGGGGACAGGAAATCTACGAAGGGTGCGTATTCACGTGAACACGAGAGAGAGAGAGAGAGAGAGAGAGAGAGAGAGAGAGAGAGAGAGAGATTTCCAATGAAATTGACGGATTATCCATCTGGAATTGCTCACTGTTAAACAAAATACAGATGCCGTGGAATAGTGTGCACATATTGACTTGCCATTAGGTTAACAGCATAGGTTTGTTTACCCAAGGGTCTGAGAGTGGTCCCAAAATATTCTGTTTCACGAGGATACGGGGCTACTCCTAGCCCGGGGGAAATAAAGTTTTTAACGTACGCTGTTACCTGAATATGGCCGGGCAATACGTGTTTTGTAACGATTGTGCTTTCAAGCTTGCCTAGATACTATAAGAGCTGTCGTAAACCGGCCGGGCGGTAAACAGTAACTAGTTCTTGCAGATCTTGCCATGCATCAGCTCCAAACCGGCACGACCGTAAATTGATGCATGGCATCAGAAATTTGGATGTTACAAAATATTGCTATTCACTCTTACAAGGGTAATAGTTGTCTTATGTGTCGACGCAAAGATTAAAGAGAGGTGGTAGTCCCGTCTTCGGCTGTGCAAATTGGGTCTGTTGATATGCACATCATATTGCAACATCCCTTGTGCGTATCCGAAATTTTGAATGGCGGTTGTATAGAAACTGGTGACCGCGACCGAAGGAGATTTATATGAACGAAGGGAGTCGACGTAAAGTTTAATTTGCAAAGTCTTGCCGTCACTAGAAATTTATAAACTAGAGAACTATGAGTATGCATCAAATGCCGACTTTGCTTCATATTTGCTCGATATTCTTTGGCTATTTCTGGAAAGAGGTAATGAGCATCAAGAAAGTTGCACGGAACGAGGATTTGGTTACCACAAATAGGCGTTAACTTCTTCATGAAAGATCTGTGACCTTCACCGTTCCTATAATCTTTTACTTCCATCTTTGCATTCAGGGACGATGTGACTGTTTCTGTGAGTATATGGCACTGCGGTCAGAGGCAAACAGACAACTGTGACGGCAATCCGTCCCGCGCCGTCGCTTTTGACGTCAACCTTGTCATTATTCTGCCTCCATTCTCCAACTTCAAGAGTGTAATATTTTGGGATAATCTGGACAGCGAACCGACCGTTGTACAAATCCAGGACACGCTCATCAAATTACAGGTATGCCCATTATTCAGAAACATTTTCGAGTAAACAAAGAAATCATATAAAAAAGATTAATGCGCAGAAAATTTTCAGTATGAACTTAATGTTGTTAACTTAAACTTTGACTTTGACTACGTTAAAATACTAGATTCGAAATTTGATAATGAATTTGATGATGGACACACATTGAACTGGTTTAAAAGAGCACGTCGTTTGGACTTCTTCAGCCAATGTCGATCTCAATACAGTGCTCGAAAGCAAATGGAGTTGATCGCAAATGGCGTCATTTTCTCTCTCATTAACATGCATAAATAAATATTTGTCCGCATTTTCCGCATAAACGACGAAAATAAAACCTACTAAGGTTACAATGGCTACTAAAAGTCACAATTAATTCGTATGAATGTATGGCTCAGACTACAAGCTGCAACAACAGGCGAGCAAACAACAATAATATTTGTCCGAATTTTGTGCAATGTCGCGCGCGTGCAGCTATACTGAGTAACAAACCTGAAATCGCGATCAACACTATTGATGTTTTCCTTCTTTTATTGACATGTATAGCTCGGTGATTTGAGCTTTTCCTATGAACCAGTGGTGAAATTCAATATCAGTGTGGACCCGAGCGGTGAGACGTCATCTTTGAACGGCTCGACATTCGTCGGATTGGTTGAGGTTGTGTACTTGACAAGAGAGGGCGTTGTTGTAAATAACGATTACAAGTCTGTGAACTTTGAATACGTGAAAACGACAACACCAGCACCGACATCGACAGGTTAGCATGGTAAACTCTTACGTTTAAAATAAGTTGTCTTTAAAAGTGACCAAGTTACATTTGAAACAAACGAAAAGTGCAGAATAACAGAGGGAAAATGCAAGTCAACGTTGTGGTGACGTTAAAAAAAAATTTCATGATTTTTTTATGTTGCAATGGAAACTGGAGTCTACCGGTGATTTTTCTACCTGATACCGAAAGATATATATATATATATATATATATATATATATATATATATATATATATATATATATATATATATATATATATATATATTTAAAACGTTCAAATTTTTACATAAACAATGAATGAAACTGATTTGTTTAAATTTTAAAATCCAGTTTCTCTTGGAAGCCTTCTACAAAGCAAGACTTGTGTGTGTCCCTTCGATGCTGGTCAAAGCAACTGTGCATGTTGTGCACCTGGTTCCGTTCGTTGCGACAACGACTTCCACGAAATGTGCGTAAAATCCCAGGAAAGCGCTTCCAAGTGCCCGTCGCCAGGTAAAGTCGACCAACCCATTATCATTTCACCGAACGAAATGTAGCCCACACACTCGTGCTGAAGTTAACTAGTTTGTACTTTTTTTGTAATGGAAATGCTAGTAATACACGAGCTAATTACATTATGAATCGTACATTAAATCCAGCAATTATAGTTGTCGGTTCGTTTATTGATGAATGTACGAAAAGCAGCCTACGAAGTCTGTATCATTGTGATGCCATGCTCTCGTCATAAACACGGCTTTCATTGAAAAAGCCCAATCAAATGCTCGAGAGCATTATTGTCATGGGAACGTACATGTACCCATTTGACGAGTACTTCATCTTAACGATAGAAGCATACTTTACAAAAGTGATGAAGAAATTCACAAAAGATATCTTGTAAGCGTCGATGTAATTCTAATTATCTTTTCACGCCTACATGTAACTGTTGCGCGTCACAATAATCGTAAAATAACATTCTTACAATCCCTCGTGTTCGTTTCACGTTTGAGTGATTCAACAGCCATGAGCAGAGACCCTTGAAATGGTCGTATAATCCTATGAGAAAGTGAAACTTTCCCCAATCCAGCGATTTAAGTCGTGGCGTGCATTCACCGCTAACAAATCCATTTTTATGACAGATCTTTACGACGCCGGATATGTTCTGGAAGGAGGCCAGTCTCGGGTGTATGTCTGTGACGCAAGCGACGAGACGTGAGTCTAGTTAAGTTTATTCAAAGAAACTACAATTAAATTCAACTTATAAAATCGCCTAAACTGATCATAATAGTGCAAACTGTACGAAAACCCCCAATGCGAATGGTGTCAAAGTGAGAATGTACCTAAGGGATATTCAAAACGTTTGCAATATTTCAAGTTTTTCTGATCTACTGCTTGTGTGAACGCGTCACAATTATGGAGTCTGTTGAGTAAATAAAACTGCCTGTAAAGTTTTGACGTATCCGTTTCTCCAATTCCACACTTTGCACGGTGCCCCTGACTTTCATTTTTGACTTTGAAAGAGATTTTTTTTTCAAAAAACCGGGGCAAGCTTGATCAGTTGTTTAAAACTTTATTTCTTAATTAATTCTAAGTCATCACAATGTCGATATGCAATAATTACCTTAATAAATCAATGGATGGCATGATTGCTCCAAAGAATATGTGTGCTGTTTTATAAGCCAGGGTTTCTTTAATTTGTAAAAAATCTATTCGGCGGTCAGTTGTAGTCTATACGAACTGAGCAGTGTGCTAAGAAACGTTTTCTGTGATTTTTTTGCACGACAGACTCGACAAGGACAAAGAAACGTGTACTATGGGAGATCTACTTGGAAAGTGGTCGGGTAAGTTGGGCTCATTTTGGTGATTTAGTACTTTCCACGGAAAAAACTTTATTGATGAATAATGTGAGTTCAGCGTTTTGTATTCAGCAATGTGCAATAGTCATTTTCCGTTTCAAGTGATACTCAAGAGAATGTAACCGTTTCCACATTTTAGTATTACTGCAATTACCAGGAGTTTTTAACTCAGTCTGCTAGAGTTCATACCACGCTAATACAAAGACACACAACATTCCGCCGTCGAGAAATAATATGTCTACTATGCAAACATTCAAACTTGTCGAAACATTTCGCTATATATATATAGATCAGGCGGTTTGACTTTATGTTGACTTGATCACTTCACGGTTGTGAACAGTCCTAAGTTTCTTTCGCCCTGTGCCTGTTGCTTTGATTATTTACCTACAGGTGACATGCAAGCAAATATCTTACATTACATTGAATTTTCCACAAAAACTCCAGTAAGGAGAAGTAATATTGAAAGAAGATGCGTCACATGCGTTTCCTCGAAAAAAAATGGGTTAAACAATCACATGTAAAACCTATAATCAAGGGCTATTCATTTTGAACGGAATATTTTAGGCATATCCGCTAAGAAGACATTATAAAACTTCGATCTCAGTCAACTCATTGCGCCATTTGAGAGCTGAAGTGTGTATAAAGGTTTAATCAGATGCATTTCTATGCAGTTACCCGTACATACCTAAGGATGAAATTTAGGAACAGCATTTTTTTATTTTCTCGTCGACTTACTTATAATTACAAAACATACAGTTGTAAAATCAAAGGCATTATTGTATTTGGGTACAACCACGATGACGCATGAAAAACGCTCGTCAATTATTCGATCCATTGCGAACATTTGCAAACAAACAAATACTGTAATACAGTATACAATATAGCTTTATCCAAGTAATCCATTTCTTCATAAATGCTAAATTTTATCTTTACTAATTATAACGTAAATTGTAATGTGAAGTATGCTGTTTTAATAGTACGCATCGTCTTTTTGACCCTGCAGGTGTACGGAGAAGCGCCATAAACGTTCTCGGCGTGAACCTGTCCAGCAGCGCCCTCTACGGGCTACACAACGACATGCGATCTTACCTGATGAGCGAGGATGGCGGGGTGACGTGGTTCACGATTCCCCAGCAACTGTATGAGAACGCAAAACTTGAAACAGAATTCGTGCTCGTCGAGAGAGCTGCGTCAGGTGGTTCACAAACCAGTGGCGGAAATACAGGTACGGTCATCTTTGAATGATGTCAGAATTTCTTTGAAATCCAAAATTTTATTCGGTTTCTACCCTATTGTTTATGTGACTCGAGCACAGCTTCAATGACAAAATATACTCTGGCGTCATTTTGCATTCTACAATGTTCATGACTGGGATTACAATTACTTCGAGTTTGTGCAACATACAGGAATTGTATCAACACAAACATTCAGTGAAGAAAACTGATAACTTTTCGAGTTCTTAATTATGCATAACAAAAGACAATATCAGCTCCTAATTTTCAAAATGGATGTTCTGCTGGTCAGTTTTTGAAAGACTTCTCTTATTTCTATGGTAATAATTTAATTGATTATGCAAAATCGAAATGAATTTATCTATTGTTTTGTGTATGATGTATACTAAGTTTCAAAAAGTGGGTTAAAAAAGCGTTTTTATATAATCTGTTCAATGAACAATTAAGATACAACTTCAATTAAACTCTACAACTACGTATCGAAGGAGTAAAAAGCTCCCAATCTGCTCATATCGTTACGATGTCAAATTCTTAATTGTTAATTATCTTACCTTGTCAGGGGTATAGTTTGTGAGGAATTTTTCATTCTTTTTTTTTCTCAACAGTGTCCGGTTCGGCGGCAAATGTTGCGTACAATGGAAACTCTCGTCTCGTTTGGACGTGTCCAACTTGCCCTCAATGATCTATTTACAGAACAGAAGGCGTTTCATCAGCTAGACTTCACGTTTCTCTTTATTTTGCTGGAATCGAGATGCAATATTTTCAACACTTCCTTAACTTTGAGACGGATTTCGCCCATTCAGTGTTTGAGGACGTGACGAAGACTTCCTACGTCGAGCCATCTATTCTGATTTTTAAATCCTAGCTGCAAAACTTCTCAACAGGAGATTTATGTTGTAAAAATGGTTTGTTTTTTTAGTTTGGCTGAAGGCGAAAACAATTTAGCCTGTTATGTCTTAGACCCTAATTTTGGTCAGTTGCCATGATGTGTATTACCATCAGCGATATGGACGAAAACACAATTTAATTAATTTTCCTTTCATTGAGAATTTAATCTTTCTACGACTGTATATTACTGGCGCCATTGCCAACCCTGTACATAGCCAGTTACCTTTATCAGTGTCAATTTTTTTTTCTAATTATAGTCAATATTACCAACGTTACAGTCTTGTTTATCTTACTCTGCACTGCGCATTGTGATAAGTCGGTCATTAAACTCAAGAAGAATCTCGCATTCATGCCCGTCGTATATTACATGTCATTTTGATTTTCGTTTTGATCCTAAAACAGCTCTCTACGTGTAGTTCAAGTAATCTTTCTTCAGGCATTCTTCAATCATGAGAGCGAGTCTTTCGTATTTTGAGAGACTCCATCTTTAGGGTTGTGTTTCCACCATAAAGACATTACACAAAGCTGTGTGAGTTATTGTGATTATCAAGAAACTGGTGTTAGACACCAGTGACGTCAATACGAAACTAAATTTTTTCAAACATGCTTTCTAGTTTATTGATTGCCAAAGAGCCCCTCCGTATAGTGTATACAAGTAAATTCTGTGGCAATCTCAGTGATTGCCACAGCAATACGTTTATCATAACAATCATCACATAAACGCTGTGAGTCAGGACAAGTTGCTATCTAGCTTTCAAAGAAATGTAAATTGATATCAATCTAGCTTTCAAAGAAATGTAAATTGATATCAATCTATCTATCTATCTTTCTCCCCTCCCCTCCCCCTCATTACCGCCCTTCCCCGCCCTCCCCTCTCCCCTCTCTCTGTCTCTGTTTAACTTAGAAGTATTGTAATGATTTATTTTGCCAAACAAAGGAAGCCGTGCATCATTGCCAAGATTCTTTGCTCCAGGTCAGGCTGCTTACCGGTGCCCAGGCGATTAAGAAGTGCCACCGGTGATGTCGCTCTTCAAAGATACCGACGTTAATGATATCGCTTCTCACCAATACCGATGAATTCGCTGGTGAGCTAGACTTCACACGTATAGCTAAACCACACTTCGCGATTTTTAATGTGTCACACTTTCACGAATTACCCTGAAAATGTAACACAAGCGCTATTGTGTCATTTACTTCGAGGAAGAATGTTATCTACAACAAACAGATCAGTAGTCGTTTACTTCATCGTATATATATAACTGTAACACATATGGCACTTTAGCTGTAACACCGCGTTGTCTCTCACTAAAGTTTGTCCCTAATAAATTCACGTAAAATGGATACTGTGAGTGCCATAGGTAGGTTTTAAAAAGCAAGGTCACATTTGGTGCATAAACACGGGACTGCTAAGCATTGCGTGCTTGGCAAGTTGCCACTGATCGATGGCAATGTTTATCACCATGGCGCTGTGGAACTTATCGGCTTGTTCTTAGAATTCAATCGAAGCAAGATCGAAACGATGTAAAAGGCTTAAGATTAATCTTCCGCCGTAAAGAAAGAAGTCTCACTAAGATCAAGTCACATATAGGTATTTTCACCACAAACTAGCGTGCTAGTCGATTGGTACTCTCTGGGATTGTCTAAGTGGCTTGCAAAGTGTGTTTTGCTACAGGGCGCCACTGCGCCCTTGTGTTCAGTTCACCAACACAATATGGACGATAGTTTTTGCTGACTGTTATCCTTCAGTTTCTTGACTTTAAACTCGAAGGCTTCTGCCAAGTCTTGTTCCACCACAACAAAACCAAGCAATGTTGTACAGTGTGTTTTACTGGTGCCCTGTTTTCTGCATAAAAGTCACTATGTACGTATGCATTTAACTCACTATCAATCATTTAGTTATGTACAAAAGCGTATCTTCTTTCCTTTTATATCAATTGTACAAAATCGTGTATTTATTGACTTGTAACTTTTAGTTCATTCTTAATCATCTGAGATGATACGAAGGGTCAGGGTGATGAATAGTTTGTATTAAATATTCCATGGTCCTCATCGTTGTTGTATGGCGTATCTGTCTTTCCTTTCATCAGATTTTGTAGTCTTATAGTTACAGTGCGAACCTCACACGTTTGGTTAGAAGCTAGTAAACATCACGAGGCCGTAGGCCGAGTAATGTTTACGATTCCTTTTGTATTGTATTCCTACAAAGGCTGCTTGTCGAATATTTAGAAAGAAAATATAACTCCGTTAGATTGGTCAATACAAACATAGCACATTTATCGAAAGAGTATGGTCGACACTGAAGCAGACGAACACAACGATCATGGAAGACCAACACGATAAACGTTTACTATACTGAGTTTAGAAAACTGTTGACGCTGATAATATGACATGAGCTCAGCCTGAAGTCAGTATAGCCAAGTCAACCGAACAAAATGTCGGAAGATGTAGTCAGGGAGACGAAAAAGTGCAAAACACTAGATGCCAGAAGAATGCACTTTCTCTGGGCGTGTGCAAAAAAATAGCTGCTGGCCACTGGTTACGATCTGTCAGAGTTACAATGTATAGGCAACAAGTCTACCAGTCCAGCATGACCAACAAAAGTCACACTTCTCTTTTCTATCCTGATTAGTAATTTGGATTGGTGTCAAGATGGGGGCATGCTTTGAAATATGGCGCCGTTCCGACAATATTGTCTCTTTCTTGCTTACCAGGTGAATATAGTTTAATTGATCCATGTCGTCACTAACAAAGCTGGGTTTCCGTACGCTTCCATTTTATTGAACAGTCACAAACGTTCAATATTACATCATAAAATTGTTTATCAGCTTCGCCTCAAATCAAATGGTGAACCTGGTGACTTTCACAGGAAAAGAAAGGCCCATCAGTATGTAACGAGCTCTGATGCAATAACCATGAATTGAGGACTGTCGCTATGGCAGCACAACATGTGAGGGCGCCATTAATGACGAAACTATCGTAATAAAGTATTTGCCCTCAGAATCTGAGAATTTACATCGTTCGAACGGCAATTAACCTTATTCAAGATGACTGCGGTACTAAAATAGTAGCTGCAAGTTTCTTCACTAAGGTATGCTGACATACAGAGTATCGGCCTGGATTTTAGTTCTCAAAAATAATTCCACGTTCGATTTGCCTACATACAGAGTGAGTCGACAGGTAGAACACTAGTACACGATTTTTGTGTGTGGATTAATATTGAACAAGAAACTGTTCTTTAAAGCCAGATATGAAATAGCTGAATATACGTAAAATTACAGCTAATGGATTTGGAAGGTTTTCTTGGCGCTATTGATTGCATTTCAAATTTATCGAGAAATCGATGCAGTGTACTTGTGTGAACACTGAGCTTGGCACGCTTATGATCCTAAAATGTCCTCTACGGTCGATAAACATTCTTGATTTCTAGGCCCACTTTGGTCTGCGTGCCATTTCGTTCAAAACATTACTATTCCGAGACTGATCTAGGGCATACAACTGGGATAGATCAACTCTAATGACGCGCATGTAGGTCTCGTTGGACGTTAATTGTCCTACATTCAAATTAAAATCAAACTAAGCAAGTCTGAATAGATTTAAATTTACGTTCATGCTATAAATGAGGAGAGCTGTTCTCTCTCTGTAGTTTGATACTACTTTCATGTAGACATCACCTTACGTACAATCATGGATTTTCTAAGAAATCTATTTTTTACATTCATTTACAATAGCAGGAAATGTGCACCCCTGTGACGGAGTCTGCGCAGCTGTGGTCATGAGGCTGTGATACAAGCCTTGTCAGCAAAGACTTCATACTGTGGAGCTATAAATAGCTGTTCTTATAAACTGGCATTGGTGTGTGTGTACTCGGTGCGGTGAACACGGGTGTGCGGCCAGGTCCAGCCGCCATAGAAACCTGGTTTGCATGATGTCTGGATGCATATACGTATACAAGTACTATAGATAACGTCCCTCACACTGTATATGTGCATACGTACTGGCGGATGACAATTCTGTCATTTCTGAGATTTCAAAAATTATCAGAATTCAACGGATTTGCGGACTTTGCAGCTCCGGCTGTACAGCAAATTTCAATTCACACGTGTGGCAAAAGCGATGGACTTCGTAAGAATCTACAAATCGTTGTATTCGGTCATGCACCAGCAGACCCGATAGAAACCTGTCAACACATCGTGTAAGCACCCTAGAATACCAGTGTCCACTAAACACGATTGGAACTTATTTGGGATAAATGGATAGCGAAGTAATGTCGATTTAATCTACAAATATAATCTAAGCTGCTTTTCTTTTAACGTTACAAACTTGTTTTTATGAGTAATTTGCAATATTGCAACATTCAGCTATATGTGCACCTAAAACTTTTGAGAAATTTGAAAAAAATGAGAGTCCAATTATCCCAAATTAGTTCCAATCGTGTTACTATCAGTGTCTGTATTTGTGTTATTACCTATGTGCACATAACTGGCAAGGTGCGACGAACATCCACTTGTCAATGACATTGGTACATATACAAAGAATTAATGCTGATTGACACGAAGAAACGCTGACGTGAACTTCAGTCGACATTTTACTTCAAGAAAGTACTAAAGTCTCACAATATCTAAAATAACACATTTTCTCCTTCAATACAGCCATAGGTGTTTTTCCTCCCACTTTTTGAAAGAAACCGACGTCCCTTCTTCTTGTAACGTAGTGGTCCAACACTGGTTACTGATTAAAGCATAGAAGGTAGAAATGGTATGTTTGGTTGATTAAAGCAACGTTCGCATCATAATCATGAGAGTGTTTCTATGTACAGGATATAGGAAAGCTCTGCACTGGGCAAGACGGATGATAACTTTAAAACATGTTTTTTTTTGTTCTGTACTTGACTGTAAGATATGTTCAAGTAAGCTTTCTGTTCAATAAAAGCACTCTCAGCATTCACCTTTGTTACACCATAAGCTCGGATGTCTTATGACAGGCTGAGCAAGTGTTAATAATCTTAAATCTTATGAACTATCTACTTACTATGCGAATTTCATTTATTAGTCACGCGATGGATCGGTTACGCGTGGTTACTCGCATCGTCGCGGAACGGTACAAAGAAGTTAATAAATATTTCTTTATATTACATCCACAGCACCAAAGCCACTTTTAACTTTACTCATTGTCAGCTGCCTGCCTCGGGGGAAAGCATCCCCGTGCATTTTTTTTATGCGAAGCATAGTTATGTTTATAATACATGTGCATTATTTCAGCCATGGCCGTCAGTGTAAACCCAGGCCTGATATAGCATGGCAATTGTTGTGGAATTACACCAGGACAACCCAAACAACTGCGGTAGCAATTTCACAGCATGTTCAAACATGCAGCGTTCTCATTAAAACAGTACCTCGTCACGATCTGTCGTATCACTCCTACAATACTTCCTGAAAAATGTTCAGATTTAGTCAAAAAATTATCTGTAGACAAGGGACCTTTAATAATCGTACTGAGTTTCATTTCAATTCTTTCCTCCAACCGAATAATTACATGCTTGATAATTTGTCACTGAGTGAGTGCCTTTCAAAGGGAAGCCTGTAAGATCTACGGACACAAATTCGTATCACAATGGCGCCAAAGACAGAGTGTGGCAGCAAATGGGTTCACAGATGACAAGCAGATACATAGACCTGGCGTAGCCAAAAGAACCGGTTCGATTAAAACTTTAAATACTTCAAATTTCGGCATTGTCCTCGAATGTTACCGCCTCAGACGATGCTAGCGTTATGCGGTCATCTATAGGTACCTCGTCACAATATTCATTTTTCCAGAAACCTATCCGACAATGCCTCTCATTTGACTTGTCTATTCAACTCTAGGTTTGTACAGTGAAATTGAGCCCTCAGGTTCACTCTCATTGGTACTTATTCGCAGCATATTCATCATGAGTATTTTAAATTTGAATATGAAGATGTTTAGCATTTTACAGAATGAAACTTACTTTTTATTTTGCAGCCGCGTCATAATCGTATATAGCCCATATACAGTTCTACCTCGACGTTATTAGCTATTTTTGCAAAGTTCAGCTTATCACGCCTATTTAAAGTTATTATAAGAAACCAATAATGAGAAAATTCGATCGTAAAAGAGATATTTTATGAATACAACATACGTTGAAACACTGTTTTTCTGTCGGGCAGCTACTTCATCTAGCCACGGTGTTCCGCTGAAGCCCAAGTTTCCTGATATTATAAATCTTTGCAGAAGTTGATACGCCTTCGATCATGAGGCAAATATTGCGATTCAGAGAATGGAAAAAGGAAAATAAATTATAATTTATCTGTGTTGTCACTTTCTGCAGTCTTCTTGACGGCAGACATCAATTTATGACATAATACATCCCAGGAGTAAGGCTGGATTGTAGAAACAAAAGCGAGCAGTTTCTGTTATAAATACGATACGGCAAATTTAAAGTCAGAGATACGTAAAGAAAAAGTACGCCCTCTGTTGTCGTGATGGTTAAGATACGCACAGAAGTTTTTATCCTAGCTGTTGCTAGGTAGTGGTTTCATATTACATAGCTGAACTACGGAAATTTTCATATTTTTGTGAGCAATAATCTCAAATTGAAATTTCCACAATAAAGTTGCGATACCATAAGAGTGACCCCGCCCTAGAGACAAAAACTTTCTGAATAAGCCTTCAAGCCAAGAGCACAAACAACGTATATTATCACATAGGCCTATAGGAACCCAGCCCTATAGTATGACGTCACACCATAAGTATATGACTACGATGAATCCATATTCCACATGTGGTGGATATGGGACCCGGACTGCTTTTAAACGTAAACAAAAAATCAGCTATTAAGAACTTTATTTTCAATTCCTGAAACGCAAAAATGGGAGGGTAATGAAGTGTAAGAAACATGGAGTGTTCGAATAGTATGTGTAAAATACAAAATACCATCGATACTAGAATATTAATGAATTTGTGTTTTTTCGTCGTTGATTTGCGATGAATCGTTTGATTTCTTCACCACTGACAGTTTAATACGCTATGTTGCTGACATTTTGTGTTGTCCACCTCGTCAATAGAGCCCCTGTCAGTGCATCAACAACATAGACGATAACCCAAGACGCGTACCACTCATCCCTGCAGCAGTAAGAATGTTTTCTGAAGCAACATTGACGGGTTTGTTTCAAGTTCATTATCACCATCAATGCTGCCGCGGCAGTCAACGAATTTTAGCCGAGAAAGCGAAGAGCATCCATCATTTCTGACAGCAATGATGACGATACTCCGGAATTGAGACATATCTGAAGAAGTTAGTGTACCATTCTCAGGAACACAAAAGCAATGGCTCGGGAAGGAAAACGATAACATTTGCTTCTTGTGTAACATTTCAGTCGGTGGTCCTTCGGTCACGATTTCGTCCTTCAAGAGAAGTGGTCACAAAAATAAAACATTTAAACCTAATACCAAACACATAAGCTATAAACCACACCCAGCGACAGTAGTCAATGAAGTTTTAAGTGGTCAAAACCGAGTGGCGTACCCGTTATTGATGTGGTTTATTTCTTTTATGTCATATATTGAAAGTCTGGCGTGAAACGTCAAAAAAGGAATTTTTCTCTAGCTTAGAGCTCACGCGCGTTCCAACTGTGCTACATTGCGAATATGACGCAGTTATTTTCAAGTCTCGACCAATCAGATCGATGTATTTACGCTATCAATATACTGGTATCATATAATATGAGATAAACATCAGCAATATATTATATGTTACTTTTTATAGTCTGCACGAAATTACTCATGCGGAACGTTTTGCATTAACTTGAAGTGTCGCAAAGGGCGTTGTTGCAAGATCGTCATTTGCATCTGATGATAAGATAAAGAATGAAACCAGAATATTATCGTATATATTTATCAGTCAACTAAGGATTAGTAACATCGAAATAGCATGCTATATTTAAATTATTTATAAGTTTGGATTAATGAGCTGCATACAAATTTAATTGAAACAAAGCAATTTCCAGTAACAGCTAATTAAGATTAATTGTCAAGGTGACTACATCTGTTCAATATTGGTGTCTTTAAGTTTTGTTGGGAATTTTTTGTATGTTTTGTGTGTCAAGAAACATTAACATTACAGTGGGTACCAGTCATTAAGTAATAGGGAGACAGCTACTCGCATATTATCAACTGCACATTACAGGTGCACGAGGTGCTCGGCAATTCATTGGGCGGCGATATTCGTGCTTGAGGCAATCATCTCTGTTAATTGCATTCTTTAATAAAGATACCCGGATGAGTCCACATGGGTCACTGACATGTATCATCTGCAGCTTAATACACGGATCCATTGCTCACAATCATCCAATACTGTCCCCAGGAAGCATTTATGAACGTACGTATGACGCACGCAGTTTCAGCGGGGTCAGCTCACTTCTTTCACGGTTGAATTGGCTGTCTTTGGGAGGGATATAGAATATTAAGGCACTGTGTGTACATGGATGGCGGGGATGGAGTAATGGGGATGGGTGGAATGGAATTTCCGTTAGGGCTAAATTGAATCCATTTTGCTGAACCCCGTGGTACAAATTAATACCAATCCTCTCGCTAAGCCCGAGAGATTAAAAAAAGGACTTTCAATTGATACATTTACGCCCGTAAGCACGCAATGCGTTACCTATGGAATCTGGTCTGACAAGCTGATGACATTAAATTATCAAAGTTCAATAGCTAACAACGGGAGAGAAGCAAATTCTACAAAACGTTGTTGGGTATAACAAAAGTTCCCTTGGTAAAGCCAACTAAACTTCAATACTATCTATTTATACATTGTAGTACCTAACACCTATTCTCTGCATCACTACTGGTCGTTGGTGGCGCCTCACAATTTCAATAAAAAGCGATCCAGTCACGTGGAACCATAAGATCGTAAGATAATCATAAAGCAGACGAGACCAACTCACTTTTATTGATAGTTTTCCGCTGAAAATTTGATACTAAGGCTATTTCACTCTCTGTTAAGTGCAATCCATGACGAAGACGAGAGCTGACCTCAGAATCATTGTGATCATGTTACCGGTACTTGAACTTGAAGCTTTCTAAGCATAAAAACTTGAAATTATGTCACTCTAAACAGACAGACATAAACCAATGCCAACGATGTTTTTCAAAACAGTTAATATAATTTCAAAACGACGCCCTCAACTAACTGCACACGTGTATGTACGGTGCATATTGGTCGCGATTGGTATGTCGGTCGATACACACGAGTCGTTTAATATACACCACTTTAAGTTAGGCGCAATGATGACGCTTTAAAGACTGGGCATGCACAATATGTTTTCAGACTCAAATCGTAAGTAATGTAATGACATTCATCGTGACCTCAGATGTCATCCAATTATAGAAATATTAACCGACACCGTCTCATTTGGAATTTTGGGCCATCACGATAAGATATTCATCGACGCATGCCGTTGCAATTGCGTTCAGACTTAATGTGAATTTTGCAAGCATAATTGACCTTGCCATACGAGGGTTACAGTCCTCCAATCAACATTTCGTTCTAGAATTACTTTCACAACTATAGAAAACGTTTTACATTGCGAAAAAATGTCTCAGAAGGTACGACGATGAAATTCAATTTTGTTTCGCTATTCGATTTGGAGTAAAATGTGTGTTATCTCCTCTTTGTCCGTTTTTGACATCATCCATAAAAATGAGCGTTAACAACTCTTCCACTCAGACTGCAGACATGAAATGTTTCGTTTGCTGGAAATGTTCTCGTTTTCTAAGCTGTGTCTGATACTAACAGTACAATACAGCCGTGCGTCATTGAAGCGATAAAACTGGTACAACTCACGGGTGGGCGTATGTTGTTACGGGCAACGAGAGAATGCTCAAAATTGGACAGTGAGAGATAGCAGGTTCACTAGTCACAAAACCTATGAATCTAAAGATGAAAAAAAACCTCTAATTTAGATGTTGCTATACGGCACATATTTTTCCACAGTGCTGTTTCGAGGAAACATTATGGACAAATATTTGTACTCGTTTAGTTGGTGCGATCTATAAAATGAAGACTCAGGGAATTTTTCTTTGCTAGCACAGACAAGCCTTTCAGCGTATTCGGTGGCTGTGGCCTACCGTGAGTATGATATTCAGGTGTGACTCTCTGCTTGGCAAAAAACAGATGGGTTTACCGACAGGTCGTAACTGCTAGGAAGGAGAGAATGGTTGTTGTTTGAAGTAAAATGCTATCTTAGTTTGGCGCTTTCTGTTAGAAACCTAGCCCCAGGCACACGTACACAAAGTCTTTGGATAAAGGCTCGACTGACTCTCCCAAACACGCGGTAATCGGTAGCAAAGGTGAGAACATCGTCTCGACGTGACATCCATCTACCATTTCTGTGCAGAAGCCACAGGCCCCATTCTCTAAGAATTCCAATTTCAGGCATTCTATTAATCATCATTTCCAGCTTTGGTATCATCAGACCCGTTTCTTTTTTCTTTTTTTTGCTCTCACAAACTTTGAATGATGACTCCCGCGGGTTCGAAGCCACTTAATGAATACCAATCTTGTCTCGTCCAAAAGCAATCACAAAAGGAAAGATACTTGAAGAAAGGATGAATCATACAGTCAAAGTTTAAAACCATATACCTTATCCACATGGAAATCCTTTCAATGTAGGCCAAAGCAATACTCTGTTTGACGCCCACGTACCGTACAACATGGATGAAAAATCGAAATTAGAAATAGACTACTAGAACTGTATGCCGTGTAGTAGGCCTACATTGCAAATTGCCGACATAAATCTCACTCTCGAAGAAGAAAGGGGCGTGAACGATTTTTTTAGGCATTCCTGATCAAAAGCACGCAGAAAACTAATGCCATTGCCATAATTTTGACCTTGCATTAATTGATGAACCGTAAACACCATAAGTTTTTCATACTATTCGTACGAATCCCAAAATACTTTGAACAGTTGTGAACATCTATGAGGGAAAAAAACAATCAAGGCCCTGTTTGCGCGCTCCATTAGAATGCATACTTGGCGATCGGGATTAACAATTGCAGCGATCGATCATTATCATGCCCAGTGTAAAATGAACACCATGTGTCTTAATTAGCTTCAAATTTTCGCCGTGTACGAGCAGGATTTTTCCTGATTGTGTGGTCCTCGAAATCGGATTTTACTTATTTAGACCTGTCAGTACTAAGAGCAAGCTTTATGCATCTCGCGGCTTTGAGGTTCGAGAAACTCCAAATCGTTTATTGCAGGCGAATTGATCACATTCAATGATGCCATGGCTATTTGATCAGACAGCCATCCGTGTGGCATGTAACGTTAAGTGTTGCCATGTTTGAAGGAATAGATAGTGAACTTGGATGTGAAATTATCACATGAAAGAATTTATTTGTCGAATTTTTAAATGCCAAGAGCTTTGTCAAGAACGTCCGTCTATAATTTTCCGAGAGCGAAATATTATTTTTACACTGTAGTACTTGATTTCTTTCGTCGGATTGTTAGCCGGATAAAACTTCATTTACCGACTATGTTTCAATAGATAACGCAAACCAAGAAATGTCCGGTATTGGTGCATACTAAACCTTCCATGCAGCCGCATGTCGCCAACACACAACTTTACGGCACATATGGATGGTTAAGATAAAAGCGACAGTTCGCGAAAAGATAATTTCTCAAGTGAAAAATGTAATTATCGGCATTTTGAGATATATTTCCTGTCGTGGCGTTGAAAAAGAGATTGCGCTTTCCGGGTAGGACGTAACGAATATCTTGCCAATAAGGTCATTAATATGCATACACATGTCTCACGGTGGCAGGCAATTTGAATAACTGGCTCAGAGTAACAGACAACAACCTGTAAAAATTGAAATAGTCTGTTTACATGGCACGCTGACATTTTTTACAAAAAAGAGAGAAAGGTTGACTGTGTTATAAATTTGTCATAGCCAATGATTGTACTTAATAGACCTAAAGCACAGAGACTTATTGCACTTGAGTACGGAAACGATTCTCCAATTTGCCTTCAAATGGGCGTTTTATGTTTGAGATCACAGAAAGCCCTTTTCAATACGCTCCATTAATTTTACAATAATGCGTTGTGTGGCGCTCTACTTTTCGCAATATAATGCATAAAGTTGTTAGCGTTGGACCCCTAACACGACGCAAATTCACCAGGTTTTAATGATGCGAAGGACCGGAAGAGACTTGTGAAATGAACACAAGGGAGTTTCAGAAGGGTACGCTAATGACCCTCTTTTATTAACATCAATTCCATTCCCCGTTGCGCTCAGTGATTTGGTCATAGAACGTCAATTTTATTTGTTTACGTTCATCATCTCCCGGGAAATGTAGCCTTGAAACACGGTTTTATACAAAATATGTTTCCCAATAGCTCAACAATGGCGTGTTCAACAGGCTAGTTATAGAACTAAGATTTGCTATTCTAGGAAAAATCGAAAGTTTAGATAATTAATCTACAAATATACCATATTACTGATTCTGTGCGCATTTTCCCATATTCATACAACGTAAATACCTACCGAATGTCTGTACGAACTCACACAAAATGCACGTATAGCATACATACATACATACATACATACATACATACATACATAATACATAATACATAATACATACATACATACATACATACATACATACATACATACATACATACATACATACATACATACATACATACATACATACAGAGTGGCACCACTTGCATGCCTTTTGTTCCATGGTCGTCTCGGTAGACTATTGGCTTTTCATATTAAAATGAGCTTCAAAGGTGTTAAACTGATTGGAGGCTTTGTTTGTGGTTGATAATTACACGAGATTATGCGAAAAATACGACGAGATGGCATCGTAATGCCAGTCGCGTAGCAACCATAGTTACTTTGTGAGCTCTCAGGCCAGAAACACTGCTTCACGCCAATCAAAACATAACAAGCCAGCAGTTTCATAAACATGTCCTTCCTTGACGCACGTGTAAAAGACGGTATGACTGACCGTAAACCATCGAGTAAAACCAGACAGTATCGATAAAAGACTTTCAAATTTGGTTCAAACACACTCATTATATGTTCATAAAAATATGAGAGGAATTTTTAAAATGGTAAAACTCACTTTCCTGAAGCTCAAAACACTCCCGTTTTCGCCAGCATGTCAATTCCGCTCAGCAGCACACGACATGGCGACAACAACAACACAAACTTTGCCGAACATACTTTCGCTTAACAATTGGCGAAAATCCGAAAATTACCGAAGGATGCATGGTCGGCACTCTTCGGAAAAGAGAGGCGAGAGCAACCTGAGGCGAGGCGAACATGGATTGGTTACGTAACCGCTTCACGCCTTAAACAATACCCGTTGCCACTCTGTCCATGTTCCTCTGTGCACATACAGACAGAGAGACAGATGACCAAGCTATATACAGACGGAGTTACTTGCGCACATATTTATTCATTCTCGCATGCATGTACACGTTCTCAAGGGCGCGTTTCAAGCTAGCACAAACTTTCTTCAACTCTCTAAAAAAACACATTGCAGCCAACCAACATAACAATGGAATTTTATTAAAATTGAATTACTCCTTTTCCTTCAAACATTTCGAGAAATATTTGTTGTGTCTAACCATTGTATTGGTTATGATTATTGAAGAGAGTTGTCATGTGTAGATAACAAGCGTGTTTGATATTGTTGTTTATTTTGCATATCGTACACATCCCATAATCCTATATATGGTGTTACAGCTTAGGGTGTAGGGTAACTGAATGATTGGGTGCTGCCAGATTAAGTTATCTGCATATTATAAGTGCTGCACCTGGTTGTCATACACTTCATCAATCAGCACCTAGGTCATGGTTGTTATTTTGAATCCCCAAGAGGGACATATCAAAAATATGTATACCAAGACCTCGCGATCCACTTCTACTAAGTCCTAGGTTCCATGTTTGCTGTCCAGCGTAGACCGTTATCAAACCCACCAGCCAGCTGGCCTGCTGGATCACGGACGTTTACGGCCATTCGTTATACTTGTAAGCCAGCAGCTAGGCATCGCATCCAGCCTGCCTTCCACGTACATTATGTACTTGGAAGCAAAGCAACCAAGGAAGTGTTCTCGCGTTTATTAGCATTTACATCCTTGACTTTTGTACCTTTGGCACTTGCTGTACGCCACCACTTGGCCAAACACTGGACACTCCTCTTGAATTGAGTCTGTAAATTCCCGTTGTATGTTGAACATGCCATCTCGGACGATTTTAGTCTTCTTCTAGTACTTTTGCAACAATCATTTCAGTTTTGTAATTTTAATCTTATGGGTGTGACAGGCCGGCCATCGACCATCTTGAACAATTCAGAACAATTTGCGATTCATATTTCTCCGGTTCCAAAATCCTTCTGGTATTTCTGAATTTGAAGTCGCTGTTGATTGGAAGATTTTCAGCTGTCTCTTGACAAAACAGTTTAGTCACTTCATACGATAAAAGGAGAAGATCGTTTTAACAAAACAAGTTGGACAGTAACCATGGATACAGGAGATGGCAACCAATGCCCTCAGAAACCTGAATGAAGACAGTGTATGTACCATATCTACCAATTTTCTTTTTAAGGTAGAACGCGCCTTGGGGACAGAAATTCGGACTCTCAAATTTCTATAATTCTTTTCTGAACTACCACTTATGGGAGGCTCATATATTTCAAAGCTCTTGGAGAAAGAAAAACTTTCACCATCTTAGTGTTCGAAAATCCAAAATTTAATTTTCCCCCATAGAGTTAATATATTTATTGCGGCCATTTTGAATTTCAAATATCGCAATATGTTGCGTAATTTTTTTCGCTAGTTCAAAATTTTGCACGGTGACCCCGATTTTTATTGTTGATTTGGTAAAAGAATGGTTAAAAGTTTCATTCAGGAAAGTTTGAGCAAAAGTTTATGGCTTTCAATTTCGAGACGCATACTACCTTGAGGCTTGAACGAATGCCAGTGTCTGGCTAAACAAAATGATGAAGTGCAGACCGTGTCAAACCGTGTAACACAGTTAAGCTATTTATTGGTCTCGTTAAACTGAATGAGACAATTCACAACTCTGAAATAACGCCCTTAATCGATCTATTTTAAGAGGAACAATAGCATAATGATGATTGCCCGATCCAATATAATATGTCTTTTTAAAGGGTATTTCTAGGGCCGTTAGCCTCCGAGAGCCCAAACGTATTTTATCTCTTCAAAAAGCAGTGGCTTTATATAGATTCAGATTCAGGTGCACTCATAGTGCACGTTTATTTGTATTTCAAGGCCACCGGCCCATATACAAAGGGGGTTAACATGGAAAATGGAAATACATATTTGCACAGCGGAGTGAAAGGCAAAGGCACGCAACAACAGCGCAAGAAAAACAAAGAAACATCACTCTTGCATACATTAGTTGCTGGCTCAAAATTGAGCGAATACACGTCATAGTAAAACCAGCATATTTCAGTCATTTCTTAAACTTTCTTCTCTTAGCTAAAATGCCTTATATACAAAGTTACAGAGACTGAGTATCTTTGTTGACCTTTTTTCTCCCATAAGTGTCAAAAACTTATGGAAGTGAGGATCTCTAACGACAATTTCTGGTAAGTATTGTTTTCTCAAGTTGTCATATAAAGGGCATACTAGCAAAAAGTGGTATTCGTCCTCAACTTGACCTCCAGGACACAACTTACATATCCTTTCTGTGGGGTCAATGTTGTGATGTCTCCCTTCTTCTATTGCAAGTGGTAAAACACAACAACGAAAACAAGCAAATAATCTTAAAATTTCATGATTGTAGTTACTCAAAAGATACTTTTCAGGTTCAAGTAATGACTTGAATTGTACATAAGTACGCAACTTGGGTTTTGAGGCACAACATCCTGACCACTGCTGTTTCAAAATATCGGAAACTCTTGTTTCAAATGAATGAAAGAAAGCTTCTTTGTTGCCTATCTCTTGATTTATCCAA
>LD345059.1:350372-364325 GCA_001465055.1 Ptychodera flava
AGCCCCGCTGCCTTATTGATAGCTATTGATTCGCAACAATCGGCTTCTGCAAAATAAATCAAATTTTTCTCCTGAAGATATGTTAGTTAAGATTCCACTTACTCGAACCTTGCGATAAAACCAAGATCCTCACGGCGACATCATTCCTAAACCAGGAAAGCCATGGCAACCAGGCAAGAGAGCAATACGTCATCACGATAAATTAATGTGTTTCAAAAGAGAACTACGTGCGACCGAAGTTTCAAGTCAGGCTTGGAATTGCGCCGGAGGAGAAGTCAACCAATTGAGAAAAAAACATGCGGCTCCACTATTGCCTCGATTTCTCCTAAATAACAATTCACATAGCCATGACTATAGTCTTCTGTTCTCACTAAATCTGCTGCATTTACTTTTCAACATTTGAGCAGTGTCACAATAAGTTCTCTGTAAGCTTATTCCTCCTGTTCACTTTGTGTTAGAAGTTTTCTGCATCCAAAGTCTTTGAATCGGTTTGACTATAGCTTGTCAGTATTTTGTAAATGTCGTTATTTACTGCATTAATAGAATTTTTCATTTTTTCCAATTTTGTTTTGGTGAAAAGATACCATTTGACACCTGGTGGAGGTTGTTAGGAAACAGTATGATTCAACTGTGTATGCCAAGCGTGGCCGATAGATTAGCCAGCCCGATATAAAATGATCTTTTAGACAAAGGTTCATTGCCACGCCATTATGCAAATATTTCAGACCTATTGACACCGTGATTAGGGTCTTTAACCACCCTGTCTCGCCACCGAGATAACAATCACCTTGCATAGTGATGTTAATTGTTTCACCTGCAGCATATATCGGACAACATCTACGGTATTTCTCAAGATGAGCGATCAAAATTTGTAGATCGGCCATACATATACATACATATATATATATATATATATATATATATATATATATATATATATATATATATATATATATATATATATGTACATATTCATATTCATATATATGTATATATATGTGTGTCTGTCTGTCTGTCTATCTGTCTCTCTGTCTGATGTCTGTCTTTGTAGGTATGTATTCTCTAAGAACTACATATGAACCTAGTCAGTGCGAAGCCTCGACAACTATAGGCAGAATAATGCACTGTGATGAGAGGGGCATTCAGCATATGATGTTGGATAAAGGTAATGATGAGAACATTACAGAACTTTACAAGAAGGATATACATCTTGAAAAGTAAGGAAGTCATTAACTCATTAGTAGTTTATCAGGATGACTATTAATATGTATATGGCTTCGATGCTTACATACAAACCATCCATGGTGATTGTTTGGGCGAAAGTTTGACAGGTAAAATTTGATTTCTTTTGTCGGCATTTTGAGACCAACTCGGAACGATTGTCTAAGAGGTTTTTATTCATCTGCAGTATGAATATTTAATTATGAATCATGAATGGCTTTAGGTTATCTGCATTAATTATGAACAGCTTCTTCTATCCGACAAAGATTGCGTTTCTTACACACTATGGAGTATTACTTCCCTTTGATAAGATCGACCATGTTATCTTGAATGGTTTGTTCATACATTTCAAATGCTAGACGTATGCTTAATATATAATTCTGGACTATTGACGTATGCATTGCTTCGAAAAGACAGGACATGATGTGCAAACACGCTACGCAACCATGAAAAATGAAATCAACTTGAAGCAATCTGACGATCCTTTGAATGCGTGAAACTCGAGTGACACACACACACACACACACACACAGATATATATATATATATATATATATATATATATATATATATATATATATATATATATATATATATATATATATATTACTTTCAATACAATGTAACGAGTAAATTGTAAAATTTCAACCGAGGCAAATATGAAACATGGTAACCATGTTAATGTTTGTTACGTTGATAATGATAAATTATGAATTTTAGATTCCAGGCGTTTACTCGTACTCAATAAACGCATCAAACAAATTTATCTTTCTCAATTTACACCACCATTGATTGCAATGACGCGTCGTCAAGTTAATGCTGCTGCGGTCAAAATGTCACAGGCGAAAAAGCGTAATTACATTATGTTCACTGCGCAATAAGTCAAAGGTACACTTGACTAACATCTCGTATAAGTTGTTTAAGTGCTTGATTACTGAAAGAAGGATGTTAACACCTGGTGCAAGGATGTATTTTCGAAGCATTTAGCCATCGACTTGACTAACAATTGAGCCAAACCTTCTCGACTACTTGCTCTTGACCAAACTGATGCGCTCAGATTTTTGCTCACCCACGTCCAATACAAGTATTGCGACGTCAACATTTATTGGAACAGTGGAATGTAATTTCTGGAAACCGGGGTAGTAAACCTCTAGAAAATACTACAAATTCAACACCGCTATACTTGAAGATTATTCAAAGATATGATCAAAGTACGCGCTGCCTTCTTGACCTCTTCCTGAATAGTACACCGGCTTCTGAGAAACATGCTGTCGTCCCGCATGTTCAATTATCAAGAGCTCAATCTTGTCAGATGATAAAAAGTCCAGGAAACATCCAATCTAGGAAATCAAAATTACATTTCTGTTGCGACTGAAATTGACCTGATATGTTGATGCATGCACGTCACTTGCAGTCACCAGTAAATGGTTTGTAGTCCACTTTATACGGACATTGTAATATATTGCATATACAGAAGTGTACGGTGCATCCATCCGTCCATCCGTCCGTCCGTCCATATATACGTACGTACATACATACATACATACATACATACATACATACATGCATGCATGCATGCATGCATACATGCATACATACATACATACATACATACATACATACATACATACATACATACATACATACATACATACATACATACATACATACATACATACATACATACATACAGATATGTGTATGCCTCCGGATTTTACTCAAGTTGTGTGACATGCATCGTAATACAACTTTTAATATAGGCCTACATCATTCCACGTTATACTCACCAGATGGAAATTGTCTCTACTGATAGCAAAGTTTGTTTCCAAAACATAGTTCTCACTTACTTGAAGGTCCTCGTTTTGAGAAAAATTGTATCGAACGAAAACTACTTCGAACATGTCACTGAATACCTGCCGCAATATAGCGGTTAATAACATTCCAGTCTTGAGGTCTTAAAAATTGACATTCCGCGGGTTATTTGTGATCAAATGAGCATTTAACTTATTATGATTGACTTGTGAACAAACAGGACCTTTGAAACAGCGTCCGACTTTGTTTAATTGGTGGTCAGACGAAATCAACAAAAGCCTTATTTGTCAATGAAGGAAATATAAGAAACTATGATTTCCCTCGATAAAATATATGCTCAAGGTTGTCAAAGATATATCAGCGTTCATTATTTAAGTTGTACGAGGTTAGGAAAAAAAAAACATCTTTTACAAAATCGGTAATTTAATAGATGTTGTCCTTGCTGGCTTCTCTTACGATTGTTAATAATCCTCTTCAAACGTTCACTGCTGTTGCAATGACGATACGAACTTGGATTTCGAGAAATATTCATTAGATGGTTCGCACGCGGAAGACAGCACAGCGTACTTGACCCCACAATGAATAATTCTTTTAGGGCACTGAACGATCGCATGCCCTGAATAAAATGCCGGCCAAATGTCGTCAGATGATGATAAACTTTCACAAATGTAGCGAGACTTGAAAAAATCCTTTTCAGTCGTCAGCGTGTTTTTATAAAGGCTTAGCGTCATTGAGTCGCTGTAACTTGTCATAGAGGACAACCAAGAGAGGTTTTCCACAGAGCACATCTTCAGAAATTAAATATTTTCCTGGAAGCGGAAATTTCTCGAGAATCTCACTAGTTTATTTTTGACTCTTCATGTCCCAAGCACTGTCTAGCTTTCCTTTGGGTTGGAGATGTAAGAGAAAATAGTGAGTTTGTACCAGAAGTATACCTGTGATGCAGTACTGACACGTGATGCAATTCTTTGATATGAAATCAATCACAGATTTTATACCTTTAAAGGGACATAAGCTGTAACTTGTGGCAAGTTTTTCAGTATTCTGCTTCTGTATATATACTACCGTGTCTGACCCTCATCCGCTTGTCATGCTGAAATTTTGAGTATTCTTTTTGTCAACACCGCTTGTATGTGTGAAGTGATCATTATTTATTGTTTACAAGTGAATTCTAGTCCGGACTTGAATACAATTTTTAACAATAACAATATAGATTATACTCATATATAGATTGTGTTGATATGCTAAATACTTGGCATTAAATTACAGTTTAGGGATTCAATGCAGAAAGTGTAGGGAAACCACAAAACAAAAGTTCTGAACTTAGCCAAAAGATACAGCTTATAGAGCTTTAACTATCAGCTAATATTTTATCAGTTGTATTTTTGATAAAATTCATTACATTCAATCACCATACGTTCTTTTGCACAACACGTTATCAAATGGTTACAACCCAGTGTGTAATGCATCGCTGCATGACAGTTTGAGTTTTTCAGTTTGCAAAGGTACATCTCTGCTCGGAGTTTAACTTCCAAGTCCACGAAGCTAGACTGTTTGAAGGTTTGAAAAGCCAAACACGGACAGATGGGATGCTAAACGACGCCGTCACGTGATTTTATCTTCATAGTTTCGTCCCAGGTCCCTCTGATTCGTATAGTTACTTTCTTAAACATGATAGACACTGCTCGGTAATGTGATTCGATGTCCAATGCGAATGATTAAGGCGTTCAAAGACCAATTCCTCAGACAGAAATTACGCTTCGATCAAATCAGCATCCAAAGGTCTAATAACAGTAAAAAGAACAGGCCGCATCCCTGGGCTTATACAATTGTGTGCGGCTCTTTGCTCTGATGAGAATATTTAGAGGTCATTGGGTCAGAAATTCAGGTAAATGGGACTAGAATAGAGAAACTTCTGTACAAAATGAAGAGTACTTATGTCTTAACGACGGCATTAAAGCCAAGCAAGTGTAGTTCAAGTTATGTTCAGTCAAGTGTTAATCCTATCAACTTATTCTCTCTTGCGAAACATAATTACACCACAGACCCTCGAGAAAAAAAATCGATGGTCTATGATTACATATACATGTGTATGTACAATATTACACGCATATTCACTCTTACATATTTTCATACGTTGTATGTATGTATGTATGTATGTATGTATGTATGTATGTATGTATGTATGTATGTATGTATGTATGTATCTATGTATCTATGTATGTACGTATGTATGTATGTATGTACGTATGTATGTATGTATGTACGTACGTACGTACGTACGTACGTACGTACGTACGTACGTACGTACGTACGTATGTATGTATGTATGTATGTATGTATGTATGTATGTATGTATGTATTCATGCATCTATCTAATAGCTATCTATTATGTATCTATTTATCTATGTATGTATATATGTATGTATGTATGTATGTATGTATGTATGTATGTATGTATGTATATTATTATATCACAATATTTCAAAATTGATATATAACAGTAAATGTGCTTCTCAGGGACACTATACATCAATAATTTTAAAAGTTGCACAAATCAAGATTTGGTCAACGATTTCTGCCATTTTACAAACGGTTAAAGTCTTTGGTCCTCTAAGAACTGTTAATGTTTTCACATAGGTATCTATAGCCTTTGCTTCAATCCAAATATGATATCGGCGTGTTCTGGAAGGTCATTGCATCGCATGCCATGATCGTTCTCATTTTCAGCATGTTCAGTGACCCTTACTTACATATCTGTAAATTAAATCCTATCTCGCACAAATCACATGCTGTGTGCTCACAGTGTTCCGAAGATTCCCACAAATAATTACTCAAATTCCAATAGAATATTATCAATAGCCGAGTCGTGCCGTGGGAGTAATTACCAAAACTGCCCGCAGCTGACAAAACGGCTCTCAGTAATCCTGAAAATGATATTACGCATGTGCCAGATACACGTGAACAGCATTTTCACGACCATAAGACACGGTTACCATGGAGTATCAGAGTACTGTCCACAAAACGCACTTTGACAATTGTGAATAAGTGAAATTTAATAGAAAGAGTCATTTTGGATGAATGTCTTCTTCGATCACGAAATCAAACAGGTGTCAGAACACCATATGTCGGTAATCTCGGTTGTTAATCTACTATAAGTACGGCACTGCAAGACATAGAAATTTCATTTATCCATCCGTACTTCAGAGGGATTTGACTATATGCCTGCTACAGAGACCTTGCTGCTCGCCAAACAAGAGCCGGAACTAGAGGTCCTTCACCCACGAGATGGAACGGACCGACGATTCTCGAGTACTTATCGTGTTTCCCTTTTTTGTTTAATTTTCTTTTCATTTTTGGTATCTGATTTCTGTGACATTTGAACGCTTTCCGGACGCATCTGTCTCCGCTTGATGTGATTTTACTTTGTCAATGCTATTAAATTCCAAATGTTATCCCAATCCACAGGGATTGTTGATGGAGGAGTGGAAATGAATTGCCCTCCGTTCCGCTAAAAAATGTGTTCTCGGCCTGTGTTTATTCTGTAAAAAAAAACGGTGAAAACAGGGTAATTTAATAAAAACAAATGGAGTTTCTATGCCAAACCCTAGCAATTTACTTTCGGAAAATTTGGTAAAGCAATCATTTTGACCAGTCTGGTTTATGCTTGCTCAGGTAAGACTATATATAATTCCCTGGTTAATACACAAATACTAAATTGCTCTCTGAAACGTTTAGATTTTGTTGCAAGATTCTAGTGACGTCTTGAGTATTGAATGAATGAATGAACGAATGAATGAATGAATGAATGAATGAGATCTCAGAGTACCGCAATGACTGGCAAATTCCAGGTGCTGTTATAGAATTTTCAATGAAAAGTCGAAACGTTAACAAATTGTAATCTAATCAAAGGGTAAGCTTACGCTATAGATCAGACTGTATTTCTGAGTGATACATTGAAATAACGTTCAAAACTTACAGATCCCAAGTAAATCGGACTCCTAAGATTTGGTGACACTACAGAATGAACAACCTTGTCCACTGTTTGAGGTCGCCTCTACATCCATGATGTTTATTACAAGCGTTTTAACCGTTTAAGCGTAGAAAGGCGAGTATTTTTTTCTCCAATGGATATCACTAACCTACTATCTATGGATATGCACATAGGTGACAAAGAGTCAGCTTTCGTAATCTCTTTGCTGGACGATGATCGACATCTAATTCATTGTAGAATCCATGTGTACTTACAATATGCATCCATTTAGGTACATTTGTTCTATTGTCTGCGTTGTCAGGAAGTGACTTTGCGAGCTATTAGCAATGCCTTCACTTTATCATGCTGAAAGCACATGCCATTTACAGAGATATCAGGGTATTAATTAAATCGAGCGGGAATATCTGTCATTGTTGCATTTATAATCGATATGATAATCTTGTAGACACTTCCTAAAATAGAAACACGTTGAAAAATATCTGAAAATCGTCTACTATGGTTACCCTATCAAAAACGTAACACGCGCAACACTTTCACTTCAGAAATTCGGAACATTCTAACACCACATCAGATTTTTTTCACAACATTGATTTAGTTTTTTCTCCAACGCATAATTTGAAATATTAAACGGTTGCATCATTTAAAATGACTCTCGAACGTGGCAATCTGCATATCTTCAGACTTTCCATGTTAGTGGGAGTGTTTTTGCAGTGCGTGGAACGTCCAGCAAAGCTTACAAATTGCTCATATATAACTAAATGTCAAGAAATTTTACTTCATCGTGTCACTTTTGTCCCATACATAATATATGAAAGCACAATGCTTTACGTTAATCGATTTGAATTTTTTAGAAATTAACTGAGACGTTTGGGGAATTTTCGCTTCCTTTGAAGTATAATGTATACGTGCTAAAACACGATAACCGGTTCGACGCACAAACCGATAATAACATGTTAAGACGTGCATGGGTTTTCTCCTAACTAGCTGATTGTATGTCAGCATTGCCTGTTATGCGTTTTACAAAAGCCTCGGCAGTCGACGGTATTTGCTTGATTATTGCAGATCTCGAAAAATACAGTACGTTTCGTTAACGCTTGATTCGAAGGGGATGGTAAAGCTGTAATGTGTCGGCTTGTCCAACAGACGCACTAAAGATCAACATGTCCGCTTTTACTCCTTCATGTCTTCTGCGCATATCGTCCAAGCTGTAGAGTAAACACCGAATTCGCTCCGCAATAAATACTACATACAAGACTCCTGGGTTTTCCCATTTGTATGATGTCCGTACCCGAAGACGTTTGTCACAACTTTAGTAAATGAGCAGGAGAATGGGTTTTTGTAATCGGAACAAGAGTTTCAAATTAAAATACAGGGAACTCCGTATGCGCAAAGCTTAACTCCGAAACAGAAACACAACTGCAGGAGACGAGGTGCTGTAATGTGTTTACTCCCAAATTAAATTATCCATGAAACAGCTGCTTTTTTCAGCGATGTGTGCGTTCGTCAACATTTCAAACCCTTAAGCCTAACCTTTCCAACAAAGCAATTGGTGAAATGGTGTATTATTTTGAAGGAGATTTGATGACGACACTCTATTTTCTAAATATCTGGCTATGACGTCACCATGTTTTAAAATTTTCTTTTCTGCGTCATTACCGAAATCTTTTTGCGACTTAGTGACAGGGTCTTGTGTTTGAACAACGACGAAGAAGTCAGTCCCGCGTTTTCCAAGAAAAATTACTTTATGACCTCGAATTGCAAAGCCGAGACAAGTACACGCTGTTACTTTGGAGAATTTAACAAAAAAAAATCGCAAGTTGTTAGGGCACTAGCTTGCATCATTGCTTTACTTGGATACATGGCGTACTTTCATTTTAGAAAATTTTCCCCCGGAACCTTTCTGACAAACGCAGCATGGTTCATTTTGCAGATTAATTTTTTTGAAATTCCTTCACGGTGTCAGAGAGAAGGTTACTACTGACAACTCTTCGGGGTATGTTGAGAACGATGTCAAATGGGGAAATAAACAAAGCATGTTATCACATGTTTTTTTTAGATACATGGGTCAAATCAAAGCACGTGCACTGAAGGTATATATCCTGTCACGTGAGTCATAAAGTGGTTTTACTTCGCAAGTATGGAAAATGAACAGTTGCAAAATGTCAGAAATGACAATCTAGGAAGGGAAGACCAATCTATCAATCAACCACTCTATATGTCTATGTGTCTGTCTGTCTATCTATCCATCTATCTATTATCTATCTATCTATCTATCTATCTATCTATCTATCCATCTATCTATAATCTATCTATCTATTATCTATCTATCGACCTACCTATCTATCCGTCTATCTTTCTATCTATCTGTCTATATATTTATCTATCTCTCAATCTATTAATGTCTGTCTGTCTGTCTGTCTGTCTGTCTGTCTGTCTGTCTGTATGTATGTATGTATGTATGTATGTATGTATGTATGTATGTATGTATGTATGTATGTATGTATGTATGTATGTATGTATGTATGTATGTATGTATCGATCTATCTCTCTCTCTATCTATCTATCTGACTATCTATCTATCTATCTGACTATCGATCTACCTACGGTACACCACCTTCCTACCTACCTTCCTACCTTACCTACCTACGTACCTACCTAACCTACCTATCTACCCACCCGCCTACCTACCTACCTGTCCGCCTGCCCCCGCGTGCGTTTATATCTGTCTATTCTTTCTATCTATTAGTATCTCACATATCCAAACCATTACCGGTACGACCCAGCCATTTATTTCCTTGGGTGCCCCACTCTTTGAGAAGGTAGATCCTTCGTAGAGAATATAAACTCAAGAAATCATTAATTGAAAGGCAATATTTCCCTGGCCTCTTGCTCAGAACAACCGTTCTTGAATAAGTAGCGTGGTTAGTTTAATTTGCCGTGCAATACTCGGCTTCTAAGCAATGTGAACTCGCATATTTGTGTGCAATTCGAACGCGTCGATGTTCTTTCGCTTGGCTGATCAAAACGCTCGCGCCGTTCGTTTGACGTCGTCATGCACGTTCGCCATGACCTTCGAAGGGATTGCGGACATTTGATCGGGCCTATGTTTATCCATTCCGCCGAGGAGGCTAACCGGATCACCGTTCGGGTCAGGTTGCGTCTCCGTTGTCCTCTCGTAACCTCGGTTGACCTTTATCTTTGTCTACCATTGTACCATTGCAGTTTCTTAATATATTTTCCTAACCATTGTCCAATGTGAACACATGTCAGCCTTTCGGTCAACTTATCATAAGTAAGTGCAATAGCCGTAAAAATAACCGCTCTTACCAACATATTACGTAGAAAAACAAAACACGTATTTTTCATGCTACCTTTTACCAAGGTAGGTGTAGCAATGGTCCAATTACTAGGCTGTATAGTACACCTATTAAAGTAGTAACGTTAAAAAGGAAAATATCTGGATTATTCCCTCGGGCGATACTGCCTTGATTCAACCACTTATCCGTGTTCGGAATTAATCAAAACACACGATGAGATTTATTAAATGTATGAACCAGGAAGTAATATAGATTAGATGTGGCGAATGCTTAATGAAGAAATGGGCTATAAAAATCGTTTTTTGAAAATACAAGTTTTCCGTCGGTGCGATGCTCGTTATTAACTTGGAGATTTCTGTCTATGAAAATAAACACAGAGGTTTTCTAACATCTGTTGGAATGGAAATTGTAATAACATTATAGGTAACAGAATCAAACGTAAGCAAAAATGTCAATTCTACTATGAACATAAACTGAATTTAAAAAATGTGATTTCACAAAAAGCAATAATTGGGTGATAGAATATTTGTGACCGAGATGGACAATCTGAGCTCATTTTCCACGGAGGGTTTTGCCGAGAATATGTTCACGTTTTTTGCCTTGGTCTCTTACATTTCAAATCACGTTCGCGCATGGCAGGATATCTCACGAGAAGTGTTTCAACCTATTTCAAAGCGATTCAATCGTCACTTCTCCCTCTCCGCGAGAGACTGGATTTCGACATGTAAATCACAATAGTGTTGAATTCCCTAGCATCCAGTACTCAAGCGAGGTTTAGCGGCATTTTGAGTAGCGTGGTAATACTAAGCAGGGCAGTACCGTCAAAATCCATTCGAGGGAATATGCCAGTTATATTGTATACGTCTTAACACGACAAAAAACTACAGGAACGTAATCAGACGGTGTACAATGAACGGGCCAATGGCAGATCAAAACAGCGAGATAAATGTAAACAAGGCCATTTATTTCCTAGGCGGCGGAAAATATTCACCTTTAGTCGCCAAATCGTGCATACTCCTATTTCCCATCGGTATTTTTGTCACTAATGCAATGCACTTAATTGAGCTTTTCTTTGCATGTTGCCAGTGGAGAATGTTAAAATACATGCACGTGATGGGAGCATTAGGATGGCCTTGGCCAAATCCTCTTTACGATGCTGTTAATTGTATTACAGAGCGTTGTCCTCTTCCTGTAAGCCTGCGTGTCGATCTCCCTACATTCAAGAAGGGTTACCGCGAGAGTATAATTACTGGATGGTAATTGTAAACCGCGCGTGTTGTCTTTCGCGTAATATAACCTCGCGCGGCTTGATCATCGTTCCTCTAGTAACGCCTTCTTCTATTACAACGCGGAGTGTCGCTACATGTGACTGTCGGGGTTGTGTGGATATCACGTACTCACTCGGGTATCTGGTTTCAAATCTTTCATTGGTATATTTATTCAAACTTCTCGTCGAACGCAAATCCAGGGTAAGGTTACATGGACACTAGAAACGAGATAATAAAACAGTAGGCATTCCTCCAAAGTGGATTATACACCAAACGTCCTCGAGAGGTGTCTCGTCGCACTAAGGTGATTACAAGAGGTCAAGCTGGGGTCAATCTCGAGCACTTTCCCTTGTCCTTGTAGAATGACAGCACGAGGTTGTGTGAACTTGGAATAGTGTAAGTGGGAAGCTTGGTATTCCATATCCTAGTCGGAAATGATGCCGAGTACTTCATACCAATACGCCTTCGATAAATAAATGAATGAACAGATAAATAAAACAATCAAATAGATGATTAATAAATATATATTATCATTACGATATTGAACGCTGACAGTAGCGACAGCTGCAACAATCCGATTTACAAAGATACGAAGATGATGGCTACATGTAGACAGGCAGACAGACAGACAGACAGACAGACAGACAGACAAACAAATGTAAAGAGGGGACATTGGGGACAAACGAAACAATGAAAAGAACACTTTCTGAATGGACTTAATTTGCTCATTTTTGCTATAAATAGGACGCCATCGGCAGAAATCTGTCGGAGAAATCTGGCATTTCGCCTGATAATAGAGGCGTAAGTGAATATCAATAGGTCAAGTTTCGTCAACACCCACGTTCCGGTTACCCATGGTTACGCGGAAAGCCGGCGGTTAAGAGATACGCAAACACGATAGAAGATGTGCGCTATAACGTCACGGAGGATACAACGCGCAAACACATCGGAGAATATCTTTACGATAGTTTTATTGATTGTACGTCGAGGATATGTATGAACACTTATATATATGTATGACAACTTTCAGGGAAAGTGTAAGGGATGATTTTATGTGTCAACTATAATAATATTTGGGAATTAGAGGAAGTACGACAATTAAAATATATGAATCGCACTTTATGCGCCATTTCCAAACTCAATGACCCTTTTCTTTTGTCAGGTTACTTTTTATTAGGTGAAAATATCTTTCATGCCTTTAAATGTTAACTGTAGTTAATTTATTATCGGTTCGTCCATAGACACCCCCTCTACTGTCTATGGTTTGTCGCACGTCTCCGGCCTCAGTGTAGTATTATGTAACTTTAAGTGATTTAAGAGTTCCAAACCACGCATCAACAGAGTTCAAGCTGCAATCTGCCGTTGTTGGCTACTGATGTGTCGGGCTGTTCTCTCACAGGAACCATTTCTGACACGATCGACGGTTCAATTTATCACAGAATGTTCAGACAAGTAATATTTTCACAGATTTCTGAAAAGACTTGATTGAGTTGAAAAATGAATTATCAAACGACATTGTACATGTGAGTTGCGAGACCACAAGTTTCCTTTTATTCCCCCCAGAGAGCTTTGTTGAAGAAAGGATAGATGGAACAGAAAAACTGATGCCTAATCAGTGCTATCAGCATTTCAAATTGCGTCGTAAACATTGCGTTTCTTCCGCAACCGTAGAGCTGGACGTGCTTACGTGCGCTGGATATCCCGCGGCGCTCCAGGCTATAAGCAGACGTAGATTCTATTTTCAGATGAACGATTTGCGCGACGGTTATGATGAAGACAACGTCGTTATGATGCGCCGTGTTCACTCGGGCGGAACGGTTTCGTCAAGACTGCTGTTTGCAATAATCAATCCATTTTTTTTTCTCCTTTCAAAAATCAGATACCGCCTTCGCTGACCGCTAACGTCATTTCGGTTTTAGGGGAAATGTGTTTGATGTAGCGAGTTCCGACTTTAAGAGATGTGAAGCCTTGAAACAAGATAAGAGTGAGATAACTCCCAATACGGCGCTCTGAGATACAGATCGACGACGCATCGGACGGTAATGGGAATCCGCTGTTTTCTACGCAAAATGGGGGTTCCACTCTCTGCATCGACAATTTTCGCCGAGAAGGCAATTTTCAATAATGGAACTTAGAAGTATCAAACTGCGGACAAATTTTGCGTTAGAATATTTCGTTATTCCGCCAAAGATTGTGAGATGATAAGTAACTAATAGTCGGCCGCAAAACGGAAACACTTTAAAGGCGTGTTGGCGTGCAATGAAAATGTGGTTTACGATCCATTAGATTTCATAGATTAGTGATGTTTCAATACCTTTAACATATAACGTTCGATTGTCGC